>BROG01000585.1:117500-476704 GCA_030159075.1 Atrina japonica | reverse complement strand
AGAAAAGAATTGGTTTCTAAAAGAATGGTCGAGAAACAGGGCCAAAATCGGGAGTCTCCCGCGGAAATCGGGAGAGTTGACACGTATGCAATGTAAGTCTGTAAATTGTGTATTAGAAAAATTATTTAGATCTCAGCTATATGGCAGTGGCTAGACATTCATCATCTTTATCTGGTAACCGCCACATGATAAATTGGCGTTTACAGAGTTCATCATGTAGATTCTATTTGCCCGCTTCGTGAACAAACATGATCACATTATCTTCTGTAGATCTATATAACACACCAAAAACAAATTACTGGGTTAAACAATTTTTCTCAGTTAAACCTACTTTTTCTGATTAAACCTAGTTTATCTCTGTTGAACCTAGTTTTTGTCCAATTAATGATTATCGAAAAAAAGGTTTAAATGTTGTAAAATTAACATTAATGAGTTAAATCTAGTTTATGTGAGTTTCGGAAAACTGTTTAACTGGAGAAACACTGGATTTAACTCATGTCTTTGATTTTTGGTGTAGGGATTTGGATTAACTGAAAAAAAAAAAACAAAGACAAAAACAAATAGGCTTCATGTGATTACGCCAAATCACAATAGGTCTACACGTCAAAAATCACATTCATGAGTTAAACCTACACGTAGTGTTTTCTCCGGTTGAACTTAGTTTTTCACTGTAAACTTTTTTTTTTCTGAAGTTAAAAAGAGTTTAGTAAAAACAGGTTCAACTTATCAATGTGATTTAACTGTAGAAAAACTATGTTTAACTGCGCCAAAATTAGGCTACGTGTACAGGCCTACCCATTAATAGTTCTCTGATGCAGTTAACCTTAGTGAAGTTAGTCCTTCTCAGTTAATCTGGGGTTTTCTTGAGAAAATCCGTGTTTTACTCATTTTTGTGATTTTGGTGTAAACTTAGTTTTTCTCAGTTAAATTAGTTTTTCTCTAAATAATAATCTACGAGTTTTGGAGAGAAAAAAACTAGGTGTAACTGAGAGAAAAAATAGGTTTAACTGATTTATGTGATTTGGTGTGCTGTGTGGTTTTTCTTTTCGTCTACAGACTTTATGTAGGCGCAAAACTATTTTCCTGGTGCCTCTGCTAAAAAATGAAATACGCATTCATTATCACCGCGGTGTCTATACTTCGCTGTGTTCCACACGTAAAACAGATACTAAACATTTTAGTTGCGGCTGCCAGATTATTATGTGGCGGCAGACCGATCAAAAGGATAAATATCTGGCGGTTGCGGCATGCCAGATAAAATATACATTGTGTTTCTAACCTGACAGCTGCGAACTTTCATACGGATGTTATTAGCACAGCAAAGTTTATAAAAGCTGGATTGTCCTTCTGAAGTCATGCTCAGTCCTCATGATCAATTTGTTGGTCACATCTGCACATCTGTATCTCTGTATTATAGCTTATTAGGGGCGTAGATATACAGTAAATGATATGGACGCACATATAGGCAAGGGGTCTGGGGACCGCCTAGGTTCCCACTGTGTTCAGGGGGACCAGGTATTTCAGGACTCATTAGAATGCATTGTAGAGCAGTTTATTACACGGAAATATAGTTTTAATGTTCTACATCATTGGTAACATGTATATCAATTCTTATATTTATTCATTCATCAGTAAAAAATGCGCAAAAATGGTGCGGAAGCACGTGCTTCCGTGCGTACACCTATCTACGCCCCTGCTTATTTATTATCCACCAATCGAATACTATATTTGTATTAGCTTAATGGGGGTGGTATTTGTCCTGTGCTTTCTTTCAGTTTTAGCAATCGGGACTCAAACCACTACCGGTACTAGTATGATTTTTTCACTTTTTCATTTATCAGCGGTTTTATAAAAATGATATCATGTTCTAACTCCTTAAAAAACCCGGGTAAATAAAACGTGAGAACATGATACAAGGATGCGTTATATATTGTTTACTTCTTTGTGAACTTTGAAAATATAAAAATCCCAAAAACTTAAAACGATCTTTATTTTGGATAGTAATTTTTTGGACAAAAATTCGAAATTTTATACACTAAAAAGCGATTTCTGCTAGGTCTATTTGATATTCTGATGTTCTCGGAATTTGGTAAAAATCTAAAAATCATAAATTCCAATTATAGATTTTTTTTTTATATTTTAGGTTTTTAATTATATTTTTAAATATTTTAAGTTCCAAAACGTTTTGAATTTTTGAATTGTAACATGTTACACTAACCTTAATGGTTCATCAGAAATTTAGAATATTCAATAATGCAAAAGGAACAACTGCATACTATGTGATGGTGGGTGTAATATGTCACCAGTATGACTTGTATAGGGTGTCCGGGTAGCGCAGTGGTTAGCGCACTCGCTTTTCACCAATGCGACCCGGGTTCGATCCTCGGATTGGGCAGGGAAGTATGTGAAATGGTTACCAACCCGGATACGCTCCTGTCCTTCGGACTGAGACAGTAAAAACCGAGGTCCGAGGTCCCGTGTCACAGTGAGTGTCTGCACGTTAAAGAACCCTCACTGCTCAATGGCCATAGGTGTCGAGCATAGGCCAAAATTTGAAGCCCTTCACCGGCATTGGTGACGTCTCCATATGAGTGAAAGATTCTTGAGTGGGACGTTAAACAACAATAAACAAACAAACAAATGACTTGTATAACTTGCACGACTCACGACTTCAACTTGTCTTCAAAATGACTTGTTTAAAAGTAGGTTATATATCTCCAGAATGATCACTAAATGTTTCCATTGTCTTGTGAATGAATTGTGACTTGTATATGTCTTGTGAATGAATTATGATCACTATATGTCTTGTGAATATATTGTGATCACTATATGTCTTGTGAATATATTGTGATCACTATATTTCTTGTGAATGAATTGTGGCCTATATATGTCACCCCTCGAAAAACGATTTTCAAAATCTTTAGGCTGTGAATGACTAAGAACGATGGTTAAATGACAGTCAGGTTTTCATTGGTTTATGCATTTGATCCGTCCACATATACACTTAAACGAATCGGAAAAGAACGGAAGCACGAGAGGGCGACATAAAACTTCCATGGCCCTCAGGACTCTTTCACAATATAGCACTTTATTGACTTTTATTCACAATATATCACTTTATTGCCTTAAGGTCACAACATATCACTTTATTGCCTTAAGGTCACAATATAGCACTTTATTGACTTTTATTCACAATATATCACTTTATTGCCTTAAGGTCACAACATATCACTTTATTGCCTTAAGGTCACAATATAGCACTTTATTGCCTTAAGGTCACAACATATCACTTTATTGCCTTAAGGTCACAACATATCACTTTATTGCCTTAAGGTCACAATATAGCACTTTATTAACTTATGGTCGCAGTATATCACTTTATTGACTTATGTTCACAATGTATCCCTTAATTAAATTATGATCACAATATAGCACTTTATTGACTTATGTTAACAAAATATTACTTTATTGAATTAAGGTCACAATATATATCGTTATTGACTTATGTTTGCAATATATCACTTTATTGACTTGTGTTCACAATATATCACTTTACTGGCTTATGGTACACTATATATCACTTTATTGACTTATGTTCACAATATATATCTTTATTGACTTATGTTTGCAATATATCACTTTATTGACTTGTGTTCACAATATATCACTTAACTGACTTATGTTCACAATATATATCGTTATTGACATATGTTTGCAATATATATCTTTATTGACTTATGTTCACAATATGTCACTTTATTTACTTATTTTCAAAATATATATCACTTTATTGACTTATGTTCACAATATATATCTTTATTGACTTATCACATTATGTCACCTGAATGAATTGTGATCAAAAGTCATCACTTGATGGTCTTGTGATGATACATCACTTAAAACAATGGCTTACCTATATATTGTCTATAGCAAGAATTGGAATAAAAATAAAATCAACATAATCCGTATGTGAACATTTTATCTAAATTTTTTAATTATTGCTTTTCACTTTTAAAAACAAGAGATTAACTTGTATACTGACATTTAAATCATAAATTTCACACAATGTTTTCTGACATAACAATCTCTGAGAATATGCATGGTTTGCCCACATGAAATATAAATCGAATTCAGTATTGCAAATGAAAGTCATGCTTTCAGTAGAGGAAAAAAAAAGAAATGAATTAAAGTTCAAAATTAAATTTTCCATAAAATTTGAGTCAATGTTTAATACAAAAATGGATCTTTTCCCCTGAACAATATCTTACTATAAATGAATTATTGCTCTTGTTTCGAAGTCACTGAAATGTGTTGCCCATTAACGCCATCATACGATGCTAAATTTTATTAACGAAATACAAATTTATCTTTAACTAATCTTTTATTTTAATTTTGTCGTTTTTTGTTTCGCAATTGAATGGTCACGGATCACTGTTTCTCGACATTTACTCATGGCTCGTGCTAAAACGAATAAATGTTCAATGTTAGAAAAACGGTATAAGATAACTGTTATGTTTTGAATTTCAAAGTGCAATAATTTTAACCAGTAAATTGATCATCTTACATACATTTGTAATCATTATTTCAATAGCAGTTGCCTTTCTGTACCAATATGTTAAATAAAAAAAGTACAAAAATCAACTAGACCTATATTAATAGGTTAGATCCAGATTATCTTATTCTTTACGCCAATTGGTATATCACAAAGTTTTGAGTTTTATAAGTTTAGTCTTTTGTAGGTGACGATAATCAATTATATTGCCATGGAGATATTATTCTTACAAAATAAAATGTCAAACTGGCTTCACCAGTCATCTGTATCTCTGCACTAGCTAGAAAACCTCTGAAATAGAGATTGTCAAGTACACAATTTGTATTTCCTATATCGGGGAGATGCAATATACATGTACTAACTTTGAAGAATTTTGTTTGTTTATTTAGATGAAGTTTTAAGTCGTACTAAACATGTATTTGCTTTAGTTATATAGTGGCGGCCAATTTTTATGAATGGAGGAGAGAAGCCTGTCGCAGGTAATACACCGCCGGTAGACTAGAGGCGAGAGACTAATAGTTTAAAGCATTGTGCTCTACCCACTCGGACACCCGGAAGGGTGGGCTTAACTTTGAAGACAACTAGGTTGGTTGTTAGGATTTATTCCTCACATATTTCATTTGAACTGTGGACTCACGGCGGATGTGACGTGTGACTCGTCAACAGGGGATGCTTACTCCTCCTTGGCACCTGAGTCCGCCTCAAGATTTCCTGAGGTTCGTGTTTGTCCAATATTCACCAGATTTCTATATTGTGTCCTGGACATCCTGAATATTTACTTTGGTATCTGTTATTTATATTTTAGACACAAAGTTTTATAATGTTTAAAAATATATCACCTGATGTACAAAAAACTATCAAAGGATCACAGTACGTCGCCTGATTTGCCTAAACAAGGATAATATGATATCGGAGATATATGGTAGCTGCCATGACTATCGTCTGAAGTTACAACAATCGTCTCGTGACCATTTCTAATGGATCATAAACTATTTTGTACCGTGTCAGTAATTTCTCCTGGAAAAAAGTAGCTGTATAGTTTGTATAGTATAGACAAAGATTGCATCATGATTTGTCAAAGCTTGTATTTGTATCAAACGTATCAGTTAGAGAGAAAAATTGAATCGCCGTCATCCAGAATTCCATTTTCTCCCCATTTTCTTGTATAAGACACCAATTACAACAGATAGATATGTCTTTCCCTGGCGAAAATGGACGTACTTTCACGTATTTGAACACTTCAGACCAAAATGTTAGACGCATAGACAAAATGTGACGGTTTTCTTCTGAAGTTTGTGAGAAAAGTAATCAAACATAAATGTGTTGGACGAACAGAGAAATATCACGCATCGTGTTAAGAGTCTGGAGTACGACTCAATCATCAGTATATCCTCTGATTGGACACCCATAATTGTACTAGTCGGATTGAGGTTATCCTTCCTCACCGATTTGTCTGAGAATTTAGATGTCAAGTAAAATATTATCTCCTGCTGTAGGGTGAAATAGGCCCAATCCCGGAAGTGTCGGAACTACTTTGTCAACATATGTTTGTCGTCTGTAAACAATGATGGATGCATTCGCTGGTTCCAACTATTTCAATGTGTGAGAAAAATATCCTCATGAGAAAAGGTTTGTTTGTTAGCCTCGTCATGGATAAAAACTATTGTGCACTGGATTGATATCTCGCCATCCCTACTTCAAAGTGGTGTTAGATTGTCTTAGTACACTCATCACACCCATGTAAGATTCTATTATCATATAGCTGTGTTCCTTCAACCCTGAAAACATGTATACATACCGTGTAGCAAGCACCATACATTACTAGTAATCCTTTCCTCTCAAAGTATCTAAATGCATTGTAGTATGCCTTGGGTCGGATGGAGAATAGCGGCTACTAGACCAGGACCCGAAGTCACCAAATTTACTCAATACTCACTTTTTAATGGTAGGAGACATGTATTAATTCACCAACATTCTAAGAACGCTTTACTAGTATGGACAAGAATTGATTCGTTATCACTCCAAGAATGCTTCACTTGTAGGGGACATGTTAACAGTATTGATTCATCAACACTCCAAGAACGCTTCACTGGTAGGGAACATGTTAACAGTGCTGATTCATCAACACTCTGAGAACGCTTCGCGTTAGGGGACATGTTAACAGTATTTATTCTAGAACGTTTCACTGGTAGGGAATATGTTAACAGTATTGATTTATCAACACTCTAAGAGTGTTTTGGTTTAAATCGATGTAGCTATGTCAAACCAACAAGTAATTAAATCCACCAAAAATCAGTTTAAAACAAAAATGTTTCCTCTTACAAACGATAACTTGTAGAAGAAACAACTCGTGATTTTGAAGATGTTGGGTCATCATGGAATTTGCCAGAATTTGAATCTTATATTTGGCCTCGTTTGTCTTTCGGAAGTTTACATTTATATTTAATCCGAGCTCAACTGACGAAGCCTTATTGACAGAAGTGAGCATTTTGGCCTCTTTGTAGAACTATCAATTTAGTATTAATAATGATATTTTAACCACTATGTCGTTGCTACTGCTGGTGTACCGTTTGAGTCTCCGATGGTATACATATACCAAGAACTGGGTATTTCGGTATCAGTTGATCATTTTATACTTAAGTAACATTTCGCTCAAATGGCACTATTTTTCGGAGCTAAGGGTAATCATTTTACAGTAGGTACTCTTAGACGGGTTAGGCAATACATTTAGGTTTATTATTTTGCCTTGTCTTATACCACCTTTTCTTTTCGGAGGTATACATTTACATGTATATTAAATCCGAGCTCAATTGATGCAGTCTTATTAATAGAAACATTTTGGCCTCTTTTCTTAAACTATAACTTTGGTATTGTTTATTATAATTTTAACCTTCATTATAACATTACAGAGAGCCTCAATGAACGATGTTGTATGTCCCATAGATGGCAGATTGAAGTCTCATTGTTGTATTCACCTGTTTTTTCCCATTTGTCCGTTTGCCAAATGTTGTTTTCCATCACGTGGCTTTCTTTCCGCAATCCTCAATTCTGGCACTATTGCTTTGACCACAATTTAACATGTTTCTTCCTATTATTGTAATGAGATTATGAAGGAAATCACAAACTCGGCTGGAACCTAAACTGATTTTTGGAGAAAGTTTATCAGTTTACTCGAGGAAGATCGGTGGATTTCTCTCCCGGGTACAATATAACCAGATTCTCTCCTCAACCATTAAAAAGTGGACAACACCATATGACTTTAAAAATGTGTGGCGTAAAACACCATCAAAAAAATAAAAAACGAATAAAGTCGATTATGACTACCATTTGGCAATAATTGCCACAGTTACGTTGATCTACAATACATGTATGCAGTCTCTCATTTCGACTCAGCGCAGTGTCGAACCATGCGGGAGCCGAAGCTGATTTTGAGGGAAAGTTTGCCATTCACTTGCAGAAGGCTGGTGGTTTTTTAGGGAAAGTTTGCCATTCACTTGCAGAAGGCTGGTGTTTTTTTTAGGGAAAGTTTGCCATTAACTTGCGGAAGGCTGGTGTTTTTTAGGGAACATTTGCCATTCACTTGCGGAAGGCTGGTGTTTTTTTAGGGAACGTTTGCCATTCACTTGCGGAAGGCTGGTGGTTTTTTTAGGGAACGTTTGCCATTCACTTGCGGAAGGCTGGTGGCTTTTTAGGGAACGTTTGCCATTCACTTGCGGAAGGCTGGTAGTTTTTTTACGGAATGTTTGCCATTCACTTGCGGAGGGCTGGTGGTTTTTTTAGGGAAAGTTTGCCATTCACTTGCGGAAGGCTGGTGGTTTTTTTAGGGAACGTTTGCCATTCACTTGCGGAAGGCTGGTAGTTTTTTAAGGGAACGTTTGCCGTTCACTTGCGGAAAGCTGGTGGTTTTTTAAGGGAAAGTTTGTCATTCACTTGCGGAAGGCTGGTGGCTTTTTTTAGGGAAAGTTTGCCATTCACTTGCGGAAGGCTGGTGGTTTTTTAGGGAAAGTTTGCCATTCACTTGCAGAAGGCTGGTGTTTTTTTAGGGAACGTTTGCCATTCACTTGCGGAAGGCTGGTGTTTTTAGGGAACGTTTGCCATTCACTTGCGGAAGGCTGGTAGTTTTTTAAGGGAACGTTTGCCATTCACTTGCGGAAGGCTGGTGGATTTTTTAGGGAAACGTTTGCCATTCACTTGGGAAAGTTTGCCATTCACTTGCGGAAGGCTGGTGGTTTTTTTAGGGAACGTTTGCCATTCACTTGCTGAAGGCTGTTGTTTTTAGGGAATGTTTGCCATTCACTTGTGGAAGGCTCGTGATTTTTCCTGGGGAATATTATGATCAGTTTTCTCCTCCATCATGAGAGATTATTCAGTGTGGTGTAAAACATCGTTGAAACAAACATACAATGTATAGACAAAACAGAAAACACTTGAGCCTTTTTAGTCCTTAGCCATGCTAATTAATTGAAATATAAAACATCTCAGATACCAAAGTATAAATCTTTAAGATGTCCAGGAGACAGATACAAATCCGGCATAAAAGGACAAACACGGATCTCTGGAAACCAAGAGGTGGTATCAAGTGCCATGGAGGAGTAATCATCCCCTGTCGACTGGTCACACCCGCCGTGAGTCCACAGTCTAGTCCAAATGAAATGCGTGAGGAACGAATCCTCGTCACAATTGGTACAGACGTCTCATCAACCACCAACGAAAAGGCAACTCAACATTCGACAGAGTAATCGCAAACAAGACTATTATACCGACCGTAGAATTTGCGGAACATTGACATCAAACGCGGTTTTCGATATCCCTGTGTCAATAACTTGTCAGTGAGTTGTTTAACTCTGTATATGAAATGTTCATACGTTGAACACGCCTTGACATATCGGATCATTTGTGAAATATAAACTCCAAAGAGGGAACAAGTATGATATATTTAAAATAGAGAAGCATAGTGGAACCTATCGTAAAAGACCACTGATTGAGATGGAAAGAGTGAGAGTTACTTTTGACCGTACAGAAATACAGTGGAATGTTTCTTAAAAGACCATCCGTGATCCGAGGTGAGAAGAGGCTGCTGGCTTTTAACAGATTGCTTCCTAAAAGACCATTCCTTCTGCCACTCTATGGCGTAAGAAGATGCAGGTACGTTTGACAAACACCACTGGAATCTTTCTTTAAAAAACACCACATATGCCACTTTATGGTGCGGGAAGATGGCAGCTACTACTACTGGTCTACTGTCATTAGTCATGGGTGAACAATTTCATATTGCATGTAGAATTATTATAAAAGTTTTATTCTAAATCATACACCCCTAAATTCTTTTAAATTGGGCAGGTCCAAATGTGATTTTAGGGGTTGATGAGCAAATGTCGCCACATACAGGTTCCACTGAGAAATATAGTTTTCTCTGTAAACAATCAATAAAAGGTTGGACAATTTGTAAGAATTTAGTATGGATGTTGTTAAATTTACATATCCTTGAATTATTTATTTTTGTACGGTACTTTTGAACAAACCTGACAAGATGTCATTGATCAAGTAGATAAAACATCAACACATTAAGATTGTTATCTATTCACCATCGTCAATAATTTAATGTTACGTGTAAACATGGTAGCTAACTCCAGTATTTTAAGCTTTCGTTGTTAGCTATCTGAAGCACATTCATGACTCGGTTTTCAGGTTCATTTACATAATTCTTGTATTAGGTTTTACCAATGTTATGTGTCACTTCAAACACCTTTCTTGCAGTCATGCAGTGGCAGCCACTTCTTCAATGGCAGAGGAGTATACCGGGTTTCACTGCATGCACCAAATGACCCGCAAGTGAACTGGCGATCTTTCCCACATCAGCTCTAAAGAAGCTAAAAACCGTACTGTCTAGAAGTGAGAAACATCTCAATTTAAAGCTCTAACCAAGCTCATTAACCCCTGCGGTCACATTTAGACTCACCTGAATAAAAAATAATAATATGGTGATCTAATACATATTTCAGGAGGGAACAAGTAAATGTTTTGATTTAAATCATACCAGTCTTGTACAATTCTTGGAGTCGTCGTTTAAGAAGTTTTATTGTCGAAACGGGGACCTTGTTAAACATTATGAAGTCCCCTATTAGATAGTATTCTGGATCACAGACAGTGACTCTGTTTCACCAATCATGCTTTTCACCGAACTTGACCTCATCACCAAACTTGACCTTTTTACCGAATTTGACCCGTTCATCGAACTAGAAAAGTTTCCATGGAACATTTGCGACGGGTGTGGTATGCCAGCATAAGACGCTGACTCCTTCCGGACACCTGGTCTTATCCCGTTTTGGATTCGTAATTGTTCTTCATGTTGAGACCATTTGCACATCTAATTCGTCGTGTTATAATGGACTTGAGTTTTGATTATTGATCTTTAAGTTTACTTCTGACAATGGACTTAACCATTCTCTGACACGGACAGGTCCATTCTTGACCAAGGAAAACTTTCCCCGTAAAAAATCTGGATAAATATGTGAACCACCAGAGAATTGACTGTTCTCTCATGGTTCATATATTTTCGTTCTTTTTCTACAGGGAATGATTCCTTTGTCAACCTCTAGAGTATTGACAAGCTACACACATTATGACGTCACAATACAATTTATAACTTAGAACTTCGGTGGCTTCAAGAATGCAGTAAATATTTGACAAAGTCAAAGATCTGCGTAGATTTATATATACATGTATTTAAAGACATCGGCGAAAAATAATCAATCCATACCTTAAAGGTATGACAAAGGAATCTCAATCCTTGGAATGAGATTCTTGAATGATAAACCCTCTGCGAGCCTCAAGAATTTTACCCTCGGATTGAGGTTCTTTTGACATGCTCTACAGGAATGAGTAGAGATAACTCGATTGATTACAGCGCCCTCTTCCAGTCAAAGTCCTCTAGTGGACTTGAGTGCGTTATACATAAGAAATCCTTCAGTTGCCGTGTGCATCAGGCGACCATTCAGAGACGTTCAATATATGATTCTCCGCAGTTTGGGTTTCCGTTTCAAATTTTAAAGATATCGAGGATAATAAAATTGAAGAAGTACCAATCAATAATTAAAACTCAAATCCATTATAACACGACGAATAAGTTGTGTAAATGGTCTCAACATGAAGTAAAAAAGAAAATGTATTGAAGGTATACTGCAAATGAATGATAGGTAAAGTTGTAATTTTACCAATGGGTAATGATAAACTTTCTTTTATCAGTAATTTTAAAAAAAATTGGTGTTGTGAAGTACTCAATGCAAAATACTGACGTAAATTACTATGACGTCACAATATGGCACAGTAAAATTTCGGTTGACACATTCTGATTATTATTCAGGCGTTAAAGAAGCAAAAATAATATAACGGCTGCATTATTCGGTTAGGGTAGATTATATTAATCATCAAATGCCAAACATAATTGACTTTTCCATTTATGTATGAACAAAATTCAAATCTGGTTACTCAAAATACTCGACACCTCAGTCATACCTGAACAAACATTGGAAATGCATTGTGACGTCAAGAAATTCAACTAACTATTGCGAAAATGCGATGTGTCAATTATGGCTCTCAATATGCATTTATGACGTCATTCTGCTGTGACATTATAATCACACAACTGTGATGTCATAATGGAAATGTCTGAACAAAAGGTGCTGTGTTGAGCCTTTGGCAAAAGGTCAATTATAAAACCAAGTCCTACCTAGATGATTAGATGAAGATTTTGTATTCAAGAAACTTTGCTGAAGCTGAGTTTTGAAATTCTATTCTTGTATCTTCAGTGTAGGGATTGATATATTTTCTCTCTCATCATACATGTATGAATTTTATCGGTAATTCTTTTTTTACATGTGTACATTATGTTTCAAAGTAATACTGCACTGAGCTAGAATATAACTTTATTTCTTTTTACATACATATCTTGTGAATCAAAGTAATAGTATTCAACTAAAATATAACTAATTTTTATCTTACATATGTATAATGTGCTTTAATGCAAATGCATTCAACAAGAATATAAATTTCTTTTTTTTTTTTTTACAAATTATGTGTTGAGTATTCAACTAAAATATAACTTTTATTCTTTTTAACACACACACACACATGTATATATATATATATATATATATATATATATATATATATATATATATATATATATATTGTTCTTAAAAGTTACTTTATGCAACTAAATTAAAACTTGATGTATATTGTACTTCAATGTTAATGTCTTCAACTACAACATAAATAAATGTAATATATGTAGAAAAGCTCAGTTTTATTCCTACTACATCCGGGGACCCGTTTGTTTGTTTATTGTTGTTTAACGTCCCACTCAAGAATATTTCACTCATATGGAGACGTCACCAAATGCCGGTGAAGGGCTTCAAATGTTGGCCTATGCTCGGCACTTACGGCCATTGAGCAGTGAGGGTTCTTTAGCGTGCCGACACCTACTGTGACACGGGACCTCCAGTTTTTACTGTCTCATCCGAAAGACAGTAAACCAACCTGTCGCCGGCGGGACTCGAACTCACGATCCAGAGTCAAGCGCGCTACCGACTGAGCCAGGCCGTCTCCGGGGACCCGTACTACTAATGGTAAAAATTCTGCTCACATCGAGACACAAACAAAATGTCGGAAATGCAAAGTCATAACTTAAAAGCGCATTGCAGAGGAGGTAATAAAGTACTGTACTGGCAAACGTTTTGCAGACTGAGGCTAGGCCATAACGATTAGGGTTGTACATTGAACCCGATCACGAAGCGCATCCATTATTCGGGTAATGTGAACTGCACGAAGTGATAGATACGCTGGGATAGAGTAAAATATATAGCATAAAACATAATGTTGCATTTAATTCATGACTAATAAATCACACATATATTCTATTTAAGCTTTCACTCCAAGGAAACAGTCAGCCACTCAATAGTTTATTTAGAACAATGAGAATGACTGGGGCATTACGTGATAAAAACACTGAACATTAATCCCTTTCGAGATTCTGTCGTGTTGCCCCCGCCAAAGGAATTAACTAAACATGTAAAACTGTTGATGAATGCTTTCGCCCTCTCCATAGTTTACCTATGTATTATTATTTAAATTTTTTTTTCTAAATAAAATGTATACATGTATTGTGTTTCAACATTACAGTATTACACTAAAATATAACTTATAATTTACTTTTTCTGCAAATGTACATTTTGCTTAAAAGTTACTGTTTTCAACTAAATTAAACTTAATGTATATTGTGCATGCATTCAACTTGACCATAATTTACATTATTCAACTAAAATATAACTTTGATTCTTTTTTTTTTTTTACAAATGTTTTTCATGCTGTCAAGTTAACGTTTTCAACTAAATTAAAACTTTATGTCTATTGTGTTTCCAAGTTACTGTATTCAACTAAAATGTAAGTTATTTCCTTTTTAACACATGTATATTTTATTGTATGAATTGTACTTACCAACAATAAACTGTCTCTCTGACAACAACTTGGAGAATTATAAAACTATTTAGAAACAAAACATAAACTTGTTCACCAAGTATATAACTTTAATTTCTGAAAAATATGTGCTTTGATGTTTTGTATGTATTTTTTCCTTCAGATCCTCTAGTACACATGACGAAGCTCGTTCTTCTGTTCACATTTCAGACATAATGGATTTTATTGTCTTATTATGACTGGTTGCTATGGCAACTACATGATTATGGTTGAGCCAACTTAGGAACACACAGATGAATTCAACTTTGTCAAGATCTACTGTCACCTGAGCGAGTTGTTTATTTTTTAAACATGGACTGTAACATGTTTTCATATGAGAAAAAGTTTGGATTCATTTTACAACACAAATGAAGAAATAAAAATTATAATAGATATGGACTGTGTCTTTTCTGTTTAAATCTTATATCACTATATTCAATATCCAATCACGTTTCTGTCAATCGGCTTCCACGCTTCATTCATCACAATATCACATGATTCATGATTAGACGTTTGGGGCTTACGTCTGGCCATATTTTAGTCATTTTCCCTCCAATTTTTCTGCGAGTACAATTAGCTGTAGCAGTAACAGCCAATTTCAGCACTATTCTTATGATACATCTTGTATGGTTGATCTGAACTACTGATGATCCCTGTCGTGTATGGCTTTAGTACCTGCAAATATAAACACGAAAACTGTATGTTTTTTGTTATAATCTCTATTCTATTTCTCATCCCCCCTTTTGAAAACAATATCATAAGTAACCTATAAGTAATAATAATATTCATTCTCTCAACATTAAAGACAGGGGTGAATGGGTGGCTTGGGGTTGAGGAAGGAATTATTGGTATGGATTTTTGTCTTTTTTGTTGTCCATAATACAATAATCACAGATACTAATGTATAAACCTTCAATTTAGATTTAGTTTACACATTTAGTGAACATTGGACAGAATACAGAAATGGGATCATGGAGGAGTAAGCATCGGTTACCTGATCACACCAGATACATGTAGGAGTGCACATGACTCTTAATTTCACTCAAAACTTATGCAACAATGAGTCTTTATTTCAAGTAAATAAAAAATAAGGAATATGTTAAATCTTTGACATAGGTCTAAATACATCGGATATTAGGACGGAAATGACATACAAGAATTTTCACTGCATCTGGATTTGTAGGAAACTATGTAAGTGCAATCAATTACATATCATGATCATTATAATTTGGCCATACCCAAAGCATGTGTGTGTGTGTGTGTGTGTGTGTCACCTTTGGTTATTTTGTTATCAGATTAAAAACTTCAATTGATTTGCAGTTGTATGATCTAATAGAAAATGCTTTTGGATGAGATTCATATAGGTCGGTTTAAGTCAGATGGTCGTTAAAAACAGTTAGTCACTAAGGCAGGTTAGACTATACTTATTAACAAAACAAAGTATTTCAGGTAAACATACACCAACAAAATGTAATTAAATGAGCATTGATACAACATCAATAGAATATAAACCTGCCATCATTGACAGACAACCTTTGTTTAACATCTGTCAGAACCAACACAAGTTATTTATTATTTATGTTTTGGCCTTTCCATTTCATTCACCTGCCATTTTAGACTACTTTGTTGTAGTGCATGTTTTTTTTTTTCAAATAACTTAACAACACATTAATACTGTATCTTGTCAGTTACTCTGACGGGGTAATCGTGAAATGCAGTCAACATTTCAGTTGTGGGATTTTAATTCACACATTCCACACTCATATCTACATATCTATATCTGAGTTATACGGAATGGATTATATTTCTATAAAACCAGGTCCAGAACATAAACTGACAATATCAGATAACAGATGAGGGCTTTACCAAACTTGAAGGAAAACCGTTGAGGGAAATCCAATACTTTAAATTATATTTTTAAAACTAGTAGAAGAAGAGATAGCAACCAAGTTGTGTTAAGCATGACATGATTGCCTGATACAATGGCGAAGGAAGCAAATCAAATCCAGGATTTTTTTTATATACACAATTATATTTGAAACGATTTGCTTACGTGTTAACAATATATGAATTTAGCTTGTATGTGAAAAAGTAGGGAAGGGAGACCCCCCATTTACTACACCTATATGATATACATGTATGGTACTTTAAAAAATGAAATAAGGAAAAATAGGTGTAATAAAAAGCAGGAATGAATAATTTTTTTTGGTTATAAAACAGAAGAATTGAGAGTTTCTAATGAATTGTATTAGACCCAGTATTTATTTTGCAGTTTGCCCGATACATAGATACATCGGCATCGTATTATGATGCATTGATAATTTTATTGTCTGTGTTTGATCTGTGCAACTGCCTGTTTTATGTCATCGTAAACATCTAGAGTAATGTATTTCTTGTCTCCGTCACCTTTATTCTGTGCAGTTAACTGCATGTTTACGCAGTTCGCGACCCCATGTTTTATATACGCAAAAACTATCTATCAACTGTAGTATTGCCGAATGTTCTATAAGATCTTGGATAAAGCTGTGATCACGTGATTTCATGTTGTGATATGACAGAATGTTTTATGTTTTCTCTTTATTACACCAGGGTCCGTTTGTATCAGTAGTTAGAACGTAACACTGTAATGTCTCAGAGGTCTCTCACCTCCAATTCGTGCAGGTCTTAGAGGTCTCGCACCTCCAATCCGTACAGGTCTCAGAGGTCTCTCACCTCCAATTCGTGTAGGTCTTAGAGGTCTCGCACCTCCAATAAGTGCAGGTCTCAGAGGTCTCACACCTCCAATCCGTACAGGTCTCAGAGGTCTCTCACCTCCAATACGTGCAGGTCTCCGATATCTCTCTCACTTCAATCAGTGCAGTTCTCGAAGGTCTCTTATCTCCAATCCGTACAGGTCTAAGATATCTCTCACTTCAATCAGTGCAGTTCTCAGAGGTCTCTCACCCCCAATCCGTACAGGTCTAAGATATCTCTCACTTGAATCAGTGCAGTTCTCAGAGGTCTCTCACCTCCAATCCGTACAGGTCACAAATATCTCTCACTTCAATCAGTGCAGTTCTCGGAGGTCTATCACCTTCAAATCGTGCAGGTCTCATATATCTCTCATTTCAATCACTGCAGTTCTCGGAGGTCTCTCACCTCCAATCTGTACAGGTCTCAGATATCTCACTTTAATCAGTACAGTTCTCTCGAGGTCTCATCTTCTATACGTGAAGATCTCAGAGCTCTCTCACTTCCAGTCAGTGCAGGTCTCAGAGTTCTCTCACCTCCGATCAGTGCAGGTCTCAAAGGTCTCTCACCTCCGATCAGTGCAGGTCTCAGAGTTCTCTCACCTCCGATCAGTGCAGGTCTCAAAGGTCTCTCACCTCCTATCAGTGCAGGTCTAACCCTGGTCTTGACTAACCTGGCCTGATTTTGCGAGAACATTCGTCAGTTAACTTTCAAAAAATGCAGATGGTCTTTTAATTAAAGATAGCGACACCAATTAAAAATTTTAGTCATTTGTGCACAAACTCGATCAGGGTCCATGGAATCACCATATGCCGCCTACTGGCAAAACCAGGATGACGGTCAAACTATACACTACCATAATGCCACTATGAAATGCCACTATTCACTACCGTAATGCCACTATACACTGCCATAATGCTACTATACACTACTATAATGTCAATATACACTACCATAATACCATAATATATTACTATATAATGCTACTATACACTACCATAATGCTACTACTATACATTACCATAATGCCACTTGTATTGATATGATTGAAACTTGAAAATCAAATAAACTGACAGAGATCTAAACACAATCAATCCTAATGACACTGTGTTCCTTTCATTGCATAGGCATATATATAAACTGTAAGCAAACTTAAAATTTGATACTCCAGAAAAAAAAGTATTCTTGGTAAGTAAGTAATTTTTAACAACTTTGACGTTTTTTAAAAATTGAGGTTGGTTTCCAAGTGATACTTTTCATATAGTGTCAGGTTACGGGCCTACATATCACAAACAAAAAATTCAGTGAAAAGAAATTCGTTTGTCATCTGATTATTGATATAAATGATCAAAATAACAGTGTAGTTGAATGTTGTAACGTTTATAAGGTCTGTTCAGAGCTTCAGGATAAAATCGTCAGTTTCCCATTGTAACTGTGTCCTACACAAATGTGAAATCAATTGCTTACAAACTTTATTTCATCATATTCAAGATGAGAACTGTTTATTTTCACTGTGTTTAGTAGAAGAAGCCCAGAAATGTTTATTTTCATTGCCTTTCCGACGAGAAGCTCGGAAATCATCTTATGAGCGTACTTCATCACAACAAGTATTTTCATTTTTTTTCCGTTCCCGAATGAGTTTCGCCGATGAATGATTAATTTGTGTGTTTCTGGCTTTTATTTGCTTTTGATGTTCAGGTAATGGTCTTCCATGATGCATTTTGTGCGTGCATACAAGAAATCAAGTGGAAATATAGCTATGTAACGGATGTTAATTAAAGGTATTAAACATATTTTCTTAGAGAATCTTTTAAGCTCTTTAATTCTATACATAAAGATTTCATAATAACTAGAAGGGCTGTCAAAACTATAAAAAGGTGATTACATCGTTCTAATTGCGCCTCTCATGATAATGTTAGATATGGAATAAATGTACACCTATCAAATCTTTATGTAACCCCTTTTATTGATAAAGGCAGAGTAACCAATTATTATATAAATGAACTCTGCAGCATTGACCAAATCAACTAAACAAAGGTCAAAGGGTATGTATATCACCTGTATTGTTCTACCCCTTTCTGATTTTTTCTCTTTGTATCTTTCATCCCCCTTTGCATCTCTCTCAACATCTCTTTTCTCTCTGAATCTTTCTCTCTTTACATCTCTATGTATCTTTCTCTGCATCTCTCTACATGTCTCTCGCTCTGCATTCCTCTCTCGTTGAATCCCATCTTTCTTCGCCTCTCTCTTTCTCCATTTGTCTCTCTTTTTTGCATCTCTCTTTCTTTCCCTGCATTTCTTTCTCTCTTTGTATATCTTAACATCTCTCTCCCTAAATCTCTCATTATCTCTTTCTATTGAAGTGTGTGTGTCTGGCGATCATTATTTTACAACTTTAATTCGTACATAATTGAATTTAGAATAATAGAAAAGTCAACTCTTACAAGCTGAAAATTTGATATTCACAAGTTTAAAAGGTATTGATTTGCGCATTTTGATTTGTACACCAAATGCAGTCTTGTGTAGACACGATAACTTTTGATTCTGAAATACACGTCATCTTCACATTGCATCAGCAGCTAATCATTATCTAAATGGTATCCTGGTTACAACCAATTATTATCCAACACTTAAAAATATGGTCAATATATAATGGCCCACGGGAGATCTTCAGGGATCACAGGACCCCACACATCATTGAAAATAAGAATAGTAATGATAAAAAAGTCTTGCTAGGCCAGTCCAATTAAGACGTGAACATGATTTACGAGAAAGATGCGAACAGATCACTTCAATCTTTAAAGTTATGGTAATATTACGTTTGCATACCGTAATTATCGCATACCCTTGTGAATAAACATAAAAAACAAAATATTTGAATTCTGACAAAAACGTTGTCATTATGAAGATACTGTAATTACATGCTGTAGAATATGTTACTAAATTAGCTACAGTTTGCGACATCTGTAAACATATTCTGTCAGAATGAAAAATTGAAACTCATTTGGGAAAATTTTATCACAACAATTTCTCTGCATTAAAGCAATATTTGATATTTATCAATTTATCTTTGAAGTGTCCATTGGCATAAATGTAATGTCATGAGTCAAAATTTTATTTTAACAGAAACTTGTGTAAATATTTTATGAATCTAACATATAAACATTGACTTAAAATAATAACCATAACTCAGTCTTAGTAATTTTAAAAATAAAGCCACTAATATTTTCCAAATAATCGAAAATTTGTATGAAAAAAAATGATGAATTGAATTTTAGGAAGTTTTATGAAAGACCATCTACATGTAAAATCAAATCCAATTTGGTCAGGACGTTGTTGAAAAATTCAAATGGTAAACCAAAAATTGAATATTACCTTTCCAAAGGTCTGACAATTTGTAAGAACTTAAATAAGTTAAATGTAGGTCCACTGATATAATCCAAGAAGATACAAAACTGTGTCTCTGCTGACAATTTGAAACTACTATGGTAAAACTATTTTTACTGACAATTTGCAAGAGCTATGGTAAACATAGGTCCACTGTTAATTTGTAAAAGCTATGATATTAAACTACGTTACCTGTAAGATTTTTTGTAAAAAATAGAATGTAGCTTTTCTGGTAACTTGTAAAAGCTATGGTGAACCTTTAGGACTACTGGAAAATCTTAATAGAACTTCGATAAGACTTTGTCAGTTTATAAGAAATTTGGTAAACCTTACATAATAAGAAATAAGTTCAAATCTGAGGTCCAAACTTTGTACTCTTCAATACTGATTTTAATTACCAGGAAACTACTTCACGCTACTGTTTTCATTATCATAATTGTAACCATATCTCTATATGCATGTCATCCTCGAAGAAAGTCTGGTGCAAGGTCATCCTGGTATCTGTAAGATATGACAAGGGGGGGGGGGGCAACACTCTTATGTGATGAGACAAAAAATCGATCCAATTCAGTGTTAATACAAATACTGATAATTAATTACCAGTGAGATTGTTCTTCCCAAACTAGCATTTCAAGTGAAAAAGATGTGTTTTAACTCATCCATAAAGACACATTTAGACTGGTCAAAGTCATATGTTTACAGAAGAGTCCATTGTTTTTCCGGGTTGATGAGTTAACCTCTGGACCTTTTCTGACAATTTTGAGAAAATGCCATTGACAACCGGATTGTGAATTATAATGTGAAATAGTGTCAAACTGGAAAAATAATTTGCACATGTCTTTTTATATGCGTTGCCCCTGCATTGATTCATTTTGTTTTTCATTACGGTGATGGTCTATTCCCTCATCCACAAAATTCCTGAAATGCATCTTGGTCATTTGTTATACTTTCTAAAGAGATTCTATTTGTCAAAATAATGTGTGTGTGTGTGTGAGAGAGAGAGAGAGAGAGAGAGAGAGAGAGAGAGAGAGAGAGAGAGAGAGAGAGAGAGAGAGAGAGAGAGAGAGAGGAGAGAGATTAATTATTTAAGAAAATATGGTACTTGATTAGTTATTACTGATTACTTACTAGCGTAAATGCCTAACAAGTTATGTTTGTACCAATATAGAACCTCGTGATTCATCCACCATTAATCAGATCTGAAAGTTCCTATCATAATTTACAATATCAAATCAAGATACAGAAAGTAGTCGGTGCTTGTGATGACTCTTATAAATAACAAATCTGTAAACTTGATTAACAGCAATGCGGCCAGACAAAATGATTAACAGCAGCAGAATATGAAGTCCATTATGAGATAACATTACAGTACTAAATGATATGATATTATTGATGAAAACACCTGCTGGTTAAAGAGGGTCTAAGGTCCTCTAAACCTTGAGGATGTCGTCTAACGTTACAGTACTAACCGATATCATACTATTATTGGGAAACATCTGCTGGTTAAAGAAAGTATAAGGTCCTCTAATCTTTGGGGACGTCGTCGAACATTACAGTACTAACTGATGGACACACCTGCTAGTTGTAGAAAGTATATGTCCTCTAACCTTGAGGATGTCGTCGTTACAGTACTATCTGATATGATACTACTGATGGAAACACCTGCTGATTAGAGAAAGTATACGTCCTCCAAAGTTGTAGAAAGTATACGTCCCCTAAACCTTGAGGATGTCGTCGTTACAGTACTATCTGATATGATACTACTGATGGAAACACCTGCTGGCTATAGAAAGTATACGTCCTCTAAACCATGAGACTGTAGTCTAACATTAGTGCTTATCTGATGCGATACTATTGATGGAATCTTTAGGATGTTACCTAACATTACAGTACGAACTGAAATGATACTATCGATGGAAACACTTCCTGGCTGTAGAGGGTTTAAGGTCCTCTAAATCTTGAGGATGTCGTCTAACATTCCAATACTAAATGATATGATACTACTGGTCGAAACACTTGCTGGTTATAATAGAAAGTATAGTAAAATCCATATACCTGGCGGGGTGGAGTCTTGTGAACCTTTCCTTGACCTGGTCGAGTTTAAATTTTGGGTAATAAAATTGCACTGAATAGAGTTATCATTCCTACCTGTCACCATACATAAGGGAGTATCCAGTGAGGAATAATTTTTTCCTTGGCAGCTTGTCATAACCGAAAAGTTATTAGAATCATCCGTATGATAATCAAAAGGTTACTCCGCCCCGCCATCTTATGTGAATCGGACAATATACGGTACTCTAAACCTGGAGGATGTCGTCTGACAACAAACTGATATGATACTATTGATATGGAAAGTAAACATGTCCTCTAAACACGAAGGATGTTGTCTAACATTACAGTATTAATTGATGATACTATTAATGGAAACAACTGTTGGTTGTAGAAAGTATACGTCCTCTATACAGTGAGGGTATCATCTAACATTACAGTAGTGAGTACTAACTGATATGATACTATTGATGGAAAAACTTGCTGGTTACAGAGGGTATAAGGTCGTCTTAACCTTGAGGATGGTTTGTCTACACTTGGTGGATGGCGTCTAACATTACAGTACTAATTGATAAGATACTATTGATGAAAGCACCCGCTGGTTATAGCAAGTATTCGGTCCTTTAAACCTTGAGGATGTCATCTTGAAAAGCCAAATAATGTTTTAGATAATGGTGTGTCCAAAATATTGATAACAGCAATGGGCGATCATGGACTGGAAAACTATTTACGAACAAGGACTGGAAAACAATGGACAAACATGAACTTGTATGTAAGACAGAATCAGGCATACCTGCATGTATTTATATCAAATTCATGCAAACAAATAAGTATTACAATACATGTCAATGGCAATGTAATTCTGACTTTTCCAACATTGTTTCAGATTAAACAAATGCGTGGTAAAGTTTCCCCGAGTATGTGACATGGAGGTCACAAGCATGCAACGATTATTACATCAGAGAAATACTGTATTACACTACTCTGTCTGAAAAACTGTTAACGTTTTTAATACCATGATAAGTGTTGGCAATTTTATGAATCAGGGATCATTTTTATTGTATCTAAGTGGATAAGAGTTGATTTGACGATTTCCCCTCAAAATGCCAACAACAACAACAAAAGCTCATATTGCTTCAACTGTCATAAAGAAAGTCAAAACTGAACATTTCAACTGATAAGATTTTCTTTTCGCTGTCCAACCCTGTTTTGTTTTTTAAAACTAGCATTCTGATTGTAACTTTGCAAAATGGTCATTAATAATTCTGATGTCTGAAAAGTAATTTAATGTAGGAAATATATGAAAAACACATGTCTATGATCTAGAAAAGTCTCGATAGGTAGAATTGTTTTAACAGAAATCAATCTTTCTTTCCCATATCTCATTTTACATACATGAACATGAAAAATATGAAGCTATGAAGAATGCCAATCAACAGTGAATGAATCACTTCATTTTAAGTTTAATTAAAGTTGCTATTCTTACCCCAAAATTAGTTTAGTTTAGAGGAATACCATGGAAAACTTTAATTTGAACTTTCATTAATTCTGTTTCAAGAAAACAGTGCAAGGAGTTTGCATACGGAAATTCAATATTTTTCTTTCCTGTGAATATATGATTAATTCTGAAATTTTACACATTTGAGAGAACTTTAATCTAAAACCAATTACACATGCTTCTACATACATGTATCTGTATACATTTACAAATTTATCCAGTTTTCTTGCTTTCTTTTCATTGTTTGTTTTCACTTTTTGTTTCGGTCTTTTTTAAGGACTTAGTGGAACTTGGCCATATTCAGAATTGCAATTCATGTCCCAACAAATTGTCCCCCAAATATTCTCCCAACAAATTCCAATTTTAACTGACAGATAAATCTTTTAAAATATACATTAGCAAAAATATCTTATTTTGTAATTTGACAGTAAAGCAGAAATATTACAGTTTCACTGCAGTTACACTGACAGCATTTAATATAGCAAATTTTACAGGTGAATGTTTCAAATCTTTTTAAAATGCTGAGGACGAAAGAATCACTGATTTGCCTGCAATATAAAAATCAAATATACCAAAATATTAACATTGAGGATGCGCTCCCGTGGCCAAGTGGTTAGAATACCACGCTATAAATGTCACCTCAAGTCAGCACGCGTTTGAATCCAACTGGAATCTATCTGTACGTTAATTTTGTGAGATAGGTGTAGAGTTTTCTTGCAGAAGGTCGGTTGTCACTATCATATAACTGAACAATTCTCGAGTGTGGCATAAAACAGAATTGAAAAAAAATAATTAACAGTCGGGCGGTTCAGGAAACAGTACAAAAATATGGATTTAGAATTGTATAGAAACATGTACCTCTGGAACATTCAGGTGTCAAGGAGGAGAAGCACCGCCTGTAAACCGATCACCCCTCCATAGCCTCCATAGTCACATTAAAAAAAAAGTATTGACGAATAACGAATAATTATTTGGAACTATTATTTGGTAACTAGAAAATTGCATTTTGTAACATAGCAAAATCTGCGTACTTAGTATTTCATTATTACAAAGTAGCAAGAAGACGTAACATCATCTTTTTAGAAATTAAGTGATGCTATCACTCCGGGTGACCATAAATCAGAACCCTAACACTTAAACCTATTATCCTCTTTCCTTTCACTGTTGAAGAGTTCCGATAATGGTTGATTGAAAGGTTTACACGAATGTAAGTAGATTACTGTATAAGTCACCCTAGCAAAATTGATCAAGACTTATCGATCATTTAAAGACACATCGCAATTTATAAAGAATTCATTAGAAAAATTCATCCCAGTAATTGATTTCAAATCCATTATTATAAGATTTCAATCAGTAGATTGACTAAGACTGGGGATTAATATAATCTTGTTAAAAAACGTATCTTAAATTTAATCAGAATGAAAAAAGATTACCATTAATTCAACAAGCTTACGGGCATTATTCTCTAGCCAACTGTCCTAGATCCAAATTTTTTGCAACAACAGCAGTATATTTAACAATTGGGCATGCCGTTCCAAATTCAGATATGTGAGAGAAAGGGGAGGGTTTAGGGTCGGTCTGTGATTGGAAAGGGTGGGATGGGGTGTCAGATCAAGAGCAAATGATATGCATATTGTGGCTATTCTTTATTACAAGTGAAACTTGTTTGAAGTGACCATCTGTCTACAACGACCACAATTTAATGACAGACAAGATGGTCACTCACGGCTTATTGTTTCAATGCACTGGTATCAACTTATTATCAGTATAAAATTACTACAAATTTTCAATTCAAATATCACTTAACTGTCAAGTTGAAAACAATTTAAAAATCTTAAAAAGAAAATTCAAGTATTTAGAGAAGTTCTTTTCTTGGTATATCTTAAAATTCATCTAAACATTTGCTCTCTGATATTAAGATGTTTTCTTGCTATTAAGTAGACTTGTAACTGTACTTGTAAATGTGTCAATAGCAATTCTAATGCGAAGCTAATATGCCAAATTACTTTTGTTAAAACCAGGAAGTACAAATTGATTCTGATTGTGACAAACAGATTCAATCACACAAAATAATTCTAATTTTATCCAATTAGAATAATAATATGTCTGCAACCTTCTGTCACAAAAGAAATGGATCATAGTTCCTTTTACAAACATTATGAAACAAATGATGGATAACTTTGTCTGTAAAGAAATTATTCCGTCTGTGCACTGCATTGTGCGTCTCTTTCTAAAGTTCTGACAGAAAATAAGAATTTTGTCTCCGTTGAAAATAACATAGATAGAGCCTTCATTAAACATAAATCTAATAGGATTGATGAATCAATCCATACTTTCTAGTTATGTTTATTTAAATGGTGTTTTATGCCATACCCAACAAATCTTCAAATCTTATGGTGGTAGTCAGTTTTTATGGTGGAGGAAAGAACCCGGTACAAAATACCTAAGAAGAGACCAAGTAAATTGGCAAACTTCCTCACAAAATCAGCTTTCAGTGGGACCTGATACCACGCTGACATAGGTGTATGACTTCATGCTTTTAAATGTGATGCATTAAGCACTCGTCCACAGAGGCCCCTTCCTACTGATATCTGTAAAACAAATGGCAGGCAACTACAAAAATTTAAACAAAACTGCTGGACAGATAACTATATCTAGTTCCCCACCCATGGCTTCATTGGATGGGGACTAAGAAGTATTCTGAGAGTATTGAGAAATTTTAAAATACCTTTCCACACCCGTGAATTCATTGTTATATGAATAGTGAGCAAGTTTTCAAAATTCTAAGAGGAGGGACTGATGGATACAGACAAAACCTATAGCTCCCTCAATTACACTAATAGTGCACTGAAATTATCTGTTGAAGCACCTCACTGGGGCTTATTATGGGGTCCTGTCAGTGAGCATGAGTTTAAAAAAATGTTTAACATGGTAATGGACAGACACCACCAAATATTTTCCCATAGGCCTCAATGCTAATTTACAAAGCTTCAGGTCACTGTCACTCCCATGTTTATTATATCTGGGTCAAATAAGTACCCTGTGGTGAAAGATCAATATTTTTGATAATAAAATTTGCAATCAAAAGTAAAGGTTGCGGTTGCATTTTTACTTCAAATTTTCACTTGTTTACAACTCGTAGTATTCCGCACCAAAGGAAAATATCTATTCTTTTAATTTTCAACCGTCAACCCTATAATTTCCAAAGTACTACCAATATTCATGTATCTTTTTTATCATCTTTATTTCACTTATTAATGGCAAAACTGATTTTTTTCATTTAATGACCAATCAGATCACTGGGCTCATTTTACCCTCCGCACAACTTTGGGTGTCCAAAATGTCTGCGCCCTTGTTGTAAACAAAGCTGGTGTTTTTCCTGATGAGACAAATCCCAAAGTTTTCAAAGAAAAAAAAACAAGTGGGAAAACTGATATTAAGCAATTCAGGTCAAGACTTTTTGGCCTAAATATGTATCCCTGGTCAAAGATAACATATGGTTGAACTAACTACTTGTTTAACCTTTTTATCAGTAAAAAAAACCAACAGTTTTGATGACTTTTTTACAAACTTTTTATCTCTTGCTATAGAATTTTCTTTACTCATACATGTACCCTACAAAAGGTACATCCACGAAATGAAGAGAATTAGTGCAAAATCATAGTCCAAATTCAATGATTTTATTGGTGGAATTTACAGAGCTCTGTTAACAGGATGTTTCCCAAAACAAAATAAGTTTTATGTTCCCTAAATTTAAGTAGATTTTCCCAATCTTGCTAAAAATGTATATATCAGTGATGTGGTTCCATAATATAAAGAAAAATAAAGATTTAATGTATATATATATATATATATATATATATATATATATATATATATATATATATAGAGAGAGAGAGAGAGAGAGAGAGAGAGAGAGAGAGAGAGAGATTGATTTCCAGTTTTCACTTAATATAGGAAGCAAGACACTTCTGAATTTACATGAAGGCATGAAAATGTAACTGAAATAGAACATTTTAAAAAATTACGCATGACGCACAACTGCAATACAATGACAATAATAAAACCAGTCTCTTGAGGATCTCTGGTGACAAAGAAATCAAATTTATACTCCTAATTTTTTATATCTCAGTTTCACAAAATATCTTAACTATTGGTATCCATAATGATGAGTCATTTCAAATTTATATTGAAGTCAACTTATTCTCTCACTGTAAGTGTTATTTGGATTGTTTTTTTGTTTTTTTTTAAAGAACTTCAGTAGAACCTGTCTTAAGAGACTACTGTCCTGAAAGACCACTTATCTTTTGAGACCACATTTCAGTGTCAGAAGCACTCTTTTATGACAAGTACCACTGTACCAATAGTCAATATATCTTATGAAACTGTGAAATGAAATAAAATAAGGGACCACTTGTCTTTTGAGACCACATTTTGAAAATAATTGAGTTAAAATATATGTAAAGACAACCAGTTTTAAAGGACCGTCTGTTTTTTGGGACCACATTCTGAAAAAGATTCAGTTTAAAATATCTACATAAAACCTCTTCTAAGAGACTTTCTGTCTTTGATTACCACATTCTGAAAATGATTGTGAAATATATGTAAATAAAACCTCTTTTTAGGGGCCATGTAAAATTAAATATATGTAAAAATATGTCAATAGAACTTCTTTTATGAGACCATCTGTCTCTTAAAGACTTGTTTATTCAATGTTTGACCTTAGATTTTGGTACATTGAGTTAAAATCGTTACTAGGATTAACAAAATCTTGTAGGCATTAGGTTTCAAATCGTGGACTGATTATTCAAATCTTTAATTGATTTGTATACCATTTTCCCCTCTTTTTACAATTAAACTTTCAAACACTAATACTCATGCCCCAAGGAAAATCCTGAGAACTTTGTATTATGTTTGGTTCCCATGGTGACAAAAGTTACTGACAATAAATGACATGGTGTCATTCTCAAATCAGTTTAATTCCGATGTGGTTTCAGCTCTACACAGAAACGATGGGAAAGATATGCCTTATTTTTCTTCTTTTTTTCTAAATTTTTCATGAATTCTCTTCATGATGAAATATTTGACGATCTGAATGAAATAGAAAGGGAATTCAAATCGATCTTTTTTTTTTTAAATCTTTATCTATTTTTTTGTTCATTCTTAAATGTTGTATTATGTCACATTCATGAGCAAATTTTCACTTCCAAAAAGAGAAACAAAATCTATCAAAACTGAAATGTGGAAAATCAAAAAATTTAAATGGATCAATTAGGATTCTGCATAAATCAGATTATTTGGCAGGCAGCATTATCTGAGCATATATTTGTACCATAAATAACAACAAGAAGCTACATATACAACAAGCTGACATTGAAATACATTCTTTCAATACAATATCAATCATGTAGAAAAGTAGACCGCAAATATCAGTGTCATTTGCCAATATGAAAGTTGAAGTTTGGAAGTGCATACAAAAAAGAGAGCATTTTATCTCTTTATGCTAATTAGCTGAAGTGATATGTAAATTACCTCATTACCGTGACTGCAGAGTATTTTGCACCAGCAGTAAAATGTTAATTCCACTTGGTTTACACTTTAACAAGGGTGACCCGGATTCTTGGAGAGATTGTATGATTGATGCATTATAAAAGTAACATATAAATCTACGACTTGATTAAAACTTAAACTCCTTTATAGGTTTCTGCCGTATAAAACATAATGAAATTGCTTAACTAAGAAATAGTGGCTAGTTGATTAGAAAAATAAAACGTTTATCATCAGCTGATCACCTTATCAGATATTGGTTTGAGGATTGTTTACCTAATTTTGTCTAAATATGTACATTTATTTTATATCAGGACATGGGCGATATTGACAAATGAACATTATAATCTCTTGCACATGTAATGTATATTCTTTTGACGGTTATTAGTTGTACACTTACGCAGTATTTCAGTTGAAAGATAAGATTTAATATGGATAGATAAGATGCATATATATATATATATATTATATATATATATATATATATATATATATATATATATATATATATATATATATATATATATATATATATATATATATATATATCCTCAAAATCACCAGAATTGTATGTATGAAATGTGATTAAAGAAGGTGATAGTAAGAGGGTGGAGACAAAGATGAGGAAAAGAAGAGGCAGATGGAAAATCAGAAAGAGAAAGGCAGAAAGAAAGAGGAGACAAAGATGGAGAGAATAGAGGCAGATGGAAAAAAAAAAAGACATGAAACAAAGATGTAAGGGAGAATGGTGGGGAGAGAGAGAGAGAGAGAGAGAGAGAGAGAGAGAGAGAGAGAGAGAGAGAGAGAGAGAGAGAGAGAGAGAGAGAGAGAGAGAGAGAGAGAGAGAGAGAGAGAGAGAGAGAGAGAGAGAGAGAGAGAGAGAGAGAGAGAGAGAGAGAGAGAGAGAGAGAGAGAGTGAGTCAATCAAAATTGATACAACTAAACCTTGATACAACTAAACCTGTAGGTCACTACTTTGTTCCCAAGACTGCCAAATCTTGTATAAGATTGTCAATAGAGCAGTAGTACAATGGCCTTGGCTGAACATGAGTAAATCAATCATTTCAAAATGAAGCAACATCTTTGTATAATCCCCCCCAAAAATCATTCCTGGTTCATAAAACTACTGCCAGACCATAAATTATTGCTTGAAGTGTTTGTATTCTAGATTTGATGACTAGCAAAGATATTTAGCAGGAAATGCTGGAGCCGACACCCACAAATGATTCCACTGATTTATGACAGATCCCAACCATTCTCTATGTATTTACAAAAGAGAAATTGATGCTCTATGTCATACTCTCCCAAAATTTAGTGGGGGAGGAGAGAAACAAGATGAGATTGAAGGAAAAACAGACAAACCAAAACAATTTAATGCTCCCTCCTCAATGGAATAAGTGTATATTTTGGTGAAAAAAAAGTAAGATAATAAATTTACTATAAAATAAATGACATGTATAACAGAACTCTGACATTTCAGATGTCATGTTCCAGACCAAACTTTGGGTCTATCACATTAATTTACAGTTCAAAAGGTCAGACCAATGGAGAGATATGATATTTTAATGGTCAATGGTCAGTTAAATTTGCATGCTGTAAAGTAATATGAGAAAATTCATTCCCGATATATCAAACTACAAAATTACCTTATTTAGTTAAAATCAACCAATCATAACTAATGTTACAATGGTGACCTTTTTCTGTCCAATCAGATATCAGATCATTTTTAGTTGAACATAAGAAAAAAAAGTACAACCTTGGGCAGACTGACCTTATACAATATGTTCCCTCGATATGCAAAAGAACATCTAACGGGAATGAAAATATAATATTACCTAAATGTACTTGCAACTTTTTAATGCTATGGCTATGCATCATAAAGCTTTGTGTGTAATTTACATACATGTACTTTGATCAGCTACTAATGATGAATCAATACCTGTCCCCTACATATGGAATCAATATAAAGAGACAGATACAGACCTACAGCCACTGAGCCACCCCCCCCCCCACTGAGTTTATTTGAAAAGGGACTAATAATTTAGTGCAACAACAATTTTTAATAAACTTGGGGCTCAGACCAAATGCAACATGTTTCAGATCTATAATATAACAATCAATATGAAAGAATAATAAAATGCAACCTTCGTATAACTCTTTTTAAGTGTTGTAACATTCTGTGCAGTGATTTACATTTATGTATATAAGGAGAGCCACAGAAATTTACAGATGTTTTGTATCAGTGTCAATCGATAGGGAAACAAGATCAAGTATCAAATACAATATTCCGAAGCAGTGATGGTGAAATCACAGTAATTTGCATATTTCTTTTTTACCTGAATGAAATCTGATTTACTGAGTAAGTTACAGTAAAGTTTACCAGATTTCTTTCAACATTATGAAATTAGATCGTTTAACAGGATGTCTTTTCTTCACCCGTTTTTAGCATTAGAATCCAAAGACAATGGTTTTATCATTATCACATGATATTTTAGCAATTGCGCATCTATAATTAGACTTGCCTCTTCGTAAATTGATTTGTGCCATGAATCTCAAAAACCGTGAAATAACATAATGGAGACAGAGACATTATGTTTTTGGCATATTACATGTACTTGTATCAGACCCTGGGATGTGGTTCCATTGAAAAAGGAGGAAATGACTTATCGTAGGGGTTTAATAGGGAAAATAAATATTTAACATAGCATCAAAATTTTGAAAAAGAAGAAATTCCTCCAATTGGAGGAAAATTCTCATCCCTGCGAGACCCCCAAAAGATGGCGAAAAATTATGTGGGGATGTCAAAGTATAGTAGTAATTCAAAAACATCAATTAGAAATATGTGAAATTCTTTGTCACTACAATGTTTATGATATGAGTTTATAGAATAGCTATAAGTCAAATAGATTTGAGGCTCATGACAATTTTGACCTTTAACCTAGATATGCCAATGAATTGAAAGAGAACCGACCAATCACTGGCAATTGATTTTAAAAAGCTGAAAAATGTTTAAAAATAGTTGACACTTGACACACACCATTGTCTGATTCACATAATGTGGTGGGGCAGTATAACCTTTTTGTTATCATACAGTGTAGTCTACCCACTTTTGGTAAACTGTTATTACCAAGTGGATAACTACGTTTAATAACAAGTAGGAATGATATTATACTTGCCAGTGTTACAGTGTAATTTACCTAAAATCTAAAGGGGCATTGACTGTGGTTTTTTTTAATAAAAATATAGTCCACTTTTTTACTGCTTAGATTGATAAACAATGACAAAATTTAGAAATAAACAGGCATAACAATTTTAAAATTCCTATATATTTTGTGAAAATTGCTTGAGAATTCCCGGTTTGAGTTTTTCTCAGTTGCAACTGAAAAACTCAGCCCAATTTGCCTTACTATTTATATATAAATACTACACTGTGACTGACCTTACTATTTATATATAAATACTACACTGTGACTGACCTTACTATTTATATATGAATACTACACTGTGACTGACCTTATTATTTATATATGAATACTACACTGTGACTGACCTTACTATTTATATATAAATACTACACTGTGACTGACCTTACTATTTATATATGAATACTACACTGTGACTGACCTTACTATTTATATATAAATACTACACTGTGACTGACCTTACTATTTATATATAAATACTACACTGTGACTGACCTTACTATTTTATATATATAAATACTACACTGTGACTGACCTTACTATTTATATATAAATACTACACTGTGACTGACCTTACTATTTATATATAAATACTACACTGTGACTGACCTTATTATTTATATATAAATACTACACTGTGACTGACCTTACTATTTATATATAAATACTACACTGTGACTGACCTTACTATTTATATATAAATACTACACTGTGACTGACCTTACTATTTATATATGAATACTACACTGTGACTGACCTTACTATTTATATATGAATACTACACTGTGACTGACCTTACTATTTATATATGAATACTACACTGTGACTGACCTTATTATTTATATATAAATACTACACTGTGACTGACCTTACTATTTATATATAAATACTACACTGTGACTGACCTTACTATTTATATATAAATACTACACTGTGACTGACCTTACTATATTAAATTATATATAAAATACTACACTGTGACTGACCTTACTATTTATATATAAATACTACACTGTGACTGACCTTACTATTTATATATAAATACTACACTGTGACTGACCTTACTATTTATATATAAATACTACACTGTGACTGACCTTACTATTTATATATAAATACTACACTGTGACTGACCTTACTATTTATATATATAAATACTACACTGTGACTGACCTTACTATTTATATATAAATACTACACTGTGACTGACCTTACTATTTATATATAAATACTACACTGTGACTGACCTTACTATTTATATATGAATACTACACTGTGACTGACCTTATTATTTATATATGAATACTACACTATGACTGACCTTATTTTCACAAAATATATAGGAACATAAGATTTTTGATGTCTGTGTATAACTCTTATTTGTTATTGTACATCAAGTACACAAGTTAAAATAGACAAAAATAAAAATAATGTTTTGGATATATGCCCCTTAAAACTCATTAAGGCCAAGAAAGGGTTTACAAGATTCCACCTGCCAGGTTATATGGATTTACTAAAGCACTTTGACAGATGATGTAGAACCTTACACAACAGGTGTATAGTGACTTGGGTGACATACAATTATTAGCCAATCAAATGCCTTAAAATGACCAGAGTGGACACAGCCCATAATTATTGTATAAAACTCAAAATGCTTTACTTACATTTTTATCACATGGAATGTCAGTGAGCCATACTGCTTGGTGCTGCTCTCATGTTTTGGGATACAATTGGATATGATACTAATGATGTTGATGGGGGCCCCTGGAGGTTCTGTGGTATGCTTTGGTTCATACTGACCGTTGGAGGCAGAGTCTGTTGCATAGAGGCTGGTGTCAAGGACACATTCTGTGGAAGAGACACTGGAACGATTGAGGCTGGGTTCAAATTAACTGATGGGTTTAATGTTGGACCAGCAAGGCTTCCTGGCGCAGGTTGACCTAGTTCACGGGCTAGACGCTGTTGCAAGGCATGCTGGGATGCTAGTTCACTATTTAGCGCAATCTGCTGTGCTAAGCTTGTCACTGCTAATTGATTTAGTGACTGAGCTTGAGCAGCGTTTGCTCCGATGGCAGGTGTAAGAGTTTGGCTGACAGGAACAGCCCCATTCATGCTCTGTACTGCGTTTGTCCGACTAACTCGATACCTAGCATTTTGCTCCAATAAAACTTCGTTCGTAGCAGTCAAGTCTGCAACCTGCTTTTTAAATTCCTCAACTTTTCTCCTTAACATAGAATTTTCTTCCTCTAACAACTGATAACTAAATGGACGGGAAGAAGAATAACGTCCATCAAAACCACTAAATCCTTCAAAATCACGTTCAGTTCTCCTTCGTTTAATTCCACCTGAATGGCAGTAATCAAAACTTTCAAATCTATCAAAATCATCTTCGTAGGGGTCATACATCTGACTGTTGTTGTTTCTGTGATCTGATTTACACAGTTCAAACTGATAATCTGTTGTATTCAGATGCCTAAACTTACACTTATTTCCGCGTTTACAGTTTCCTTTTAAATAGTCTTTACATATAGGAATTTCACCGCGTAAGAGGGGTACATCAGCACTAGGAGTGACACCTATGCCTAATGCTGCAGCTTGCTGGAGCCGCACTGGCAACTGTCCCGTTTGCTTGTAATGTTCCTCCTCTTCACGTGAACAATGTAAAAATTTGCAATTATTTCTCCTGCATCCCGTATTCTGATAATCGTGACAAAATGTTATCTGTTGCCTGCCTAAATCCCGCGCTTCATCTGCATTAGGATGCCTGTATTTACAGCGCTTGCCACGCTTGCACACATTTCGCAGAAAGTCACGACAAATGTCGTCATCTTTGCCATTAATCTTATTGTTATACTGGCTTTCCTCACTACATGTATCACTGTTGTCCGACATTGTTCATTGAAGTAGTGACACAATTGTTGCTATGGTAATGATTCAAAAGTTAACATTTAAAGCAACATGCACACAATTATAAAAATCCCGGTTAAAATTGATACGCCACCAAAACTTTAAGCTCCAAACACAAAAAGGCAATCGGTCACACATAAGCATAGATTACACTTTCCTTTCCTTGTCAGCATCTGCAAGTAAAACAAACAGTGATTGGTTAGTATCTAGGTCATGATATTAAACTAGCCAATTAAATTGCTTTACTTCTGTGCTGTCTTTGCACAAGATCCCTACAAAGAAACTTTGAAGTTTATCTATGCACAAAAGAAAAACTGAAAATACACCAGGCTTGCGCAACATAAAAGTCATTCCGTCAATATTTTCAGATATCTGAAAAAATATCAAAGTAAATATTGCAATCGCATATAACAACCTTGTTAGAATATATTTCTGAAAAAAGAAAGGACAAATAATGTCTGCTACCAGTTTATCCTTGTGCTGTATGCTCCATTGTAGATAAAGTGAGTTATAGTTTTATTTATCATAACATCTGTGTGTATAATCTCTAGCCATAAATGGAAGTTGCCTTTCTCTTTTTTGTTGGTCTATATAATGGATCGGGAGATTTATCACCTCTCCATTGTATGTCTTTGTTCTGTATGGATCATGATGTCTATGTGTACTATGTTTATATAAATACACATTTATAAGTAAACTGCCCATAAAACTTATTGCGCCATCAACATATGGTTGACATATATTCTAAGATTATACAGCATACAAAAGTCATTAAAGAAATATCAAGTTGAATGGCATCTTATGAATTTTGAAAATTCTACAATTTATTTTAAATACTATATACATGCTATCTTTGTAAAAGGTAGCAATTGTATATATCATGTATATTATATATAAATATATATGTGTTGAGCTTTGAGGTGAAGAGGGGTCACTTTTCTTTGCAGATAAACACCCCCACCACTAAAAAAAGTCAACAGTATCAAATTTCATATTTCATTCTAATTCTTAAATCTCTGTGACTGACACATAATTGAATTAAATGAAGTTCAAGATATCTACATCTAACACAAATTGCTACCATTGGTTACCATACATAATAAAATGTAACTGACATATAAATAACATTTTGTGATATATGATCCCTCACATCAAGTTTATTTTTGTTCGGTTTACAATAACTTGGTCAACGATGTTCTCTGTATTGTGACAATATTTTGTTATGTTAGATGTTATGTTAGAAGTGATTGGTCAATAATACCCATCCAAGTATTATGTTAAAATCAACTGGTCAATAACGCCTATCTCAATATCAGGTAACACCCCTTTAAATATTATTTTCAATTGAGCTGAAGTAATGGATATGTCAAAGTTGAACACTAGACTCCAATTCTTTTTTCTTTTTTTTTTTTGGGGGGGGGGGGGGGTTTGTTAGAGAAATATGTTAATTAAAATTTTGGTAATCTCATACTCTGGATATCTCAAAGTAATTGGGGCGGTTCCATGAATTTTGAGATAATGATATTCCATAGTATTTTGTTCTGTGTTAAAGTTACCTAGTCAATTTGTTCTATGTTAAATTATTTAATCTCTTAAATATATATATTTTTTCTGTGTTAAAGTTGTTCAGTCAATAACATCCTCTCAGTAAAATTTATTCTATGTTAAAGTTGTCCAGTAAATAACATTTTTTTATAATTTTTGCTTTTAGTCCAGTCAATAACATCCTCTCACTATAATTTGTTCTATCTTAAAGTTGTTAAGTCAATTACATCCTATCATTATAATTTGTTCTGTTAGTCCAGTAGGTACCATCCTCTCGCTATAATTTGTTGTTAGTCAAGTAAATGACACCCTCTCTCTATGATTTGTTCTATCTTAAAGTTGTCCAGTCAGTTATATCATCTCACTATAATTTATTCCATGTAAAAGTTGTCCAGTCAATTACATCCTCTCACTATAATTTCTTCTGTTAGTCCAGTCAATAACATCCTCTTACTATAATTTGTTCTATCTTTAAGTTGTCCAATCAATTACATCCTCTCACTATAATTTGTTCTGTTAATCCAATCAATAACATCCTATCACTATAATTTGTTCTATGTTAAAGTTGTCCAGTCAATTAAATCCTCTCACTATAATTTGTTCTATCAAAAGTTGTCCCGTCAATTACATCCTCTCACTATAATTTCTTCTGTTAGTCCAGTCAATAACATCCTCTCACTATAATTTGTTATGTTAATCCAATCAATAACATCCTATCACTATAATTTGTTCTATGTTAAAGTTGTCCAGTCAATTAAATCCTCTCACTATAATTTGTTCTATCAAAAGTTGTCCCGTCAATTACATCCTCTCACTATAATTTGTTCTGTTAGTCCAATCAATAACATCCTATCACTATAATTTGTTCTATGTTAAAGTTGTCCAGTCAATTAAATCCTCTCACTATAATTTGTTCTATCAAAAGTTGTCCCGTCAATTACATCCTCTCACTATAATTTCTTCTGTTAGTCCAGTCAATAACATCCTCTCACTATAATTTGTTATGTTAGGCCAGTCAATACCATCCTCTTACTATAATTTGTTGTTAGTCCAGTAAATAACACCCTCTCTTTATGATTTGTTCTATCTTAAAGTTGTCCAGTCAATTACATCCTCTTACTATAATTTCTTCTGTTAGTCTAGTCAATAACATCCTCTCTCTATAATTTGTTCTATGTTAAAGTTGTCCAGTGAATTGCATCCTCTCACTATAATTTCTTCTATCTTAAAGTTGTCCAGTCAATTACATCCTCTCACTATAATTTCTTCTGTTAGTCCAGTCAATAACATCCTCTCACTATAATTTCTTCTGTTAGTCCAGTCAATAACATCCTCTCACTATAATTTGTTCTATCTTAAAACTGTCCAGTCAATTGCATCCTCTCACTATAATTTGTTCCATGTAAAAGTTGTCCAGTGAATTACATTTTCTCACTAAAATTTGTTCTGTTAGTCCAGTCAATTACATCCTCTTACTACAATTTGTTCTATCTTAAAATTATCTAATCAATTACATCCTCTCACTATAATTTTTTCTATTAGTCTAGTCAATAACATCCTATTTCTATAATGTGTCATATGTTAAAGTTGTCCAGTCAATTACATCCTCTCATTATAATTTCTTTTATCTTAAAATTGTCTAATCAATTACATCCTCTCACTATAATGTTCTGTTAGTCCAGTCAATAGCATCCTCTATGATTTCTTCTATGTTAAATTTGTCCATTCAATTATACTTCTCACTAAAATTTGTTCTGTGTGTCCAATCAATTATATCCCCTCACTATATTTTGTTCTGTTAGTCCAGTCAATAACATCCCCTCACTATATTTTGTTCTGTTAGTCCAGTCAATAACATCCCCTCACTATATTTTGTGCTGTTAGTCCAGTCAAAAACATCCTCACACTATAATTTGTTTTATGTGAAAGTTGTCAAGTCAATAACATCCTCTCACTTTAACTTTTTCAATGTTAGTCCAGTCAATAACATCCTCTCACTATAACATGTTCTATGTTAAAGTTACTTGGTTAATGATACGCTCTCAATATTGTAATTATATTTTATGAAAGTTGCCTGGTTGCTGATTACCTGACAAGTATTCTACGTTTTTTTCCTGTATCAATGTTACATTTCCTTTTCTCTGTATCATGACAACAGCGATGTGTGCATATGTGCATGTCTTTACGTCTGTAAGCATTCGTGCAGAAATGAAGATTTGCACCAAAAAAAAAAATCAAAACACTTTTAAAAGGTATAAATCACTAAACGCTACAATATCTATGTCAAGCATTTTTAAGAGCTTTTAAAACAATTCTCCAATCTACATATATCTTTGCATGTTCATCTAAGTCATCATGCATTTTATTCTTAGAACAAAATATCACTATAGAGAATTTCAAATTTCCATATCATACAAGTGAACTAGCAATAATTCTGATATATCTGGAAATAGATAAATTCCTGATCATCTAATTTTGAATCTTCAGAGAAGTACAAGTATATATATATATATATGTGTGTGTGTGTGTGTGTGTGTATATATATATATATATATGTATATATATATATGTATATATATATATATATATATATATATATATATATATATATATATATATATATATATATATATATATATATATATATATATATATATATATATATATATATACTAAAACCTGCTTTAGCAACCACCTGTGTATAAAGACTACCTGATAACAAAGACTGTCTTTTCCCAATAGTACCATTTGTGTACAAAACTGCCTCTATATAAATACTTTCCGATAAAATCTGTTTTTTTTGTGGCCCTAAGGAGGCAATTATATACAAGTTTCACTGCATATATATATATATATCAGCGGAAAAAAGAAACTGTGTAGTTAAGTAATTTTATTTATGGATTCATATACAAAATATAATGTTGCATTATGTATATCCTTATTTAATATAATGCATTGCCTTTCAATTCAAACATCAAATCACAGATTATGTCCATTATGGTTGATATGAACAGCTACTGAAAATGCAAAAAAGAAGTTTCACAAAGTGTCCAAAGTAGCAGGGTGTTTTGACGCAGATGTCATTCCATTTCATCCCAAACATGTTCTATAGGCGATAAATCCGGTGACATTGCAGGCCAGGGTAGAACATTCATGTTTTAATGCTGTAATCACCAAAAACGTGTGTGGTGTGTGGTTATGCTGTACAATGACGTTACACCAGTTGTTGTGAATGAATGGAATGACGTGCTTACGTGCAATCTCATTATGGTAACGTATGCCGGTTAAATTGGCCTCCACTATCACCAAAAGGGTCCTTCCATGTATTGTAATTTCACCCCAGACCAAAACACTCCCTCAACCAAAATGGCAGTGTTGAATAACGCAGGCATCAATGTAACGTATCTTGCCGATGTGCTGTCACATGCAAGCGTACTGATCATTGGTGGTCCCAAACAGTGCAAATTTGCAGATATCATTTCCATAAAGCATTTACAGTGTTAATATTTACTCCAAACTGCCTTGCCACATTGCTTTGAGACATCCCAGCTTCCAGCATTCCAATAGCATGCAAGCGACCATTTTCAATCATGCGAGGCATCTCTCAATCAAAATTTTATTCCAAAAACCAATGTTTTTCTGTTTCAATACATTGGATACTGTCAATGAATGCAAGAGATTCTAATTAATTACTAACCATGTGTCGAATAGGCTCAAAACTCAAGAAAAGCATGCTGTGGCCATCAAGGTGAACTGAACACAATATTTAACAAATTGAGTACTCAAACATGCTGTAAGTATATTAAACTATGCCTTTAAGAATAAAGAGCGACCAAAGAAAATTTTTTATGTTTTTATTTAACTTTTAAGTATACACAGTTTCTTTTTATTGCTAGTATATATAAATACATATATATATACAGTTTTGTTTATATATATATATATATATATATATATATATATATATATATATATATATATATATATATATATATATATATATATACTGATAACTCTGCCTGTAAATAATTTAAAGAACCCTCTCCTTACAGTGACATCAGTTCATAGCACAGGTTATACTTTGAGCTACTTCATAGCTGATCTCTAGCTGATAATGTTTATTTATATGTGAACAACCATCCGGGAGATTAAAACAATGATGGCCGTCCAAACAAACAAAACAACACAGAAAATAATTACAAGAAGCTTTTATGATATGTAGATTAAATAACGTTGCAAAAAAACAACAAAATTGTGAAAACGTGTTCTATCTACAAACACAATATAACAATGCACAGTTTTGTACCTGATCAATAATTATCATCATTAAATATTACAGGTAATAAAATAATGATATATAGACATGTATAATGTGTCTGTCAGATATTTTAAAAGTACAAACTAATCACGCAATTCATCGGATTCCGAGAATGTTTAAACATGTCAGATACAAACCAGTTATTAGGTAACAAAGTACTACAGGTTATTTCTAAATTTCTGCTATAGGCACAACATCTTAATTAGTTATTTATTACTTATATGAAAAATATGCTTAATCTAGGTCCATCACTTGTGGCCCAAACAGTCCCTTCTCTAAACTTTTACTTTAGAATGTGATCTATATTTGAAATGATACTGATGTTGGTTTTCAACTAAGTAAAAAGAGATGTCTAGTTATCAGCCTAGTGACATGACATCTTCTGGACTGTCTTGTTATCAGTCATATCCTAGTGACATGACATCTTCTGAACTGTCTTGTAATCAGTCATATCCTAGTGACATGACATCTTCTGCACTGTCTTGTTATCAGTCAAATCCTAGTGACATGACATCATCTGGACTGTCTTGTTATCAGCCTAGTGACATGACATCTTATCAACTGTCTTGTTATCGGCCTAGTGACATGACATCTGGACTGTCTCATTATCAGTCAAATCCTAGTGACATGACATTTTCTGGACTGTCTTGTTATCAGCCTAGTGACATGACATCTTCTGGACTGTCTTGTTATCAGCCTAGTGACATGACATCTGGACTGTCTTGTTATCAGTCATATTGTAGTGACATGACATCTTCTGAACTGTCTTGTAATCAGTCATATCCTAGTGACACGACATCTTCTGGACTGTCTTGTTATCAGCCTAGTGACATGACATCTTCTGCACTGTCTTGTTATCAGCCTAGTGACATGACATCTGGACTGTCTTGTTATCAGTCATATCCTAGTGACATGACATCTTCTGGACTGTCTTATTATCAGTCATATCCTAGTGACATGACATCTTCTGGACTGTCTTGTTATCAGTCATATCCTAGTGACATGACATCATCTGGACTGTCTTGTTATCAGCCTAGTGACATGACATTTTCTGGACTGTCTTGTTATCAGCCTAGTGACAAGCCTCTTCTGGACCATCTTGTTATCAGCCTAGTGACATGACATCTTCTGGACTGTCTTGTTATCAGTCAAATCCTAGTGACACGACATCATCTGGACTGTCTTGTTATCAGCCTAGTGACATGACATTTTCTGGACTGTCTTGTTATCAGCCTAGTGACATGACATCTGGACTGTCTTGTTATCAGTCATATCCTAGTGACATGACATCTTCTGGACTGTCTTGTTATCAGCCGAGTGACATGACATTTTCTGGACTGTCTTGTTATCAGTCTAGTGACATGACATCTTCTGGACTGTCTTGTTATCAGCCTAGTGACATGACATCTTCTGGACTGTCTTGTTATCAGCGGAGTGACATGACATCTTCTGGACTGTATTGTTATCAGCCTAGTGACATGACATCTGGACTATCTTGTTATCAGTCATATCCTAGTGACATGACATCATCTGGACTGTCTTGTTATCAGCCTAGTGACATGACATTTTCTGGACTGTCTTGTTATCAGTCTAGTGACTTGACATCTTCTGGACTGTCTTGTTATCAGCCTAGTGACATGACATCTGGACTGTCTTGTTATCAGCCGAGTGACATGACATTTTCTGGACTGTCTTGTTATCAGTCTAGTGACATGACATCTTCTGGACTGTCTTGTTATCAGCCTAGTGACATGACATCTGGACTGTCTTGTTATCAGCCGAGTGACATGACATTTTCTGGACAACCTTTTTATCAGAAAGACTACTTTCATCATAGTATTGTGCTGGACACATGTATTTCCTCTTCATAAGCAATAAAATGAAAGAAAATTGATCATTGGTAATGACTTTTTCTATCTGTGATAAATTATTCATAGAATGCTCAAAATAAACTTTATATACGATTAATAGATTTGATCATACCTCACTGTTCAGAAGATAGATAGATAGATAGATAGATAAATAGATAAACAGACAGAGATATATACAGAAGTAAAAAAGACATAAACAAGGAAAGAAATGGAAACTACAGGAGAGAGAGAGAGAGAGAGAGAGAGAGAGAGAGAGAGAGAGAGAGAGAGAGAGAGAGAGAGAGAGAGAGAGAGAGAGAGAGAGAGGTGATAATTAAACCTTTGATAGATGGAAGGGAAGGTGTGAAGCAATTTCTAGATATTCGTCAGATATCAATCACTCACTTGTTATAAGCTGATTAAGACTGATATCTGACCAATTATGATAATATCTGAGCAGGTCAACTACGATGAAATCCTATCTGAATCAGTCACAGTATAAGACAAGCAGTAAATATATCTCATTGTAATGTGGCTAAATCTTCAGAAAATCTCAGTAAATGTAACAAAATGTCAGAAAAATAAGGAAACTTCTAAACTGATTTAAGCTACTGTAATCTATTAAACTGAAATCTAGGAATGACCCTAAGTATCTTTTATTTTCTACTAAACTCCCTCTACAACTGATAAATCAATATACGTATCTACCCTGAAGACTTCAAAACAACCCCCAGTGATTTCAGCATCAATATTATGGTGTTATTATATGGGTGTTTAATCCTATATCATATCAGAGTACAGACATATTGGTTTCTTATGAGGTTTGCTGTACTGGCTCCAGTCATAAATGTACAGTTCAAAAATAGTACCTATATAGATATATGTACATAAGAATTTTGTTATCAAAAGAAAACTGAAGTACAGGTATGAAATTCTCATCTGTGCCTCACAGAAGATTAATAGTAAATACTACAAATGGAAATAAACAAATTCATAGAACAATTATGAACTTTCAAACTAAGTTTTTTGTTATTACTGAAATATGATGTTCTCTATTTTGTTAATACAGTGAAAGCTGTCTTGAGAGACCACTGTCCTGATACCACATTCTGAGAACCACTACATAATTCTTTAAATAAAATCTCTTCCAAGGGACCACCTATCTTTCAAGACCAATGTCATGTGAAACCACCTGTCTTGTGAAAGCTCATTTTGAGAACCACTCAATTAAATAATTCTTTAAATGAAACCTCTTTTACGGGACTACCTGTCTTAAGAGACCACATTTAAAGGGCAGTTTGGATGATATCTTGGGACAGGTAACTCTGTATCAGCAATTCTGATCATATTTAGTTTGGAGGTGATATATTCTCTCCTCAATATACAATTACTCATGTAGAAAACTACCATTAACATCATAAAAATATTTTCAATATTTTCACCTCCCTTATTTAATTGATCAGCTTTTTACCTGTAAATTAGCCGCAATCAGCCAACAAAGCAAATTACAGAGAATAATTCTTAAATATTTATGTGTGCAATGCATATTTAATTTTGACTGTTTATATCCTTTCTAGTTTACTGCATATTCGCCAAAATATGTATGAGTTTCCTAATAATCCACTCCTAAATCTATTCAAACTGAAATTGATTATATCGTACACGTTTGTTATGTTTACTTTGAATTAATTACATATCACTGTGTCAGGCAAGGATGAAATGTCTTGTTTATTTCATTGAAGATTTACATGATGCCAAATAAGACATTTGTTTCAATGTATGTTTACATGATGCCAAATTAGACATTTGTTTCACTATAGTGTTACAGTTGTTTCACTGTAGTGTTACAGTTGTTTCACTGTAGTGTTACAGTTGTTTCGCTGTAGTGTTACAGTTGTTTTGCTGTAGTGTTACAGTTGTTTCAATGTAGTGTTACAGTTGTTTCAATGTAGTGTTACAGTTGTTTCAATGTAGTGTTACAGATGTTTTACTGTAGTGTTAGTTGTTTCGCTGTAGTGTTACAGTTGTTTTGCTGTAGTGTTACAGTTGTTTTGCTGTAGTGTTACAGTTGTTTCAATGTAGTGTTACAGTTGTTTCAATGTAGTGTTAAAGTTGTTTCAATGTAGTGTTACAGATGTTTCACTGTAGTGTTAGTTGTTTCGCTGTAGTGTTACAGTTGTTTCGCTGTAGTGTTACAGTTGTTTTGCTGTAGTGTTACAGTTGTTTCGCTGTAGTGTTACAGTTGTTTCGCTGTAGTGTTACAGTTGTTTTGCTGTAGTGTTACAGTTGTTTCAATGTAGTGTTACAGTTGTTTCAATGTAGTGTTAAAGTTGTTTCAATGTAGTGTTACAGATGTTTCACTGTAGTGTTAGTTGTTTTGCTGTAGTGTTACAGTTGTTTCGCTGTAGTGTTACAGTTGTTTTGCTGTAGTGTTACAGTTGTTTCACTGTAGTGTTACAGTTGTTTTGCTGTAGTGTTACATTTGTTTCACTTTAGTGTTACATTTGTTTCGCTGTAGTGTTACATTTGTTTCGCTGTAGTGTTACAGTTGTTTCGCTGTAGTGTTACAGTTGTTTCGCTGTAGTGTTACAGTTGTTTCGCTGTAGTGTTACAGTTGTTTCGCTGTAGTGTTTCAGTTGTTTCATTGTAGCGTTACAGTTGTTTCGCTGTAGTGTTACAGTTGTTTTACTGTAGTGTTACAGTTGTTTCACTGTAGTGTTACAGTTGTTTTACTGTAGTGTTACAGTTGTTTTACTGTAGTGTTACAGTTGTTTCACTGTAGTGTTACAGTTGTTTCACTGTAGTGTTACATTTGTTTCACTTTAGGTGAAATATTTTTATATCGAGCATACTTTTTATTATTTATGAAGCCTCCGCCAATGTGAGTAAATGTTGCTTACATTCGTCAACCAATAAGACTTGGGCTTTTAAACAATTTCAGAATTTTATCTGGTCAACAGTCTATGCAATAACTTCCGTTGCCGATCACAACTATTTTGATTGGATAAACTGGGCATAACTACTCTTTGTAAATATTCATTAGTTACAAGTGATTTCTGTTGCATGAAACCAAGGGTAGGAAAGAGCATAGCAATTTGGGACCGTGACTTTACAACGATGTAATTCCCTCATCTATATTCATTACTAACAGTAGTGTTCAAATTATCATTGCGGTGTATTTCATTTTAAAACTTTAGGACAGTAGAATATTGACAGTTTCAATAATTGATCTTCTAATGATCAATTACAAAATGAAAATCAATCAAATTTTATATATATCTTCATCAATGTGATGAATGAGTGGGTGGCAGGAATTTTATGTACTCCAAGTTTAGATAAAACACTAAAATTTAGGAGAACAATTTCATTTGATACAAAGATTATGACATCAGTAATCTAAACAGATTTATTTGACATTGATTTCCTGGGTCGTTTTTTGTTGTTGATCACATATGAACATGGTGATCACTTACCAAAAATGAGTGAAGACACTTACAATGCAGACTTCCAATAAGATTCTATGGCTATGTGATACAACATATATAGACTTCTAACATCTCAAAACTCTTGTAATTATAAAGTCATGGGGCAAGGTTGAAGTTGAGGTAGTTACAGTCAAACTTGTATAAAGGGCACCTGCCTAGAAAGACCATCAAACATAACCTTTGTTAACCTTTTTATAATGACTAAAACAAATTATTAAGGCCATCTGTCTATCATGGATACTTCTACCTGCTCCCTAGAATGGCCCTTATGGGCAAGTTTGACTGTACCTCAAAATTGTCTGTTTAGGAGTCATGGTCACTTCTCTCTGTAATTCACAAACATCAATTTATTTAAAAATAAAATTGTTCATAGGCTCAGTCTGAACTGAATCTTTAAGTTAAACAAGTGCTTGAAAAGATGGCATTGAATATTAAGGTCCAGACCATATCTGCAATAGACTAGACCAAGGGACCATGGAATTGACAAGCTTTGTTGCCTACACACAAGAGATGTTAATTACCAAATAGGACTACATACACAATTATAATAATCACACAAGCTACAATGTATGAATACAGACTGATACATGATAAGATATATGATAATTAAAATGTGTATGTATGTTGTAGATCAAATTATTATCTGTTATGCACATCAAATACAAACTAACCTAGAAATGGCAGTGGTTGAAATAAGCAAAATGTCAAAAGACCAGACATGATGATTACATCAACAAATGACCAATGACCAGCAATACACATTCGATGTATGGATAAAGGGAAGTGAATGAGATAGAATTATTGCCAGAAAATGTATCAAGTCACTGTAAAGATCATAGGTAAAGAATTACAATTTATATTAGAGATTTAAAATCATTTGATGACTGCATGTAACTAATAAATATCTGAATATCTTTCCTTCTTGAAAAAATCTGGAATATGCTCACTGGAATTTGGGTTATCCCTATGTAATAAAAGAAACATGGGTAGATGAATCTCTAAAAACATTTTAAGCTATACATACATGTACATATTGCCTCACTGTTATTAGAGGTATCCCTATGCAATAAAAGACACATGGGTAGATGTATCTCCAAACACACAGCCATACATACCAGTATATCAATCTATATGCTACATCTCTATTCTTTTCTTCGTGTATGTAGGTCCTTTGCTTTTGTCCCAAAATACTCAAGAATCGTTAAGTGCGCTCACTTCATCTCACGAGCAATACATCCCTTTTTTTCTCTCTTGATCTTTGAAAGTCACTTACATACTGACTGATAAAACACATTCAGAGCTAACGATTATACCTGGATTTCCCTGTCTCATTAAATGCATGCGTCATTACACATGCTTCCAAGCATCCCCGAGATTCCAGTTACTTTGAAACAGAGTTTGCTATTTGCAACAAAACTATGAAATCTTGGTATGTGGCATTTCAGAGTGTAGGAATTATGAAGTACATGTGGCCACCCTCACAGCTGGGGAGAATTAAGGTGACTATAATGGCAGTTCCTATAGTGTTGCTGGCTTTGTCTAATGATTTCCTACTTCACCAGTTGTAAACAGCATGCCAGACAAAAACGGTAAACGAAATCTTTAAAACAATGCTATGATGAAATGTCCCACTTACAAAATAATAAAATGTAAACTTTCTGTAAGAAGTATGAGATAGAGAGGAAGTCCTGTAGCTAGCAGATGTAGCTCTTGTTATGTCTTCTTCGTGCTCAAGGCGTGTTAGTTTATGTAAGTATAGAGTTAGTATCATTATCTGTCATGTTCTTTGTTCCTGTACAATTTTCTGTTTGTAACATTTGGTAAATCAGACACTCGCTACATAAAGAATCACTGAATCACTTACAACCACCTACATCTAAAACCACCTATAAATTACAGCAATGAATATCACCTTAAAGATGAACCTTATGACACTGTACCTGGGAAGAGTGCAAGTAAACAAGCAAACTTCCTCACAAAATCAGCTTAGGTTCCAGCTGGGCTCAATCCCATGCTCATCAGAGGTGAAAAACGTCATAGTTTAAAGTGTGATGCTCTAGCCACATGGTCTTGTAGCCCCCTCCCACCAATGGTGTAATGTTGGTTATTTTTTAAATCATATTTTTATCTCATTGACAAAAAACATACCAAATTTAGCTAAAATATTCTTGACCCTAATTGGACAAACATGTCTATGTGATGAGCTAGCAAGTCACCCTCACACATTCCATTTTTTTCTGTCATATTTCACCCCATTTGGAGCCCCTTACTAGACTCTGACTAGAACTCATCTGTGTGTTCCATCCAGGAGACATTTGTTTGTAACCAATGGAAGCTGCCAACAAAGAATCATCAACTAAACTGTTGAATTAATTCCCGGGAAAAGTTAGGTGTTTTGAATTAAATAATCCTAAAACTTAAATGGTACTTAACTTTTTAACTTTTTGAATTTTTCATATGAGTATGATAAACAATTTATTGCCCTTACATGAAGGGGATATGAAGATTTGTTTATCTACAGTCAATCTTATTTATCCCTTAGATTTGTTCAAGAAAGGCAAATCATATCTATCTCTAAGACATTGCTCTCAGGAAAAATATGATTGGCTGTATGTGAGCAAATCTTCATATTGCCCTCATACAAGGGCAACAAATGTATAGCCCTAATCTCAAATCTGGAGGACATGCATTGTATCAAACAACAAACAGATACATGTTACTGCTGTTAGAAATAGATTAAAATGTATCATACTTTTATCTTTTGCATATATATTTACTGATACAAACTTAATCAGACTGCTAAACACACAAAAAAAACCAAAAGAAAAAGAAAAAAAAGAACTGTAGATACATTAAAAGTAGCATGACTGTCAATCTGTTACCGAACTAAAGCCAGAAGCTATTGTCAGCTTCAACATACTACAATGGCAAAATAATAACTACCAAGCAAAAAGAAAATAGCTTGTCAATAAATATCAGATAAACAGAATATGTGAAGATTACACAACCAATATAGGTTCAAGATGTTTTACCTCAGCAGCTGACGTTGCCAAATCTCATATGTTACATACAGCCAAGTACACCATACTTTAAACAGAAAACTCCTGGCATCATTTTAAACCGTAATTACAACATGTCAACACTCCTCGCCATTTCCATGTATCATATCAGTGCAGTTATGAGAGTTAAAGTCATTATTTTAATTATCATTATGTACAGGTAAGTCAGAGGCATAAGTTGGCATATCCTCATATTTCTCCCACAATTAAGTCTAAGAAACACAAACATACATGTATATACATGTACATAAAAACTTATACATGTACATATGATTACAAATGCACGTATGTATATATGCATGCAAGGCAAGGGGTTTTGGTGCATAACAAGGCCAAGACTCACAGTTTAGCATTTAATTATGCAATATGGCCTGAACAAATTGAAAAGTTGAAAAAAAGAATTCTTATTTTACATATCATCCGACAGAATCTTCAATGGGTCATAGAAAAATCATTCTGTATTTCAGATAGAGGGGGGTAAGAGAGTCATCCCCTATGAACATATACAAGTAGACCTAATGTCTGTGTCACATAATTTGGTGAAGCCAAGTAACCTTTGGATTGTCATACAGATGATTCACTTTTCAGTAAAGACAAGCTTTATGGGGAAAACTACTTGGTACCAACTGTATTCTGGTAGGTATGGTGTGGGTAGGGATGATTACTATTGCCTGTGTAATTATAATGGTTTACCTAATTTAAACTTGTCCCTGTCAAGAAAGGGTAAACAAGATTCCACCAGGCCAGGTTATATAAATTTTACTATATCATCATACACTGTCAGGTTTTATACAAGAAAAAGTCACACCCATAATTCCTGTGGAGTTATTTTACATCAATCTTGATGGGTGAAGATTTAATAACCTTTGTTATAGAAATAGGCAGAATGTCACTGTTATCAATACATGTATTGTTTATTTCAGTCAATCACCCAGTTAGTATAATATGAATTATAAAATTGATTAGACTGTGTGTGAACCATTCTGCAGTCTCCATGGAATACATAAGAAGATTATTTCAGTTTTATGGCAAAGAGAGTATCCATTTCTAATTTTTCTCACATAACATGTAACCCATTCACACCTAAAAACACATTTGGACTAGTCTATGTCATTGATTTACAGAGGAGTCCATTGATTTCAGGGGTTGATGAGTTAAACAACCTTACATTGAATGTGTTTGAGAAACACTAAAGCCTCAATAGCTCAGTTGTTCATAAATACTTAAGTCCTATAACTCTGTAAAATGTTGTTCATAATCAAAGTCATACAAAATCTGACTGGTACATTGTATATAATGCAACACACAAATTTGAATTGAAATGTCAAAAAAAGTACCCAACTTTACAACAGAAAATAGATGGACCTAAAATATATGCCCCCTTACGGATCCCCCTTTTGGACTTTAGTGCCATGATCAAATATAAATGATTCTTTTGGCATAATAAAATATTTACATCAGTTCCTGTAACTCACAAAAGTTTTTTCCGCTGGAAATAGCTCAGATTTTGTCTCTTTATTCTGAATAGTGTTTTACAGCACACTCAACAATTATCATTTATAGAGTATATTTGGCAACAGCCACTTTTTACTTGTGGACGAGAGAAACCAGGTAACAAAGTACCCAGAAAGAGATCTTACCAACATTCCACAAACTGGCCAACTTTCTCACAAAATTATCTTAGGTTCTAATGAGACTTGAATCTGTGTTGACCAGAAGTGAGAGATTCCATGGTCCAGAACATGTTTTAACCACTGGAAATGGTTCAACACTATAATTATACATACTGTTAAAATTGTCTTATGTGCAAAGGATATTATAACAGAAACAATTTTCTGGTTACAAAATCTTGGATCAATGTGGCCTTTACAAATCTGGTATTCTATCATTAGAGCTAAAGGAGATCACCGAAACCCCAGCTTGTAATAAAGGGATCACCGAAACCCCAGCTTGTAATAAAGGGGATCATCAAAACTCCAGCTTGTAAGAACATTCATACATCTACAATCAAACTTGCATTCAAGGCCACATCTGTATAAAGGGCACCCACCTTTAAAGGTTGTTCAAACATAACCGTTGTTAACTTTTTTATAATGAATAAACCTCTTAATAAAGGCCACCTGTCTATATTGGCCACCTTTGCCTGTTCCCTCAGTTTAATGGCCTTTATAGACAAATTTGACTATATTAGATAAGGTACTGCCTTAAATCAAGGTCATGAATAACCACACTGTTCATCACACCTTGCTTTCTGATTAATTCTGATCAAATATCAGGTGAGAAAATTACAGATGTACAGTGACTGACTCTAATCTCTGTCCAACAAATACACTTCACAAAACATTCACAATGTATTGTATTCTGGTGCATGCTGGGATTCTGCTTTAGCCGTTTTTGTAACAGGAAGCTAAAAATCTGAATTGGTCATCCAAGCCATCATCTATCTGCAGTATACATGAGTATACAGAGTTTATGAACTTTGAATTTGATGAAATTTTTCCGTTTGGCTTTTGAGACAATTGAAAGATTTAAATTTTATTATTGAATATATGAAATTTTATAATTGAATAATCCCTGTAAAGGGGACTTTCCCTGCCATTGTGATGAGTATGAAGAGAAACTTACAATTTACAATGTATATGTTTATCACAGAATATACCAGCAAATAGAAGGGGGGAATACAGCTGTTAAATACGATTAAATGGTTGATACATTGTCTGTGATAAGTAACATTTTATAAAAGAAGAAAAAAGGAAATTTTATGAAATTCTATGAAACAAGGATTATAATGCAAAGAAAACATGAACATGTTTGTAATTAAGTCAAAACAAACATTTGTTTTCATGTAAATACACCTACATGTTGTCATCTATGCATCAAAGTAAACAAACTTATATTTTACTTCCAGTTTTTATTTACTTAAGCACATACATATGTACCTATCCCTAGTTGAATAACATACAAGCCGCAGTGACAAGTTAAGAAATAAATTGACTGATTTATTGAAATATCAGTCTTTGACAATTGTTTATCAACAAATTGTAGTGAGAAATGTACGCCTTTCCCTTGTTTATTTCACCACAATGTGTGACAACGTCAAAAGTCATCATTCACATAATTTTATAAGACTTAAAATATATTATTGTTTCAATAAAATCTATATTTTTATTCAGATATCAGAAAAAAAATATTCCTAGTATTGTTAAAAGATATACATGTACAAGCTGTCGAAGTGGACAGTATGTCCAAATTTAGTACAAAATATTTGTATTAAAAGTTTCAAATATTTGTTGTTCTATACAAATTAAATGTTCTTTAAAAAACCCTTGTTGAAAAAAAAAAAAATATATAATGTCATAATTTATGAAAAGAAATTAAATGTGAATATTTATTATGGCCGCGTAAACATGAGATTCTTTAATGGATGGATGCAGTGTCAACTGTTGGCGATTCTTTCATTCTAGGCAATATAAATGTTTAGGTCTAATCCTGGGATATATTTCTTTTATCAAAATGATAGCCTATTTGCCTTTGATTAATTACATATCTCACACACACACACACACACACACACACACACACACACACACACACACACACACACACACACACACACTACACACACACCTACACACACACACACACACACCACACACACACACACACACACACACACAATTAATGTAATTGAGATAAAATATTTCAGAAATTACCATAAATATAATTTTTACAAGAAAATAAAAATTTGACCATCAGTAAAGCTGACAATCCATGGACACATCTGAACCCTTTCCACACTACAGATTATAACAGACCGGACTAAACAATAGGAAAGATAATACCATCTGGATACTAAGGGATAAACAATCTGCTTACAAGTATTGAATTTGATATGTTATTGACAATACATGTATATAATTCTTGCTTGTCTGTGAAACATATGCAATACCTACATGAACAGTCAACAGCAAGATGTAAATAATATCTCCTAAAATACCACATGTATAAGTGTGATACATACATGTAACTGATATATAATTGTCATTTGTTTATATGTGATTTATAAATCCTATGAACAGAGGAAATGAGATATCACAATGACAATATAAACATGTAACTTTGATATGTACATAAAAATAATATCAACAGAGGCACAGAAACATGAGACAGTATTTGTGTGATAGACAAACTCATCAACCCTTGAAAAACAATGGACTCTTCTGTAGATCAATAACTTAAACCAGTCCAAATGTGTCTTTCGGGGTAAATGGTTTAACACCCATTTCTAACAATAAGATTGCTAGGAGCACAGTTTTTGTATTTGACACTACCTGCACTAAATCTGAGAAGTCTTGGTGAATAATGAAGAAAATACAGTGAGGACTAAGCAAAACCACGGACAGGTGAAGGATGATACAATGCTAATCTATATCCCCCACCACCTCCCCCCCCCCTGGAAATGCTGAGTCACTAATAACAATTACCTAAACTCTGAATCACACCATGTATATTTTTGTAAATGATATCAACAGGTACACAAACCACCAGAAATATCTCAGCAATTAGTAATTAACAACAGTTTCCATGGTAATCCCTGTGTTACTTTAATTACCACATAAAGAAACTGATTGCTTGTGTAATTGTTACAGTGGGAAAAGAAAATTAAAATCTGAAAAGTGAAGCTTCATCTACATTAATATGTGGTTCACTTGTAATTAGTGTGGCAGTTTAGTATACTGCACCACAATGACACACCTGTCTCCATACGTGACCACCTGTCTGTCCCAGCAGGTGACCACAACAGCACCGCACCCACTACAGTATATACAAAAAGTCTCCATATCATAATAAAAACCATATTTTCAGGTGAACTACACTGCCTCCAAGTACATCAAGGAAATAATAACTTGCTAATGAACAAAAATTGAGAAGAGTCAGAACAATTTCATAGTAATTTTCTTTGTTTGTTTAATTACAAATGTTCCTGATTACTTGTGTAATTACCTTAGATGAACATTGTAATTATGTGAAGACAATTTATGCTACAGCTAAAAAACTGTCTTGTGAACTGTATAACAGGACATTATACACCTGTCATCTGCACCTTCACCGTTGTCATGGCATTTATGATATACAATGTATAAATGCCTGGTACCACAAACCTTTTATACATAAAACAGAAATTCATTTTTCACTGTTTTTGATATCTATTTACATCTTACCTAGAATTTTGTGCTTCATTTTATACATCTTAAAAAACATACAAAGTTCTGTAAAACTAAAACTATGCCAAATACGTCCAATGATGTGAAAAGTGAAGTCTCACAATTGACCTCACAAATCCCAAAAGTGTAACTTAAATGTCTTGTGGCCTCTGTGGCCAAACAGATAAAATATCATCAAAGTCTCTCACCTCCAGCTAGCATAGGTTCAAGCCCCACTATTTAAAGTATGTGAGAATGTTTGCCAGTTTACTATAAAACTGATGATCTTTACTGCAGTATATTGTAACTGGGTTTTATTTTCCTCCTACAAAAACTGGCCAATACCTCATAACTGAAGAATATTTGAGTGTTGCTTAAAACTCTATAAAAACAAAACAATAAAACACAAAAACATCATTTCTTATTGTAAATGTTTAGGCAACAGAGCAATAATTTCCACTGTAAACTGAGCACCTGTTAGATAACCATAATACCTGCCTTGTATACAGAACCCTTGATCTACCACTTACATGAAATTAACAATGTTTTTCATCCTTATACTTTGGATTCTACAAATATGAAGAGAGTTCAAATAATGGATTTGAGGAGAATTAAAATATCTTTAAAACTTAACTTCTGACACTGTCATACACCTGTATAAAGATGGGTGACAACACCTCCTAATACCAGTAGTTCACCTCAGCCACTCATTTCATTTTTAACTATACTTACTAATTTTTTTTTTGGAAACTGATGAACTTATTCAACCCTTAAAAACACATCTAGAATAGCCCACATCACTGACTTTGTTTTGGGGATACCTAATAAGGTACAAAATGTATATATAAAAGAGAAAAAAGAAAACAAAAAAACTGAGTCAAGCAAATAATATTTTTCATAACATAGATTTTAAACCTTATGAAACATAATATCATTTACTTTACTAGGTTACTCCAAACTTAAATCTCTGTAACTGTACAGATGCATAAAATAAATACACAGATTGAGTAGCATTTCCCCAAAGATCATTTAATCAGTAATTGGTGAATTTATCATCTTACAGTCACATTAAAAATCACACATTATTTACAAGTTTACAATATTTTGTGAAATGCAACTTTTAGATGACATAATTAACATTGGAACACCATGTACATGTACCTACCTGACAAATGTGCTCAATAAAATCCGGTATTGATTGTTATATATAAAAACAACAGGAACTAAACTAGAATTTTTATGCTTGTAATTTAGTTCAAACAAAAATTCTGCAAATACCTGTGCTTGATCCACTCAGGTGAATAAAATAATGTTTCACCTGCATAGAACACTTTGGAGTTAACATTCCACGACTATATATATTGATAATGTTGTAATAATCACTACTAATGGAGTGTTGGCTTTTTCCTGCAGAGTGGAGATTTTATACAGGAATAAAGCTACAGTCAGGTGCACCAGCCCTCATTAAACTCTATTGCTTCCTCACCATTGACCTGATCAATGATTGCTATGTCTGATAGCTTCACCAGCCCTTTTAATTCTGCAGCGCGGTAACACCTGACTCGCTCATTGATCAGAAGAAAACACCATTGGCTATTACGTTTAGCGATTATTATTCACATGCATACACTTTATCTTTTCTACCGCAGTTCTTATTGCACTGGATATGCTTTATATATCCCATGATGCTATCTCTCACAGATTTTGTACAATAGATGCGTGTCTACAAGGTGACGTAAATATGTTTCTTGTAACACTCCTACAAATTGTATATTTATTTCAGTGATGTAAACATTGGGACATGAAAAATAAGGAAAATACTACTTTAAAGATTTTTATGCAGTAAAGAATTAATAATGGCATCAAAACTTAAAATAAAAATAAAGATAAATTCCTCATCTGGAGAAAAAATTTTATCACATTGTAAAAAAAACCATATTATATACAATACACAACATATCCGACGGTCCGGTCCGACGGTCCGAAAAAAAATCATGGCCAAGAGGATTAAACAGAACAAAAAGTCACTTAAATATTTGACGCAGTCTAGAAATTATTTTGCCGAGCGTAGCGAGGCGCGAAAATTATGGTAGACCCTCATTCAATAGCTCTGTATTCCAGATATATGATATTATTATTTGGTCAGAAAAATGGGGGCCGCCCCCTGCCCCCCCCCCCCCCCCGCTCCCTACGCCTATGTATTTTGTATTTTCTATAATGAACTGAAAAAAGGTCAAAGGTCAAGGTCAAAAGGTAAAAAATGTACCAAAAGTATCAAACCATCGGACTATCGGACCGTCGGACTATCGAACCGTCGGACTATCGGGATGTCCCCATATATATATATATATATATATATATACATACATACATACAAACACATACATACATGTAAATACACGGGGAGCAAGACAAGAAAACTTGCATATGAGTTGAACCTAGAACCATGAAACTGTATACTATAAGTATCTAATTCTTTTTTTTTTTTTAAAAAAGTGTTTATATGCATATATATATATATATATATAGATCTAATATTAGACTGTATTTCTACTTAACTCTAATATAATATATTTTAATATTATAAAATCTAATATTTATTATATTTTCATTTTCACTACGTATAATATTATCAATTTTTAAACCTATATACATTGTATTTCAAGTTTTGAAATATTTTTTTTTATTTTGTGTAATTCTAGGGTTGTGTCTACAAAGATATGATTACTCTTTTAAACTCATTGACTTCCTGTCCGTTTAAAGTGGATTTGATAAATATTCAGTTACTTCCATAATGATAAACGGTTGCTTTTAAAAATATCAACTAGCCCGAACACTTACACGCTGCAGGGTACTGCCATCTTTAATGACATATTACTGGTACTGGGAAGCAATGTATGGCTGTAAAATAGTACTGAGGAACTCAGAATAAGGAAATAGCGTGTTTGTTAGAACTTTCTTAATGGAAAATTGAAAGTGGTACACCACTTCGTGTAGTATCCATAGAGAAATGTTTGTTCAGTGTGAATGCCCAACCAGTGAAAAAATACTAATGATAATACCTAAATCTAAATAAAGGAATAAATGATAGATACATGAACATAACTAAATCACATGAATACATTATTACTAATATTTGTGTGCAATAATTCCAAGGAAGTTATTTACTTTGCACCCTATAGACAATACTAGACTTGCGTAAACAATACAACAGATCATACAATACTGCTGGATACTTAGGGTTGATCACAAAAATTTATATTTGATTTTCCTTACCCTCTAACCCATCACTCCTAAAATTTTAGCACACATTCAATTTTTGGCAAATATATAAATGGCAGTTGAATATGAACTTAAATATGTAAGTACTCCACAAAAAGTCACTAACCCATAAATGTTCACTAACCGGAAATGGTAACTTTCAGTACCAATTAATGGTCACTGCCCATAAATGGTCACTTATATGTATCTGTAAATGTTAACTCTTCAACCACTGAAAAACAATGGACTCTTCAGTAAAACCAGGGATTGAAATTGGTCACCCACTCACCCATGGCGAGTTATTTTCATGCTGTGTGAGTGAATTTCTTTTGGAAGTCACCCAGTTGGGGAGCACAAGTTGCTGAAAAGTTTTAACCACACCTGTGTGTATATATGATACTCCATATTTTACACTGATATACACACAGGCATCATCACTCATTTCAGCAAACTGTGACTTATTCCCTACACAAAATCTACCATAATTTCCAAATTTCCTCTCCCCAAAACCACCAAACCTTTCCCCAAATCTTATCTTTTTTTCAAACCACAAATTTCATTAAAAATTAGAATAACTTCTTTATCACTGTAGGTCTATCTATCATACCAGTAACTCACATGCTACCACTCCTGTATTGTCTCAGAAGAAAATCATTGACTTTTAGCACTATCTATTAAACTGCAATGTACATGAGATACTGTCATTAGTGTTTGACACAAAATGCTGCTATACTGTATTTTGTGAAAAAAAAGACAATTATTAAAGGAACACTGTTAGAATTGTTCTTTAATTTTCATTATTTGTAGTTGATTTTCTAAACAGAGATCTGAATCTATATTAAATTGAAAAAAAAAAATCTGGGACCCTTAAATTTGAGCTGGGCTAGTAGATTTTGAATCTTATGGGCCAAGGTGGCTCCTGGATAAAAAATGTTAAGCTCTGCCCTTGAAAGCAATGACTTGGACTCCAATGTGTCTTTAGGAATGAATGAGTTAACTAACCCATATATGGTCACTTACCCTATAGTAAACATGAGTGAGTTAACTAACCCATATATGGTCACTTACCCTATAGTAAACATGAGTGAGTTAACTAACCCATATATGGTCACTTACCCTATAGTAAACATGAGTGAGTTAACTAACCCATATATGGTCACTTACCCTATAGTAAACATGAATGAGTTAACTAACCCATATATGGTCACTTACCCTATAGTAAACATGAATGAGTTAACTAACCCATATATGGTCACTTACCCTATAGTAAACATGAGTGAGTTAACTAACCCATATATGGTCACTTACCCTATAGTAAACATGAGTGAGTTAACTAACCCATATATGGTCACTTACCCTATAGTAAACATGAATGAATTAACTAACCCATATATGGTCACTTACCCTATAGTAAACATGAGTGAGTTAACTAACCCATATATGGTCACTTACCCTATAGTAAACATGAATGAGTTAACTAACCCATATATGGTCACTTACCCTATAGTAAACATGAGTGAGTTAACTAACCCATATATGGTCACTTACCCTATAGTAAACATGAATGAGTTAACTAACCCATATATGGTCACTTACCCTATAGTAAACATGAGTGAGTTAACTAACCCATATATGGTCACTTACCCTATAGTAAACATGAGTGAGTTAACTAACCCATATATGGTCACTTACCCTATAGTAAACATGAATGTTGAAAGGGCTGATATAAGAAAATTTGAAATGTGTCAAAACTATACCAACTTGGGGAGAGGTAAATAATAAACATGACAAATCATTCTACAGCATTTATATTCATTTTCTGTGAAGAAAGGTGTCTCAATATTATTTTGATGAATTATGGCCTCTGTATCTCCCCATCAATTCCTCTTTATACTGACTGCTTAGTCAATGGATCTTTAATTATTTTTTAAATGGTGGTTATCAAATTGAAGAACACTTCAGGAAGGAAAAAACCAAACAACATCCATTTAGGAGTCTGCATGCAACACTGATTAAAGGTTTTATATTTACTGATATATATATTTGTCTATTAACTGCATGCAAGGATTACCATTATGGCACTATGTAATGGGAATCATTGGCAGTCAGAATAGCTTACATTAATTCTTCCTCAACCAACACAAGATCACTCTATAACACTTAAATATTGATCTATCTCAGTATGTAGTCTGCTTACTGGCAACTTACAGAGGAACAATACCTCAAGATTTATTCAGGTCTCAATTGTTACTGACATTGAAATTTTAAGTTTTTCAAAAAATGGGTAATTTTTATTTTATAGACAAATAAAAATGTACAGACATTGAGACATATTGGTATGTACATATATTAAAGACATGGAACAAAAGTATGTGAAGTAATGTGTGTCTTTGTATAATTTCAGCCAGTTGATGATCTGGTGGCCATGTTGTCTTAGGTTTCTCAGCTGTCCAACTGAAACTTAAAAGTCAACTGAACCCTACAACTTGTTTTTTGTTTGCATAATTTGGCATAAGTAACAAGATTTCCACCAGGCAGTACATAATATGCCTGTCATACATGTAGGTTGAATAAGCAGTTTGCCACAAAGGACTATAACTGCATTCATTTTAGCAGAAACTATTTTGGTAATTCTATGAAAGGCCATGACTCTGTAATTTACACACAAATGATTTAGATTATCAAATTTGTCCAACCTTTAATTGCAATAAATCTTCCTGTAAAGTTTCGAATTAATTGTTAAAAATTACTCAAAATACTGAGCAGAAACTGCACATCCTTGTGAAAAACTAGTTCCCATTTTTTGACAGGTGTATAAAAAGAATAGGGTGATTACTACGAAAAATACCAACTCACATATCATAGTAACCATCCAGAAATGAACACAAACCCAAATAACAAGAGAGCCACCATGGGGCAGCATATCCCCTGAAAAAAGTAAAGTGGTATTTTTGTTGGATTGTTGCATGCAGTACTGTGATGTTAATAAAGGGGAGCCAAATGTGTTACTATTCTATGTGAATTGAAATAGGTTTGTAAAATGGTGGAACCATAGGTCTAATTGTGAAATGTTTTATCTATGTGCATGATGTTGAAGAAGTATTCAATAATACATGTATAAGTGTAGAGAAAAGGTCTTGCAGGTTTGAGTTTATAAGAAGAAGATGTCCAGATTGTCAAAAATACTGTGTATTAATTGTATTTGATTGCAAACCAAATGTTTTTGGTTGATATATTTTGCAACAATCTGAACTTGGCTTTGTTTATACAATCTGAACTTGGCTTTGTATATAAACTGCATATCAACATGTGACTTTTTTTATTTGATTTTTGATTTTGATTTTTTGTTTTACGCCATACTCAATAATCTTTCAGTCATATGATGGCGTCCAGTTTTTATTGGTGGAGGAGAAACCCCGGTTACCCGGGTAAAGACCACCGACCTTTCGCAAGAAAAATGGCAAACTTTCCCACTTAATTCGAAATGACCCGAGCAGGATTCGAACCAGAGGTGAGAGGCCTTGTGATTTAAAGCGCAATGCTCTAACCACTCGGCCACGGAGGCCCCCTCAACATGTGACAAGTATTTGGTTCTTATGTTTTAGATATTATAAACATAATACCAAAGTTATAATGCTCAAGACGATATCGTTTCTGTCAATTAGACTTCATCAGTTGAGCTCCAATTTGAAAAGTATGTGTATTTTCTAAAGATAAAGTGGTATCATACAAGGCCAAATAATATCTCTAAATGTATAGCTGAAATCCAGTCTTTTATTGTAAGATAATTAACATTTTTTATTACAATTATGCACATATAAAAAAGTCAGCTCCCTAGCATCATGCAATCTGTAGTTATGGTCCAGAAACGAGAACACATAAAGAAAATCTAAGGCAACTGTGAACTTGACCTTTGATGGACCTGACCCAAAATCAATAGGGTTCTTCGTACCCTGCAGAGGAACTTGTATACCAAAAATCAGCTCCCTAGCATCATGCAATCTGAAGTTATGGTCCAGAAAAGAGACAAAGTACATGTACATCCCCCATGACAACTATAAATGAAATACTATGGAATTTACATTACAGTCAGTGGTAGAGTATCTATTTGTAATTGTCGTTGCTTTGAGATTCCTTGAAGACTTTGGCTATCAGGGAGGGGGGGGGGATTTGTTTTTAGCAATTATATCATGATATTAATTCTCCATTTTCTGTTTATTGATGATTTATTATTAAATTTTGTAATCCAAGGGCTAAAACTTTCAATGGTTAGATAAGTTTCTACAACCAGTTAACACCAGTGAGTGTACGAGTGCATAATTGCAGTTCTTTAGTCTGACAGTTTGAAGTGGTCATATCTGTTTATTTACTCGGTAATTTAGCCACCCCGCTATCTCCAATACCAGGGTAGTTTAAGTCTGTGTAAACATTACATGCCAGTATTAATCCACTTACATTTGCCAATAGCAATTTAAAAAGAGGATTATTATATTATTTTCAGTCAGTGAACATGAGAAAAAGAACTGTAATTAATCAGAAATCAAATAACTTCTCAAGTATATGGTGGCTATAATTGATAATCTGTATGCTACCTTTCTCTTGTGATAAAGGACATCAATTGTATACTATATCCAATTTCAATTGTCTTCAACTAGCCTTTATTGTATTCAGTAATCTTTATCAATAAAAAAAAAAACTAATTAAATTTCATTTCAATCTATCAAACTTACATCCTAATACATGTATGTGGGAAAAGGAGGCTGACAGAATCTTTTTTGGTTGCTCATTAGACCTTTTTACAGCTCTATTTAAATATTTAATTTAAGTCAACTTAAATTATTAAGTTTATTTACATTATTACTTACACCCACAGCCACCATTTAACTGAAACATTGTTGAGTGTGGATAAAACACAACTCAAAATCAAAAATAAAAAAAAAATCTTAAAGAATTTCTTGTTAAAATCTGAACATGCAGCTTAAACATTTGGGTATCACATATTATTGAGGCAAGTACAGATTAATCCCTTGACTTCAGTATCTAAAGGTGAAACAAAGTTTCTTTCAGACTTTTATGTTGCCATGTCATTTAAATATATATAATAGTAGTAACCCCATGAAAATGCTGATTGATGCTGGGATATTACTTTAGGATAATCTACATTTGTATTACCAATAGTATATTATATTATATTAGATGCCAATCTTAGATTGACCACAACAATGATATACATGTACCTGTATGCAGGTATCAATTACATATAGTTCTGAAATCTTCTGATTTTTTTCCTTCTTTTGTTCCCAGTTGATGCAATTTACAATCTGTTTGAATGTGATAGTAAGGATTCAGCTGTCAATCAAATGTGTAGTACAAGTCATTATATTGACATTCATACGATCAGAAACATCAATTTCAATGTCAGTTTATCTATTATATTCCCTGTATGTACCACAATAGCTGTACAAAGATTTACTAAGCCATATGAAGTTATAAAGTTACATGGAACTTTTTCTTTTCATTTCATATCAGATGTAAATACAGTTAGTAATCACAGAAGTATCCTGACATCTTTAATTTCTACAGTAAATATCTGGTGTTGTCAGCTTTTTCTCACCAATATACACGTTTATGTAATATCTGAGCCTCTGTCACAGTGGCCAATCAAGTAGAGAATTTCCCTTCATTATAATTAATATCAGTCTCTCAATTCTCATTAGCACAACTTCGAGACATACGTCCTCCCTAACCAAAGTGGATTATGGGAGGATTGTGGTCTTTTCCCGGGTACAATGTATTGTAACCAGTGTTCTCTCCTCCACATTAATGTGACCAGAAATCAATATAGCTCACCAGTGACAGCATTTTATCTCAGATATTGAAATTTTGACAAAGAAGTAGGTCACATGGCAGTATGTAGGTCAAGGATCATGATACCATTTGAAGGTCAAGGATCATGATACAATTTGAAAGGACTGATCATATGCATTGCTAAATACTAAATCGCTACTACATGTACTTAGATGTATGTTTCAAAAGATGTAGCTCACAAAATTGTTTTAGTCCATCAACGATGCTGGGGGTATAACATTAGCTCTCAGGACATTTTGTGTCGATGAGCTAAAAATTCTGGACTGTGGAATAGAATTACTTTTCATTCATATTTCTGGAGTGATATGAGAGCATTCAGAGTGAAGAGAAGTGAGAGACTTCATGGTTCAAAGCCTGATGCTCAAACCACTCGGCCACGGAGCTCCCGATATAATGTAAAATATCTATACTTGTGTAAGTAAACGTTTTAGTTGTGACATTTAAAAGGCACCCAATTTCTGATAACTTTGAAAAGGTAAAGGTATCAAAGTTTTCTGAGACTGATACATGTACATGTAGGTGTATACACAGATACACACCCACACTGCTTGCTGATTGCTATGTTTGAGTTACTCAAAGTGAAACATATGCTGCCGTTTATTTTAGATTCTACTATATATATACACTTGACAAACACTTGATAAAAAAATGATACTGACCTAAAACAGCTGCCGAAGAACTTTATAACCTAAGTCCACAGACTTCCAAAATTCCTCAACCTAGTCAAGTTTGCTTCTACATGTATCTTTCTAAGTGTACTGCTTACATATATATTTACTGCCATGTTTACATAAGGCGAATGTTAGTAAACAAAAAGTACACATGGGAATAACCTCAGTGATCTTGTGGATTTATAAATGTTCCCTGTGATAATCATTCTTGTCTAATCTAAGGTAAACAGCAGAATACACCACATATTTTTAATAACTTTTTCCCAATTGGTTAAGGATCAATGGATCCCCCCTGTGGCCTCAGTTTGTAAGTGATAAGACAGAACAAAATACCTGTTACATCATAATGATGTCAAACAAATCAGTATCTACTGGTTTTGATACAGGTAAAAATGTCAGGAATATAATACTGCAGACCACTCATGGTATCTTTTAACACAATGCTTTCACCTGACAAAGGTCACATTGAAAGGTCATCTGAGTAAACTTAGGTCACTATACAAAAAATCACATTACTCTATATGGTGCCTCTAATAAGGATAAAAATTATAACCAAGTACACTAGACTTGTAGATACAGTGGAACCTGGACAGACCACACCACCTGCCAATGAAATTGGGAGACCACCTGATCAGCCAGGGAAAGATAGTTTTTCAAGACAGGTGGTCTCTCAAAAGAGGTTTTATTTAGAGGATTGTTTAACCACTTGGTTTTCAGAGTGTACTATATACCCGTAAGTAAAAATAACAAGGGTACACATGTAATGCAATAAAACTAAAACCTGGTTACTGAGGCGAATGTACATGTAATACCATATGCAATAATTCATCTCTAGTTCACATGCAAGTGAAATATTAAAAGTGTATGACCACATGTGGTGATAACAATATATATTTGTTTTTGTTTGTTTGTTTATTGTTGTTTAACGTCCCACTCAAGAATATTTCACTCATATGGAGACGTCACCAAATGCCGGTGAAGGGCTTAAAATTTTGGCCTATGCTCAGCATATATATTTGTAAAACATTTATAATGCATTGCCTCCAGGAGCAAAACATTTTGAAGATTTTAAATACAAAGAGCTTGGCAAATAATGACGAAATTTGGCCCAAATCAGAATCACACTATTATGAAAATAAACCTTCTGACAAAATTTGGTTTAAATTTGAGTAATTCAAGTTAGTGGATGGATGGCACAGTAATACATAAAAAAGGGCTAAAGACAACTTGACCCTTATCTTTGATATGAAGAATAAAATGACCACTGTCCAACATGTCCAACACATGCTTACAAATTGAGACCACTAGTACAGCGGGCAAAAGCACATGTGATACAATGTATTGGCCCCACACATGTAACAGTAAACAGGGCACAATAAATTATCAAGGTCAGGTAACATGAAGACTGAGGGCAGAGGGCTCTACACATATGGTATGAACATAAAATGGCATCAGCTCATAGGGCAGGTCAACATGTGTGGTACTTAGCAATACATACATGTACTGTCCATGCAGCTCTCTTCGGAAATTGGAAAATCTTCAATATTCCGAATGCAATGAACTTAGTGTATAATGAAGGCTTCAATCAATTGTCTAATAATTAAAATGTGATGTCTCATCATTATATATTCAAATGAATAGGGGAAATTTATCAAAACAGAGTAGGGGTGGTCGTTCGCAATGCTGAAATAGTGTCTTCCACTGTGGAGGGAATTACGGCATGTACTCGATGACTTAAGTTGTGGATTTTTAACAGGTAACCAATGTACTATCGCAATGTACTATCGATTGCAAAAGCAGTCTCCGCAGGCTACTTGAATGAAAACAGTGAAGATAACAAAAGAAGTTAAATTACATATAAATCATGTTTAAAATGATTGACGACTTGTTTTCAAAACAGAGTGTGAAGGATGAATAAATAATACAAAAATTGTCACCCATTCCCCTCTTAATTTGTTGAAATGTATTATTCTAAATACAGCACTAACAATGGGTTGTTGATACAGCATGGGAAACTGCCAACCAAAATTATTTCTGGGGATATCGGAAGCTTAATGATTTTAAAAATTGAGGAAAATCAGTGCTATATTTAATTATTGATCAACATTTTTAATTGTGAGGGAGTGATACAACAAGTGATACAGTAAAACAACTGTTAACAGTTTTCCTATTTCTGAAGTCAGTCCATCTATAGTTCCATCTCAATACATGTACAAAATCTGGGCAGGATATAAAGCCGTGAAAGATAACAAAACACATCTGAAACACCTTCCTTTGCATATTTCAACATGCATCACATTTTTATGCTATTTCTACTCAATTTTTTTCTGTTATACTCATTTGCATTCAATAGATAAACCTGCTGTACTCCAAAATTACTTTGACGAAAGATACTTATGATACACCGACTGCCTCGTTCAGATTAAAGAACATCGTCTCTAGTAGAATATCTCAAAAGTCTATCTCAGCTGCCATAGCACTTTTGGAATATGAAACTATTTTTAAATGTATCTACATGTATGTTATGAATCCTTGATATCAAAGGACAGTTTTCCGCCTTATACTTCAAAGTAAAGTTGGGTGATTATGATGGTCTTCTTGGGATACAAAATACTTGACATACAGAAACTGTGGCAACAGTTTAAAGTGGCCATAGGTGCCAAGACAATGGGGTTTAATCTTGACTTTTTGATAATTTCACATATTCTCTCACACACGCAGATACAAAGCATGTAAACATTTGTATCTTTTTAAACAGTTACATATTTTCTGTTTACGTACTTTGTTAAAATTATACGATTTTCATTTAATACATTTTTTTTTACCAGTATTCTCTTGAATCACACAGTGGCACTATAAGTCGAACCTGTACTTTGGAACACACATACAGCTCAATAAATTAACCCCCAATGTTTTTTCAACAAACTCGGAGGCTAATTTACCTGAGCTTCCAGCACACTCAGCCTTTTTTGTTTTAAGTAAGAAGAGACTTTACAAACAACAAGAATTGTACTTATCTAGGGTCAAGAATCTAACACTTTCTGATGTACCTAAACATTAAAAGCTTTTCTTATCTTTCTATCAATAAACACAACAAGCCAACAAAGATGTGCTTGAAAGACTTGCAGCTGTCAGCAACAGAATAAAAACAAATATATTAAAAGGGGAGGCGAAGATTTAAATATTTACAAGCAAGTGACAAACACCATTTAAAAGTTAGCTGTGTCACAAAGAATATAGGTCATTGTCATCTCTTTGTAAAGCTTGTTTTTTTGTTATATCAGTATTGTTATTTCAAACATTGAAGAGACTTTCATCTTTTTTATATTGACAGTAGAGTAGTACCTGTCTTGTAAGACCACCGTATCATGAATACCACCTGTCTTGTGAGACCAAATCTAGAAATACATGTATGTGCAATTAAAAATGACCTTACATGTAAATGGACCCATATGTGGCAAAAGCTTTATGTCATTTAAAGATTAATGTGCAAACAAGATTTGTTTGTGACACACAAATGCTCTCTATCCAAACAAACTTTAAATATTACAATCTCCTACATTTTTATCCTATCCCACCCCCAGTAGCATGTGACGTCAGTAAAGTGTGAGCATCCCTTAGATGAACTAACAGTCTAAGTTTGGTTACTATATCACAATCCAAACTTGAAATACTACACTTTATATGTAAGCAGGATGGAATTACGGGCAGACGGATGATCCAAACACTAGATGCCCTTGGCAGACCTTTCAGGCCGGTGGCATAAAAATTTGTAACCTAGAAATTCTTGTACTATGGAACCTGTCTTGGAATGCGTGTATAGTGGAACATTTCTTGAGAGACTACTCTCATAAAAGGCCACCAGTCTTTTGAGAAAACATTTTGAAAACCACTAGGTTGAATAATCCTTTAGATAAAACCTCTTTTTAAAGATCACCTGTCTTGTAAGACCACACGTCAATGGTAGATGGGGTGGTCTCTTAAGACAGGTTCCACTGTAAGTATTGTGTTATATTATTTCGTGAAAAAAAATCTGGAATCATCTTTACTCATTATGCAATGTTGATGCTACAAATGATAAATGAAGAAGAGAAAATTTGCATGTACAATTCATTTCCATGGAGATAAATCATTGACGAGTCACAACTCATTTTGAAATGTGCATAACTTTTTAAATGTCTGTATTTCAGCAAATCTATTTCACACATAGCTAATCTACACCTAAAAGTTAGTAAAAATGCAAAACAGTGAAAAGTGATTTCCACACATTCAAGCCCATTTTGTTGCTCATAAATACCAGTAATTTAGAAATAAACTCTTTCAAAGACTTAACCTGTAATAAAGACCAAGCCCCGATGTCACCAAATTTACTCAATACTCAAGCTTAATTCTAATTGCATCATTTTGACTAGTCGTTTCAATTTGGAATTTGAGTGAATAGGAAACATATTTTTATTTTTTAATCATTCACATACAAATGTTGCATCACACTTATGATTTCGTGTTAAAAAAAATTGAATAAATATGATGAGTATGGTACTCAAAATATAAGTACATACCAAAGCAATTTTTAAATATTTCTGAATTGTTCATCAAAATGAGAAATTACTTTAAACCTTATTCACAATTTTATGCCATCAATATACATGTTGTACAAATATGACCAGTTAGAGAATAAATTTTTCATGTATTTGCCTTCAAATGGTACAGTTAGTTGAGCTTGAGTACCATGTTTATTGGCCGACTTCAGGTCCTGATTTCAGTGGTAGTTTCAAGGATGTCTCTAACGACAGACTATAATGTATTTTTGTTCTCAATTTTTTACAATACCATGCTTACCTGCTTGATGACGTTAATCTGCTGATGCAAAAATAGTGATGTGTAACCATTATCCCATGTGGTTCACGCTTTGCAAGATCTTCTGATGGACGACTGAAATAGGAAATAAATTATGATAAATAAAATCAAAGTTTTGAAGTAATAAAAATTGTTATGTTGTATAAATATACCAGTACATACATGGAGTCACACAATGCCTTCCCCTGATTACCTAGCAGTGCTAGATCAGACATTACAAAATCAGATGAGGATATCACAGTTGCACATGCCTCTATCTTGTAATACTAATCTAACCTAGCTTATAAAATCAGACCCCTCACCACACAGTACTGTACTTAAAATTACAAAATCTATAATAATAATACAAACAAATAATTATGTAAAAAGAAGAAAAAACACATTACCTATCCCTTTCTGATAATACTACAAACACATCTAATGTCATATACAAGCCCCAAGCTTGTATGTGTAATATTAAATCCGGCATTACACAATAAGATCATGTAACTCACCTCATTGTAGTGTACTATAATTAATATTTACAATTATCCTATATCAAAGTTCTAAATCAAACGTCCATAGATCATCACTATAAGATACCGAAACCTACGTCCCATAGATCATCACTATAAGATACCGAAACCTACATGTAATAAGATACCGAAACCTACGTCCCATAGATCATCACTATAAGATACCAAAACCTACGTCCCATAGATCATCACTATAAGATACGAAACCTACATGTAATAAGATACCGAAACCTACGTCCCATAGATCATCACTATAAGATACCCGAAACCTACGTCCCATAGATCATCACTGTAAGATACCGAAACCTACGTCCCATAGATCATCACTACAAGATACCGAAACCTACGTCCATAGATCATCACTATAAGATATCAAAACCTAAGTCCATAGATCATCACTATAAGATACCAAAACCTACGTCCCATAGATCATCACTATAAGATACGAAACCTACGTCCCATAGATCATCACTATAAGATATCGAAACCTACGTCCCATAGATCATCACTATAAGATACGAAACCTACGTCCCATAGATCATCACTATAAGATACCGAAACCTACGTCCATAGATCATCACTATAAGATACCAAAACCTACGTCCATAGATCATCACTATAAGATACCGAAACCTATGTCCCATAGATCATCACTGTAAGATACCGAAACCTACGTCCCATAGATCATCACTATAAGATACTGGAACCTTTGTTAATTTACAATGTAAACACTAAGTATACCTCCACAATGAACATTACAAACAGATCAGAAACCCCATGTCACTCCAGAATACTGAATCCAGAGTCACAATATATTATATACATTAGGTATACCTCCACAACTAACCTTACAAACAGATCAGGCACCCCATATTACCCCTGTATACTGAATCCAAAGTCACATAAATGTATAACACAGTATGGATCCACCTCACAATTAACTTATAAACAGGCCAGGAACCCCATATCACCCCACTATACTGAATCCAAAGTCACATACATGTATAACACTGTATGGATCCACCTCACAATTAACATCATTAACAGGCCAGGAACCCCATATCACCCCACTATACTGAATCCAATGTCACATAAATGTATAACACAGTATGGATCCACCTCACAATTAACATTATTAACAGGCCAGGAACCCCATATCACCCCACTATACTGAATCCAAAGTCACATACATGTATAACGCAGTATGGATCATTATCTACATTTTGTAAAAGACAATATTTGGACACAGATATATGTACCCTGTTGTCATCTTTTCACTGACATTTCATCATTATTTGGAGACAGATATATGTACCCTGTTGTCATCTTTTCACTGACATTTCATCATTATTAGGACACAAATATATGTACCCTGTTGTCATCTTTTCACTAACATTTCATCATTATTTGGACACATATATGTACCCTGTTGTCATCTTTTCACTAACATTTCATCATTATTTGGACACAAATATATGTACCCTGTTGTCATCTTTTCACTAACATTTCATCATTATTTGGACACAGATATATGTACCCTGTTGTCATCTTTTCACTAACATTTCATCATTATTTGGACACAGATATATGTACCATGTTTTCATCTTTTCACTAACATTTCATCATTATTTGGACACAGATAGTCTAATGTCATTTTTTCCTCAACATCATCTCATAATTCTTTAAAAACAAAATATTTTGTTTATATGAAACAAATCCCTCAGGATTAGATAACTTGAAACATGTAATTCACATCTGAATGTCATTATCCAAAATACTTGTAAATTAGGGTGTTAATTTCTTTCAATCATATTCAAATCATGTTCTTTTTTCCAAAACTGCTAGAAGCCCTGCTTGCTAATTGAAAGGTCAAAGGTCACAAAATTCACATGGGATATGACAGCCACTCATGAAGTAGCGAATATCATCAAGTTAACCGGTCGATTGCTGCTATGTAAAAACCAACTCACCAACAAGGGAATTACTCTTTAAAGATAACTTAATCTAATTTCAATGTGAAATTTAAAACATTGAAACATAAATTTGTCAGAAATGTAACTTTAGATTTCTATTTAAAATGATAGAATTCGTTTCATTAGCTCACTCGACTACACATAGTAACTGAGCAGTAGAGGCTTCAGCTTCTACTTAGCGTTGTTTGGGATTTGTTAATAGCGTGCGAAATAATCGAAATAATCAATAGATGATATTTCATCCTTTCTTATTGCTTGTAATTTTGGAAGTACCTTTATTCGAAACAGGAAAAACATGCAAATTAAAACATGTACATGTAGGGTGGTAAAGCACCACCTTGACATATTGTGAATAAAGTCTTTATATTTCTGTAAGCTATATTCAGGGATATGTCAAATTATATAGATTCATATAACTTTATGTAGTTTTAAATTATTGTTGATTTTGATTTGATTTTTTGTTTTACGCCATACTCAAGAATTTTTCAGTCATATTGGTGGAGAAGAAACCCCAGTTACCTGGGTAAAGACCACCGACCTTCCGCAAGAAAACTGGCAAACTTTCTAACTTAATTCGAAATTACCCTAGCGGGATTCGAACCAGAAGTGAGAGGCCGTGTGATTTAAAGCACAATGCTCTAACCACTCGGCCCCTAAATTAGTGTAATTATAGTTCAAGTAATTGAAAAATTATCAAAAACAAAAAATTACAAAAAATTAAATTTTGCCCCGACCTACAGAGAGAGAGAGAGAGAGAGAGAGAGGGGGGGGAGGGGGGGGGAAAGAGCAGAGTAACTTTTAACTAACAACTTTCCAGTACAATATACATGGTGTAGTAGTGTATGTTAACCCATCAACCCCTGACAAACAATGGACTTTGCTGTAAAATTATGACTAAGGAAGAAAGAGTTAAGAGACAGAGATGGCTAATTAGTGTTGATCTAATCCTTCCATTGAGTTACATGTTGACATGTGGTCTGTTCAAGGTTTCACTGCCATTGTCACCCAGTTTTTTCCTCCATCAATAAAAACCATGCATCCAGCACTGCTTTAGTGACCACCTGTGTATAAAGACCACCTGATCATAAAGACAATTTTTGCTGACCCCAATAGTACCATTTGTGTACAAATCAACCTCTATATGTATATACATATAAAGACCACCTCTCTAAAGACAACCTCCCTATAAAGACCGGTTTTGTTGTGTCCCTAAGGCGTCTTTATATACAAGATTCACTGTATACATTTGCATAACTGAATAATTGTTTAATGTGACATTAAACAAATTTTTCCTAGCTTGATGGAGGAAAGAACCTGGTTACACACTGTGCTCATTAAGCTTTCATAGGTGAATGGCATTGGGATGATTAAAAGTTTATTGTTAAGACAACGATGTAAACATACCGTTTTATCACCTTTGATTTATACCTCAAACAGGTAATAACTTGATATCATCGTAAATAAAAATGAATAGAAATATCACTGTTTAACTTGAAGTAGACACCCTGAAACATGCCCAAGGTATGATGTAAACAATATGTATTTCAGACATACAATGAAATAGTGAAACCAACAACACAAAAAAGTACATTTCAAGTGTCATTAAAAGAATTTTATATCAAATCATTGACCGGAAAACACAGCGCAAAAAAATAATAATAATAATAATAATAAAAAAAAAAAAAAAAAAAATAAGATGTGATTGTACAACAAAAATGTCCCCACACTCAATAAATTGAATATTGCACTGTATATGTAAGCAGGGCAGAATTACAGACACATAGACAGACAAACGGATAATTCAAACACTAGATGCCCCTGGCGGACCTTTCAGGTCGGAGGCATAAAAATAACAAAAAACAAACCAAAACTGTAAAAAAATAAATGTGATTGCTTAAAATAGCCCTGTAGCATTATAAACACCCCAAAGAGTCATTACTACCGCAGACACAAAAAAAAAAAATAAAAAAATAAAAAATAAATACATGTACAATCAGATGAAATTGCCCCAAGTGTTGTAAACACCCCATATGGACATAACTAATACAGACAATAACACAATTTGTCAACAAGATGTTGATTCTGTAGGGACAAATTTTTTCCAGTTTTATGTCTCGTAATTGTCTACTGCTGGCCAGGGATCAGTTGGCTCCAGTTTTCACTTTATATGTGGTAGGCCCTGATATGTTTGATTCTCAATGCAGGTCATGACAGATACATCTTTAAACAGACAGTTACTGTTCCAACATACCATGTCATGGGCAAGACAATATGAAGAATCCTGACTGAATAATCGCATGTCCTTAGCACAGGTCAAATTTTGTGATGGAATAAAAAATAAACTGACCAATTAGTTGAAATACTCACATGTAGTCAGTGTATTCCAGGCATTTTATGCCACACACAACCATTTTTCAGTTACATGTTGGCGGCCAGTTTTAAATGGAGACAGGAGGAGGAGAAAACCTGGTTAAAAATGTACCCGAGAAGGGACCACACGTAAACAGGGATACTTTCTGACAAAAATCAGTTTAGGTTCCAGTGGGGTTGGAACCTGTTCCAGAAATTACTCCAATATAATACATATAAATTTGTAAACAGAAACAAACACTAGACCCTGTGATACATGTTTACAAGTTCCTTCATTCTGCATTTTTATTTTTCGGATGTTTATTTCTTTATTTTAGTGGGTCGCAGTTTATCTTGGTTTTATTATTGTGTTGTTTTGGGTTTTATTTCTTTTATTAAAGTAAAAAACAAAAAAAGTAAAAATTCAAAGTAGAAAAGTAAAAATTAGAAGTAGAAAAGTAAAAATTCATTCCTAAGAACATTTTTAAAAACAAAACATAAACTTTTAAGTCTATTATACTGCAATAGACATAATTATAATTACAGTAATCTATTTCACAACAGGAAAGAGAAAGGATGGCTTGACAAATCTGCTACAATTAGTGTATGAACAAGAGCAAATAAATCTCTCTCATAGAGTAACATCAAAATGTAGAAATACCTGAGCACAAGTGACAAGGTCTAGTGAGAATAATTAACAGGTAATTATCTTATTTTCCAGGTGCTTAATTAAAGGTGATGCCTTCCTAAGTATGATATAAAAATGCATGTATACATAACTGTCAAAATTTTACATTATAAAAGATTGTTTCAGGAAACTTTTGGGAAAATACTGCAGTTTTTTTTTATAAAAGAGACTTCCAATCAGCCTGTCATTGATTTTTACATTGTAACAAATAATTTGATGGATATTTGTTTCTCATGAAATTTTATTTCCAAAATCAGTAAAAAATTTTGATAAAGACAAAAGTAAGACAAATGGAATTGGAGTTCCTGTTTTACTACAGAAGTCTTGATGCTGATGATCACATATTTCAGAATTCTTGTTACAGTTACTTCCTTTTGTTTGTTTTGCTGTTGTGTTTCATCCAAATGACCATGAAGGCTCTCATTTAAGCTTATATAAGGAACTCACAAAGCATCAAGGATGCTGTAACTCCATATAAGGAACTCACAAAGCATCAGGGATGCTGTAACTCCATATAAGAAACTCACAAAGCATCAAGGATGCTGTAACTCCATATAAGGAACTCACAAAGTGTCAAGGATGCTGTAACTCCATATAAAGAACTCACAAAGTGTCAAGGATGCTGTAACTCCATATAAGGAACTCACAAAGCATCAAGGATGCTGTAACTCCATATAAGGAACTCACAAAGTGTCAAGGATGCTATAACTCCATTTAAGGAACTCACAAAGCGTCAAGGATGCTGTAACTCTATTTAACCTTATATAAGGAACTTACAAAGCATCAAGATGCTCTTTTTCATTCCCATGTATCTTCTTAATTTGGGAAACAATTTTCAACACAATGTAATCTGTGAAACTTTTTTACAGAAATAGGCCCCCATGGTCAAATGTTTAGAGCAATGCATTTTAAACCATGAAGTCTTCACTTCCAGTCAATATGGGTTTGAGACCCACTGAAACATGCATGCATGCTGATTTTATGAGGAAGTTAGCAGTTCAGAAGATCTGTGGTCTCTTCCTGGGTTCATTATAGGCAGGTTCTCTCCACCACCATTAAAAACTGTGGCATAAAACACCATTCAAACAAAAAACATTTTATTAATTAATAGTTTTATGAAATCTACGACAGCCCACAGTTTAAGGTTCTTCATTAAATATGTATGAGTCAGCAGTATCTAATCACCTCCAACAGGTATGTGGATATCTATGGTGATTCTGTCAAATACATGTGTATTGAAGGCATATTGTTCATTATTGAAAACAAATGTGTATTGATGTGAAAAAGAGTGAAAGAATGTTTCCATGTTAAAAACATCATTGAAAACATTATTAATATCACAGATAATTGGCATTTTCGTCAAGAATTATGAGGTAATACTCCCACTGGATTCTAATTAATGATGCACTGACCCAGATTCTGATGACGACTCTGATAGACTAATGGGCTAAAGAAATTTTATACAATAACCTAGATTTTATTCTGGGTGTTGAGGTACATAGATACCAATGAAAATACAATTCCAGCATTTAAACTGATCGCCCATATACATGTACATCTATCCTTCTTTTGTTCCATTTAGATGTTATAGAAATTGCATTCCTTTTTCTTGCAGAATCTGTTACTTATCGCTTTCTCCCATGATTGTATTTCTTACTTTCTGACATCTATGTTTTTGTTTACTGGATTGAGCATGCATGAAAAGCTTTCAAACTGAGTTCAAACTGGAGGTTATATGAATATATAAGACTGGGCCAAACTGAATTTTTGTCATCCTGCACAAGAATTTAGCAAAACCTTATTTTCCATGTTTAAACATCAAAATACAGGAAGACATGTTGATATTTATAAATCAAAGTACTGAAAGTACTGATACGAAATAATGGCAATCCTAAGTTTTAATGAGGTATAATACACTCAGTATACTGAATACTTTTTAACTCAGTAAAATTAGGTCTAACAAAAAGAAAAGTAACTAAAAATCGGGTCAGACATTTGGCCTAACCTAAGTACTGGTGGTTTATTTATTATGCAACAAACTACATAGATCAGCAATGTGATTATAAAATCTTGTGCTTATAAACATTGTTTCATTAATATGAAATTTCTATATGATAGGAAGGTATTATACCCTTACACTATACTTCCTATCAGTAGCCTTAAATCTTTAAGTGTATGTGTTCATGTAAAACTTTTTCCCAACTTCAAAGACTGCTGTAAGAAAGAGTTTCTCATCAGTTAAGATCCTGTGAATGAAGAATGATGCAACTTTTATGTCAAACTTCACAGACAGATCTTGCCAATATGGAAACTTAATCAAAACTCATTTGCATATTATGTGCAGTCAAGTCTATTGTTTGGAATGTCAATTCTATCACAAGAGTATAATGGTAAAAAATAGTTGAAAAGTAACATTCTAAAGCAAATTCATAACATCTTAAAATTCATAAAAGACCCCAAACTGACCTTTAATAGCATATATTTCAACAAGTCTTGTAGACCTATATTTTTCAGCGAATTGTTACTATATTTTTGTCATTTTAAAAAGCAAAAATATATGAATAAAAGTGTGATTTGGGAATTTCAATCCTGAAGTTGATTTTATGTTGCTGAAATGCACATACATGTGTAATTTTCCGTCAATATGATGTGTTATTAACCACATACTGCAAAATGTGCTTTGACTTGTTCCCCATAAACAACTTAGCATAACATAACTGCATTGATGTTCCATCAACTCGAAAAAAATATTTTGAATACTATTATTAACTCATTCCCCCCTAAAGACACATTTGGTTTGGTCTAAGTTATTGATTTACAGAAGCACCCATTGCTTTTCGGGGTTGATAAGTTAACTGTTAAAACTCTGATTTTACCACATTTTAATCCAAACTAAAATTTTGATACATTAAGGGTCAATATACCTTTAACCTGAAACTGAATGCTGTACATGTAAATATAACCTGTAAAATAAATTACAATAGAAATTCATAAAAACATTTCAATAGGATTTTTAACATTGTATTTAGACCTTCATGTGTGCCACTCCGGCTGCATAAACATCACTTAACTTTGTAAATCTGCATTGAAAATACACGCTAAGAAAGCAATAAAAATCATGAGGAATTGTAGTTACTCAATCACTCGGATAAATAAAGTATTATTGTACTGCAAATGAGTAGTGTTCAGGATTTATCCTATTCCCAAAATACAGTTTCATTCTTCATAATTACTCGAAAACCAATAAACAGCCAATAAAGTTTCTCTGAAGAACGGAAAATTGTTATGTAGTAAATCGAACGTAACAAAAAATCTACCTAAATGGAGAAAATTTCACCTCATACCATATTTTCAAGGAGCTGAAATTAATACAAAACTGAGGTGACACATTTGAAGTTAAATGAAACCGAAATAGGGCATACTGTTAATTCATACAAGACTTGGAATTTGATCCAATCTATACATGTACATGTACTTTAAATAGGTTTTAAGTGGTACCTTGGCTACCATTTGTTAATAAAGAAAAACGAAAACCAAGTTGTGAAGTTTTAAGCCACATTTAATCTTTTTTTAGTATGATACTGACTGTAGAGATCCTAACTATATAGATAATGACTGACTATAGAGATACTTGACTGAGATATTTTACAGACTGTAGAGATATTGACTGACAGTAGAGATACTGCCTGTAGAGATACTGACTAACAGTAGAGATACTGACTGTAGAGATATTGACTGACAGTAGAGATACTGCCTGTAGAGATACTGACTAACAGTAGAGATACTGCCTGTAGAGATACTGACTGACAGTAGAGATACTGCCTGTAGAGATACTGACTGACAGTAGAGATACTGACTGACAGTAGAGATACTGACTATAAAGATACTGACTGACAGTAGAGATACTGACTATAAAGATACTGACTGTAGAGATATTGACTGACAGTAGAGATACTGCCTGTAGAGATACTGACTGACAGTAGAGATACTGACTGACAGTAGAGATACTGACTATAAAGATACTGACTGACAGTAGAGATATTGACTGACAGTAGAGATACTGACTATAAAGATACTGACTGTAGAGATATTGACTGACAGTAGAGATACTGCCTGTAGAGATACTGACTGACAGTAGAGATACTGACTGACAGTAGAGATACTGACTGACAGTAGAGATACTGACTGACAGTAGAGATACTGACTATAAAGATACTGACTGTAGAGATATTGACTGACAGTAGAGATACTGCCTGTAGAGATACTGACTGACAGTAGAGATACTGACTGACAGTAGAGATACTGACTATAAAGATACTGACTGACAGTAGAGATACTGACTATAAAGATACTGACTGACAGTAGAGATACTGACTATAAAGATACTGACTGACAGTAGAGATACTGACTATAAAGATACTGACTGACAGTAGAGATACTGACTATAAAGATACTGACTGACAGTAGAGATATTGACTGACGGTAGAGATACTCACTGACAATAGATATACTGACTAGAAATACTGTCTCAGTAAGAGAAACTGACTGCTGAGATACTGACTGCCAAGCTATGTGGACACAGAAGTTTAGCTGGCAGAGCACCGGATGTTCAACATGAAGGTCCCTGCTTCGATCTGAGGTGAACTTGTATCTCCTGTCTGCACAGCATCATGTCTAAATGGAGGGTAACTAAATGGTCTAGGATGAGCAATGTTATATCTTTGTTAGACTGTTAAAGTGAAGTGGCACTTAAAAAGCCATTGGAAATGTGGACCACTCAAGCAAGGACATTAAAACACACACACACTTAACATCTCTCTGTGACTCACAGGGATGAGTGGCAAGGGGTAGTCACTTGATAAATCAAGCCAAAGCAATTAAGACCACCAAATATAAATTCTGTTTTATGTCCTGTCAGCAATATTTCGCAGGCTACAAATGAAGTACTACAGATTTTGACCTATGATATGGACTTCTGCCAATGCAGAAAGTATATCTGATGAAACTCTCCTGTCATGTCCCTTACAAGATGAAATATACTCTACCACTGCATTTCCAATGCTACCTTAAAACATGAAATTTGATATATACAGAGGAATCTTGTTATGTCAAAATCTGATATGTCAAAGTTGGTCCTGATTATTTTACTTTAAAATTTACACTATTTTTATTCCGGATAACTAAAAATTTTTATCTCAAACTTTCACTTATCCTGAAGTATTTTTCTGGCCCGAAGTATCGAAATATTACAGAATTTTCACTTGTTATCTTGAAATTACCCTCTGCAATTGAAAGTTAACATTTTGTATCATCAATCATCATATGAAATTACTTGTTTACCTGCAAAACATGGGACAATAAACTCTATTTACAAGCCATGGTGAACGTGTAATTAATAATTGGTTAAAACCATTTTATTTAAATATTTAACCCCTCAAAACAGACCTTCAACAAATGTTTAGCCCCTGACAACAGACCTTCAATAAATGTTTAACCCCTCAAAACAGACCTTCAACAAATGTTTAACATCTTACAGGTAATTACAATGAAACTTGAAACAGTATTCCCTCAAAACAAACCTTCAAGAAATGTTGAACCCCTCAAAACAGACCTTCAACAAATGTTTAACATCTTACAGGTAATTACAATGAAACTTGAAATAGTATCCCCTCAAAACAGACCTTCAACAAATGTTTAACCACTCAAAACAGACCTTCAACAAATGTTTAACATCTTACAGGTAATTACAATGAAACTTGAAATAGTATTCCCTCAAAACAGACCTTCAACAAATGTTGAACCCCTCAAAACAGACCTTCAACAAATGTTTAACATCTTACAGGTAATTTAGATTCACAAATATATTAGCTTAAGGGTGCTTGCTAGGAATAAACTAGAAACAATAACTGACATACAATAATTATCATGAAGATATAAAATAACAAAAACAACATCATTTTGTCATTTGGAAACTCTTGAGAAGAAAATAATTGACATAAGGGACATAGGTATGATGTATGATGTTGTCTTTTATTGTTTTGCATCAAGAACCTGCAGAATTCAAAGTGTTGAGTTAAATAGACATCTGTTGTAATTTCTAGCATTCCATCACATCTGTACAAGACTACAAGATTAGATACAACATACTATGTATATATAACATGACGTTATATATATAACATGATGCTATATATATACATATATATATAATATTTACGACCTCTACTGACATTGTGTATGCTAAAATGACAAAACAATAAGAAACGTGTAAACAAGAAGTCAAAACACAATTCCAACCACATACATGTACTTATTTCATTGTTTATCATGGAAATTATGGTTCCGATAGTTTTTATAACACTCATTGGTGCCTATAATTTTCTTTATGCCTTAACAGTTCCAGGGATTGAAAGTGACTTTTTTTAATCAGTGGCAAACTTTTGCTACTTTGATACAACTGTCGGTAGTAAACCTTTTACTAGTCTAGTAATGAGAAGGGTCACAGGTTGAAATTTAAACATTTTCGGTTACATGGAATTGTAGAATGCTAATGTTTTACGGTTTAACTGTTTTATATATACATGTATATAATGCATATACTGTTATTTTACAATTCTCTGAGAATTCTTCAACAGAGTTTATAGATAACCTTCTGAACAGCAGTGCCATAAATTTTGGTCCAGTATAAATTTCACCCAATGCAGTGACAGTTTTTCAATGTGTATAAATGGCATCTTAATATAGTTAAGACCTGTCCATTACAGCCATTCAGTCTAACCCTTTCTTAATTAAAACATTGTAATGATTACATCAATCAGTAACTTATTTCTTTTTCCCTGACCTTTCAGTGATTTACTTAAATTTCATTTCTTGACGACCAATTTTCAAAATTTCTTAGAAATTAACTGGCTTTTGGAAAAGAAAAAAGAGTTAATTTCTCTAGGTTTCTGAAGTACACGTACCTATAATATCAACTTATCTCTGCTCACGGTATACATTGTATAGATGTTGTCTTAGGCCAAACTTATTTCTTTTTTCGGTCATAGAATGGCAGCTAGATTCTGATGGAGGTGGAGAAAGCTTGATTACAATACAACCAGGAAAAGATAAACTTCCTCCCGTAAGCTAAATCAGAGGCATTAACTCATAAAAATAATGAGACATAGTCAAACCTTTCTTGATACCACTTGTCATAGAAGAGACACCTGTCTAGTGACACCACATTCTAAAAACTATTTACTTGAGTAATCCTTTAGATAAAACTTCTTCTGGGAGACCGCCAGTCTTTTAAGGCCATATTTCAGTGGCAGAAGCAGTGGTATTCTAAGATAGTTCCACTGTACTTATATCTCTATGGATGCACCACCTAGTGGTAACCCTACAAAGCTATACTTACACAACTGACCAATATTTGTACGTGTATACACATCAATGTTTTTGTACTTACATACACAACTATGACAATACTTGTTTATCTTATATGATTTATAGCGGAACAAAATCTATGATAACAAATCATATTTTGGCTGTTTGTTTATATTTTTAACGCACATAATTCAATCCTATGACAAAGGTGTGTGCATGATTGTAAATGTATTAGATGCGATTAATATTAACAGTTCCTAAAAGAGGCCCTGAGCTGAATCATCTGTCATAAAATTAATATAAAGATATCCACTCTGTCGTGGGACGATATAAAAAGGCGCTAAACTGTGACAGATGACAACACCCATACATGAGACAGATACAACATCAATGGCACTAACACAACAGGTATGAACATTGCGACACAAAGGAAAACCTATGTTATTTGGACAAGTAAAGCATGATACTATGTACAACATTTTTATCAAAACTTTTTTTTTCACCCTTTGATGTAATAAACATGGATCAGAATGATCAATTTTGTTTTTTGTTTTGTGTAAAAGAGTTCTCAACTGACTTTTAAGTCAACCCATCACATGTCAGTACTAATATGTTGATACATGTAGATATATTGATACATGTAGATATGTTGATACATGTAGATATATTGATACATGTAGATATATTGATACATGTAGATATATTGATACATGTAGATATATTGATACATGTAGATATGTTGATACATGTAGATATATTGATACATGTAGATATGTTGATACATGTAGATATATTGATACATGTAGATATATTGATACATGTAGATATATTGATACATGTAGATATATTGATACATGTAGATATGTTGATACATGTAGATATATTGGTATATAATTGACCATGATGCATACAAATATATTTTCCAGAATATTAATTTGTAATAATTAAAAGACAAAGTATCAATTTGTAATAGAAGGCTGACCACACACATGGACAAAAGTCATCATTCAATTAAAGTTCGACTTTCATTGGTTGAGCAATAGTGAATTGAATGAGTAATAAAATCTACTCCTACCTTCAGGGTATGACAAAGGAATCTCAATCCGAGGGTGAGATTCTTAAATGATAAACCCCAGGCTTGCCCAGGGTTTGTCATTCGAGAATCTTATTCTGAGGATTGAGATTGCCTTGTTATACCTTTAAGGTAGGGGTTGATTATTTTTCTCCCATGTTTTATATACATGTATATGTAGATCTATGCAAATAAAACCTTACGTTATGCACAGCATTCTAGATGCCACAGATACCCTACATCATAAATTGTATTTTGATGTCATAGCGTGTGTAGCTTGTCAATAAGGATTGACAATGTAATCATTCCCTGTTAAAATGAAGGAAAAATCTGTGAACAATAAGAGAGTATTGAGTGAATTTTCGCTATATGTTTTTAGTGGTAATTACCATTTTGGCCGATCTGTGAACAGGAAAGTTGGTTAATACTAGATCTATACAGTGGATCCTTGCTACTACTAAAAGTAGCCTGTTTAGTGAGGTGGTCTTTATAGCCTGGGTAATATTTATAAGGAAATTTTCAACAAACTGAATATTTGTAGTTTTAATGCTAGGTGGTCTCCTAAGACAGGTGTTCTTTAGGTGAGGTCCACTGTATTTATATGAAGAACATAATCTTTGTAGAATTTCCACTCATGTTTACAAACAAAACATTAATACATGTACATCATGCTATCAGCATATGAGTGTTGCAAGTATTCTTTCAATTAACATGCCTGCCATGATATAAGACTGTGGTCAGTGTGGACAAATTTTTTTAACAATGTAGCAATACTTTATGACATGTCTACCTTACCAGTAGTACCCTGAAACAAGAAACTGGTTATAATTTTTTATAAGAGTGTAGCAAGAGTTTTGTTCAGTATGATAAGCCTACCCTACCTGTAAAGCCATGAAAAAAGACTTTGGAATCAAGTCTGTATGACACTGGCAATAATACATGACATGGCTATCCTACATATGGTACTATGAAACAAGACCTTCAAATCTGTATGACAGTGTAGTGAAACCTGCTCTTTAGCGACCTCCTGTATATAGAGATCACCTGGTCACAAAAACCATTTTATTGTGTCCCCAATAGTACCATTTGTGTACAAATCAACCTTTATATAAAGACCACCTCTCTATAAAGACCTTTTTTCTTTGTCTCTAAGAGGTTCTTTATACACATGATTCCCTGTATATATAGCAAGTATCCTTTCACATAACATGCTTACCATATAATAAGACTGCTTTCAAGTGACACTGTAGCAATACTATGACATACCTACCCTACATGTAGCACCATGAAACAAGACCAAGGATTCAAATCTTTATGACAGTGAAGCAAGTGTTCTTTCCGTATTATATGTCAACTATGGTTTCAAATCCAATACAACTGTAGCCAGTGTACTGTATGACATTAAAATGTGTGTCCTTTTACACAGATCTAACCTAGAATGAAACAGACCTTGGTTTCAAGTCTGATGAAGATGATCTATAAGTCTCACCTTTACCATGACAAAGGAACACATACAACCTATCAGTACATTGTGTATGTCCTAAGCCTGAAGACAGCTAAATTCAAGCTTTGAATATTCTGCTCATAGTACAAGGGTGCCTTTGTATGAAAATAATTTGGTGACGCTAGTGTAGGGGAAGAACATTTGAGAACACAATGGAGAACAAAACAATGACGTCAAACATGTGGATAACCAGTAAGTGCAACAGGACTGAGGTTTGAAAATTTGTACCGAGAACGGTGTTCCATCTCAATGTTCTACCATCTGGGTGAGCCTTCTTACTCAAGAACAGTGTTCTTGTGTCAAGAACATCTCGCACTAGGACACTCAACAGCTTTCAACCTAACACTCCAAAGTAGGTCGATCTTGTATATGAAGTAATAAGAAAGTATAGCATTAAGATATCTATGTGTGAAAGGGTTATCTAGGCTACATTGGATGGTCAAATCTTACATGTAAAATTGGACCCTCATTATAAGACCTTATTTGGCATTTTAACCCTGTTGGAAGAGATTTAAAAAACTTACTCAGTTCTCAGACATGCCTCATGTGTCTGTGTTAGTAGTCCTGTCCTCTGTCAAGGAAAACATTGACACCCAAAAAACTAAAAAGTCTAGAACCTCTATTTTACCTTTAAAACTCACAGCAAATTTATAGAACTCCCTCTATTTCACATATTGTAGATACAACAATTTAACAGAGAAACAAAAGCATGTATACAACTTCCACCTTTACACTAACGACAGAATATTATACTAGTAAATCTACAAGGTGAAAGTCTACTAGGTAAAAATGATCACCCTAAGTGACATTAATCTTATTGCAATGCTAGATATTTTCATTTTTCTAAAATACTGTCAAAGGATGAAATTCACCTGATCTACTGTACATGTATAATGTATATGCATACAAGCATGTAATTGAATCATTTATCTCACAAAAATTTTTTTTTTATATATCTCTATGAACTTTCATGTCAACACCTTTTGACTCGTGCAGGTAGATGGTTTATTTATCAAATGTACACTTCTGTTTCACGTTTATCACTGGGTACTAAAGTGGTATGATATTGATTTTTTGTTTTAAGTAAAAGATTCAGTTTATGGGGAGTTGTTTCATCTTCTTTTGATTTTCGAAATTCGTGAAAATGCATTGACTTTCAAAAACAATGACAAACTTTAAAGTCAGCCATTTAATGGCAGTACAGCACTATAGGTAATAAAGCTTTTGAAAAGAATCGTGACATTGACATATCGGCAATAGCTAGTACGTTCAGATCTTTACTTTAATCTGTGTGACTTAGTACTCTTCTCACAACTCAGAAATTTTTAACATGACTGGTAAAAACACTACACAATGTTAATGGCATTATTTTAAAGATTTTCATGAAATTTTGCATTATTTTTGTTTCATAAAATGTTTCAATTTCCAGCAAATATTATTTAATGCATCTGTAAATGATCACTTTTATAATGAAAAAAAATTACCTGGTAAAATGAGTTTGTGGATCAACAGTATACTTCCTTCACTCCTGAGTGAAAGTATTTGAAAGCAAAAATCTACTGCAATCCAGACTTCTGGTATTTAAACTTGAATATTATTTACTTACATGTACAAGCTGATTTAAAAGAGTGACAAATCGCAAGTGTACAATTAATGTATCAAAACACTGATTAATTATTGTTAACTTTTATTGAAAAACTTTACAAGATATATTTAAAACACCTTCTGGGTTTATTCAAAATTTACATTTAATTCAACAAGCAGATTTTCACATGAACAGATGAAATGTGAATATGTAACCAGTTAATACATAATACCGAATAAATAGATTATAATCAGATTATAATCGTGGGAACAAATCAAGTATGTATTGATCAATTAACTTTTGTTACCTGTTACACAGAGACTTAATTTAGTTCAGGGCATTGAGACATGGTACCCATTACATGTATGTATACAAAAATTGAAATTGGCTCATTGGTTCTTAAGTAAAGTCAAAAATATGTAAAAATCAATCATGCATGATGGACAAAGAGAGACAAACCTGGATCACAATATATCACCTTGAGTCTTTGGCTCAGGTGACCTAATAATGTTGACTTGACCGATACTAAGTCCCCTTCACTATTCATCCCTATTGTTCACATTCTATGTAAGACTCAAATAAAAAAAATAAAAAAAAATAAAAATATTTGACTCATGTCTGAAACTCTTCATTGCAAAGCAATTTGTCCATTTTGTTAAAGTATTTTAAACTAAAAAAAAAGTCACTGTTAACAGATGCAGGTGATATTATTTTGTGTGTGTAATTAATATCATGTCCCTATTACTGATAATTAATATTTAAAATTTACATATATACTGACAGCAACTATTTATGTAGCTCATTATTACATGGCCACTAAATCAATGTCTTCATTCACAAACATTCCACAAATTGTACATTTGAAGACCAAAGTGGAAACATTCAACCTTTATGTATATTACTCGTATGATTTTTAACTGAAGATTTTGGAATTAAGTTATTTTTATGGTTCAGAAATTAATACCTGCTTATCTTAGGTAATAGCTATTGTCTTTTCGTTAATTAGAGTTATCTCCCCATATCTGCAGGTATCGAATGTGACATCATGTCTTTAATGTGAGAAAACAAGGTAGTTTTCACACAAACATATGATGTCACAATTGATAACTTTTCTCATTTTACGCACAAACAAATGACATCACAATCGGTACCTGCTATGAGGGGTGGTAACTCTGGATAATGAAAATACCTAATAGCTTGCATGGGATCAGATGCAAACTGTTGAAATGGCAAGATTCTTGGTTCAAATCTAAATTATGTGCTATAAAGGGTATTTACGGGTACATTTATCAACCGAAAATGGTTTTGATTTCTGGTTTTTGAAAATATAATTTCACATTTGATTGGCTGTTTATTTAATATCCTTTCATCCAACCCACCCACACACATAATACATATATTGTTCATTTCACTTAAATGTCTGTTTACTGGTACATTTTGCATCTGCAAATGCAGAGCATTCTGTGGTAGGCAAAGAATGTGTGTACAAGGTACAAGAAATGAACCAGAGACACTTCGACCCTGTAACGAATCATAATTTGCAACTCGAACATGCAAATATTTGCAAATTGTTCAAATATGTGCCCAATTACACAGACAGCACTGCATCAGTAAAGCTTCCTTCATTTTTTAATGTATATTAATCATATTCTAAATGAAAATGATTGCAGATGAATCACTTGTGATATAAATCAAATACATGTAGATATTTTTCATAAACAGTGTAAAACTATTTGTACCCATTAAAAATTCTCACCACAGACATGTACTGACTCTGAGTTTTATTGTACACATTCTACATCTTCTACAATCTCACTAGACATGTACTGACTCTGAGTTCTACTGTACACATTCTACATCCTCTAATTCTCACTAAAGACATGTACTGACTCTGAGTTCTACTGTACACATTATCCATCCTCTACATTCTCACTACAGACATGTACTGACTCTGAGTTCTACTGTACACATTATCCATCCTCTACATTCTCACTAAAGACATGTACTGACTCTGAGTTCTACTGTACACATTATCCATCCTCTACATTCTCACTAAAGACATGTACTGACTCTGAGTTCTACTGTACACATTATCCATCCTCTACATTCTCACTATAAACATGTACTGACTCTGAGTTCTACTGTACACATTATCCATCCTCTACATTCTCACTACAGACATGTACTGACTCTGAGTTCTATTGTACACATTATCCATCCTCTACATTCTCACTACAAACATGTACTGACTCTGAGTTCTACTGTACACATTATCCATCCTCTACATTCTCACTACAAACATGTACTGATTTTGAGTTTTATTGTATACATTCTAAATCCTGTCTAAGACTTTCACACAAACAGGTACGCATTCTACATTTAGTCTATGATTCTCACCACAAACATGTATCGACTGAGTTCTATTGTACACATTATGTACTGACTCCGAGTACTATCGTACACATTATGTATCGACTCTGAGTTCTATTGTACACATTATATACCAACTCCGAGTTCTACTGTACACATTATGTACCAACTCGGAGAACTATTGTACACATTATGTATTGACTCAGAGTTCTACTGTACACATTATGTATCGACTCAGTTCTATTGTACACATTTGTATCGACTCAGAGTTCTACTGTACACATTATATATTACTCACAGTTTATGTATTCGACTCGAGTTCTATTGTACACATTATATACCAACTCTGAGTTCTATCGTACACATTATGTACCAACTCGGAGAACTATTGTACACATTATGTATTGACTCAGAGTTCTACTGTACACATTATGTATCGACTCAGTTCTATTGTACACATTATGTATCGACTCAGAGTTCTACTGTACACATTATATATTGACTCAGAGTTCTACTGTACACATTATGTACTGACTCCGAGTTCTATTGTACACATTATATACCAACTCTGAGTTCTATCGTACACATTATGTATCGACTCCGAGTTCTATTGTACACATTATGTATCGACTAAGAGTTCTACTGTACACATTATGTATCGACTAAGAGTTCTACTGTACACATTATGTACTGACTCAGAGTTCTATTGTACACATTATATACCAACTCTGAGTTCTATCGTACACATTATGTATCGACTCAGAGTTCTTTTGTACACTTTATGTACTGACTCTTGAGTTCTATTGCACACATTACAGATGTATGTACTGACTCTGAGTTTTTTTGTACACATTCTACATCCTCTACATTCTCAATATAAACATGTACTGACTCTGAGTTCTACTGTACACATTCTGCATCCTCTACATTCTCAATACAAACATGTACTGACTCTGAGTTCTACTGTACACATTCTACATCCTCTACATTCTCAATACAAACATGTACTGACTCTGAGTTCTACTGTACACATTCTACATCCTCTACATTCTCAATACAAACATGTACTGACTCTGAGTTCTACTGTACACATTCTACATCTTCTACATTCTCACTACAGACATGTACAGTGTAAAACTATTTGCACCTATTAAAAAATCTCACCACAGACATGTACTGACTCTGAGTTTTATTGTACACATTCTACATTCTCTACATTCTCACTACATCCTATCCAAGATTCTCACTTAATCATGGACAAAGTCACACACTATAGGTGAAGTGAAGTGTAACAAGACTATTAAGACAGTTGTGCTTACCCATACCAGTTTCTTTGGCAGCAAGGAGAAATAAGAAAAATCCTAGTTTTTGTCACAAAAATATACTAATATTCATCTATGATAACCAAGTAAATCTTCGTGTTAGCTTAAAATTAAGAAATCACAACTGTGTTATGATTACTATTCTTGTTTTTGTTAATACACATCATATTAAACTTTATACACATCATATTAAACTTTGTCCAGGAAGTCATACAAGGCCAGGTCTATTTTGCCGCAGATAATTCATGGGTTTGTGGTTAACTGTCACACCTGTTGTCATGTCATACGAACCTGCTTGATTTACATGACACATCAGAATGGTCGCATACATATAGCCATAAACAATTAGACACCAACACATAATAATTATCGGTGACAAAATATAATACCTGAGAAAACAATTAATATATATAATTATGATATATAATTATAATCAAAGTACATTTTATTTGAAACTGAACAATGTTAACATTCTACCGATAAATGACCAAGACCTGGAATCAAACAGTGATTTTATAACAATGATAATAGTTTAGTATATTGTATCTTATCCAACAGTTTTACAATTGGCACCACAGGTTCAGGATTTCTGTTTAATGCTTTAATGTTGGTACAACAGATTCAGGATTCTGCCCATTTGCTTAGACTATCTGACCCTGTGGTTTAGATCAAACCTAATGATTGAGAGCTGACTCAATACTTTGTTGTCTGGTTCACTGGTTTTTCCAAATGACTGAGTATCTAATTTAAATATGTTTAGATATCAGACTAAATGGTTATTGCAATCAGTACCAATTGTCCAGGATACTGCCAAATAACTCGCAGTGGTTGTGACTAGTCAACAGGGGTTGCTTATTCCTCCGTGACACCTGATCCCACCTTTGAATTTCCAGAGGTCTGTTTTTGTCCAATATTTATCAGATTTGTATATATATCCTGGACATCCTGAAGATTTATACCTTGGTATCTGAGATGTAAATATCTACAATGTAACTTTATAATTGTATATATTAATTTCAAATGGTTTATAAAACAACCAAGAATTTGAAAAGCTGAAAGATGGCACTGGAAGAATGAAGATTATAACTTTTGATCAGAGGATTCCAGTAAGATGAGCCGATAACTCCGGTGATGTGATCTGTTGCTGATAATCAATGTCATATTTAATACCTGTGTACCTTACTGTCAACATTTTCTTGAATGTTAATCAGAAATACAATGTCAAAGGAAACAGAATAAAATAAACACACACTTACCATAGATAAAACATTTATGTAAGTTCATTATGTTTTATATACATGTACATCAAATCTATAAAGCAAAATGTTTAAATAAACAGGAAACCTAAACAGACATCTGGCATATTAAATTTCCATTACAAAATTATTGAATTACCATCAAAATGGCCAAAGGCAGGAAATAAAGCCTTCATGCCATCTTTCATCTAGGTAACAGGTCAACATGGTTACAATTAAAGTATTTGACCCAATATTGTGCCCAGGGCTGAGAAAGGTCTGAGTAATGAGAGGCCAGTCCTGATGCAAATCGGCAACCCTCTGTTCCCTTTACTGGCATTCCACTAAATGACTCTGTTTATTTTATTGCTAATCTTTTCTACACATTCCCTCCAAAAAGAAACAAAAACACAACAACATGTACATGTATATTACATGTTAGGGACTGGCTGACAAAACGGTTTTAAAGGACAGTTTGGGGGGAAATAGTGATTTGTATGTAAACTTACTTGAACAACATAACGTGGATTAACAAAATACAATAGGATAATGAGCAAAATCAAGTGCAACTCATTTTGCTTCAGGTGTGAAAAATTTACAAATTAGAAATATCAAGTCAGATGGAATTCCTTGTTTTCTTACATTTCATTGGTTATGTCATAACGACCCTTTTCACAGCCACTGGCTCATTTGTTTTATATCTACATGTATATTTGGAAACTGTTGGTGAAGTTTCACAAATTTTTACCATGCTAGTTTCTCTACGCTACCAAGGGCGAGAAAAAATGAGAAAAATCACTCCTTCTATGGGACGACTGATTTTGAAAACCACTTGTCCTTAAACACGGTTAGCTTGTCCGAATTTTTTTTCCAAATTTTATGGAACAATTAGGACTAACTTGTCTTTGATTTCTCTGATATTCGACTTATATCTGATTAAAATGACAATAAAGCATTTTGAAAGCACAGTGTTAATGCAAAGGTTTAGGGCTACAAAGTAATATCTAGAAGAAAAATGACACATCAACTGGGATGAGTACTCAGCCCTAACTACTCGTTCCAGTACCATTGTCACTCGTGCAGGACGAGTGGATAAGTACATTTTCCTCACTCTGCTACCCTATCATATATATATGTCTCTGATTATAATGATTACATCTACCATCAACTCGTATCAGTACTTCCAGTACTTGGATTACTTATGTTGACCACTACCTGTTTTCATGATGTCACACATATGAGTAAGACATAGAAATCAAACAGGAATCGAATGCTTGCATGACAAACACTCACTATTGAGCCAATATTGAGCACATAAATGATTCTTGGCCATATAAGCAAAAGTCTACTTCAGATTTCATTGTTCTCATTGTTTTCATTGCTGTTCTTCAATCAAACAGCAATCACTATCACAAAAGCTATTCTGCATGAATTATGTACGACAGATTGATTTAGATAACATAATTAAAAAAAAACACAAAGCTTATTTCATATCACATTTAATGAACATAAATGGCCAACTTCAAATATCCCCTTAGTTTAATGACCCAAGGATTTAAATTGGTCATAAGCTAATCCTTGCAGACTATGATTTTTGGTCCAATGTCCACTTCTAATGGCTTTCTGTCAGTGCCGATTCTTGCTAAGCTTATTTTTGTCATGCAATTCTTCTATAAATTCCGATATTGTGCCCTTCAAATGAAGATTTATGCTATTCCATCACATTTTTTAGTTTCATAAGAAACAGATTATTGTCTGCGATGTCGTAACTCTCCATTGAGAATTGACAATGGATCAGCAATGATTTCATTGGGACACAGATGTTCAATGGTTATTTAGCATAACAACTCATTCATATGGAATATTTGTGACATTTGGATAAATATCAAAAGACACAATGAAAAATATGTGCAGCAATATTGAGAAGTAATACAAGATTTTTTACTTGAATAACCCCAAAAAAGAAAAAAAAACTAAACAAAACAAAAAAAGTAAAACATGAATCACATGTTTAACATTTCAATTTCAATTTCTTTATCATATAAACTGCTGACTAAGCTGGTTATCCTGGCTAAGCTGGTTACCCTGACTAAGCAGGTTACCCTGGCTAAGTGTGGTTACCATGACTAAGCTGGTTACCCTGACTAAGCTGGTTACCCTGGCAAAATGTCTCCAAACAAAGGATAATTTACATAATACTACCCAATAAATGAGATTCGTCTTTCCCTAAAATGGGCACAAAAGTGATATTTTCAAAAATAAGACCTGCCCACCTCCTTCCCAACCAATCAATCATATTTATACATTGTATAACATTGAAGATGACCATTTATGGTCATTATATGTGATATGAAATAATTATATGTTATCAATACCATTTCATGTTACATAATAAATGTACCATTTATCATAGCGATTAGTAGAGGGTAGGGAAAATGAAATACAGTCAAACCTCGTTATCTCGAAGTTGTAGGGCCCAAGATAAACGGACCTTCGAGTTAAAAGATTTGTCACTAAATACATGCAATCCTGATTCCTCTCATGAGCATCTCGGTATTTACCAGAATATTTGTACGTCTACATGTATATCATTTGTCTCTTATTGTCAGTATATGTGCACACTGAAGTGTCACGGAAGTGACATTATCATTATACATTTACATGTAAGAACAAAAAGTCTAAAAATGAATTACAGAAAGTAACATTAACCATATAGTTTTAAGAACGGAGCACAAAATAAAGGAATTTTATTTTGAATATATTTATTTATCATATTTACTCAAAAGGATACAGAAAGCATATTTGTTCAGCACTAGTCATATAATCACAATGATTTAATGACGATGTACAAAAAATTAACTTCCAGATAACTCGTCACATTCACATTGAATCTAAACATCGGGACCAAGTTTTAGCGTCTTTTCTGATCTCGAGTTATCTCAAGTTATCAGGTCTTTTATTAGTAAGATATAGAAGGAAAATTGCTGTGACCGGCACTTGATTTCGAGATAACTGATCTCGAAATAACAAGTTTTGACTGTATATTATAAAGTAGAACTTTGCTAAAAATGATGAGGAAGGATTTCATTTACATTGACTTTGTACAAAATTGAAATTCTGTGATAAAACCTTTTGAATGGCCTTCCCACACACTAACACTGGAGGTGAAAACATACAATGTCCTCATATATATATATATATATATATATATATATATATATTTGTACATGTATACTTAACATGTATGAGAGACTTGACAATTGTCATCACAAAACTGCAGTTATTCTGATAAATACATGTGAGAGAGGATAATTAAGATCAATTAATTTAATGCATTCAAATTTCCCTATATCTGATATACATATCTCTGGGTAACAACTAAATGACACTTTCCCACACATATTTTGTTGATCGGCATTACAACCATAATAATAACCTAACGACCATAATAATATCAACCCTTAACCCCCAAAAAAGACAAAAATTTCTGCACTTGACACAGACGAGTAGATACCTGATCACATCCTATATAACATAACTGTTCTAGAATGTGAACATATATATAGACTCTATACTTCTAAATGTTAGGCCTTCAGTGAAACATACATGTATTTGTTGATCAGCTTTAGAGCCACATTAATAGCCTAATGTCCATGGTGATGTCAACTCTTAACCCAGAAAAGAGACAACATCCTATATTACATACATTTACTGTATCACACATAGACAAGGACTTTTTCCTTCCTCCAAAATTCAGGGCCTTTAAGGTAGGTCACTCATATGTAACATCAAACAATATCAATTTATTCCTGGCCTTAAATGTGGACAGAATGATGCAGATAAGAGTAACTTTTGTGTTATACATTTACAGACATGTTCACTTAATTGTAACTGTAAGTAGGTGATACAATGATATAGAAATCATTATTATAAGCATGATGTGAGGATGGCATTACACACATAATGCCAGGGTAACATGACAGTGATTAGTGGTCAGCATGACTAGCATGATATGATGGTACAGTGGTCAGTTTGACCAGCATACTGTCAGAGTGACATTATAACATAGTAGTCAGAACTACTAGCATGTCAGGATGACCAATTCTCCAGTAAGACTAGCATTGTGTGGGTGATAGTACTGTCATCATATAGAAGTCAGTATGACTAGCATGGTGTGTGAGTGACAATGCTGACATGATGATACAGAAGTCAGTATGGCTATCATGTGTGGGTGACAGTACTGCCGTGATGTGCAGGTGACAGTACTTTCATGATGATACAGTAGTCAGTATGACTAGCATGATGTGACAGTATTGTTACAATGTAATGTTACAATGTGCTGGTGACAATAATGTCACAGTGATACAATAGTCAGTATGACTTGCATAATGTTCCAATAACAGTACTGTCATGATGATACAATAGTCAGTATGTCATGATGATACAGTAGTCAGTGACTTGCATAATAAACAGTACTGTTCCAGTATGACTTGCATAATGTTCCAGTAACAGTACTGTCATGATGATACAATAGTCAGTATGACTTGCATAATGTTCCAGTAACAGTACTGTCATGATAATACAGTAGTCAGTATGACTAGCATATGTGGATGACAGTACTGTCACATTGTGCAGGTGACAGTACTGTCATGGTGATATAGTAGTCAGTATGACTAGCATGATGTGCAGGTGACAGTACTGTCATGGTGATACAGTAGTCAGTATGACTAGCATGCTGTGCAGGTGACAGTACTGTCATGATAATACAGTAGTCATATAGGTAACATGATGCGAGTCTAGTTGTCAGTATGATATAACTAAACAATCATAATAAGATGGGCAATTGTCCAGTGCAATGGCACAGATTCAGTCTTACCTACTACATACAGTGTTTAGTGACCAAAAGCCATTAGAATGACCGGACTTAAACATTATAAATTATGATTAATCAAAATGACCAGCAACAACTATGGATGAAATCAACATTATCAAAGTGAAAGTAGGGATTTCTATGACATATTCCCAGACATCTAATTTTTGTCTTTTACTCTATGTATATGACCATATCAAAACTCCATTAGAGAAAATAATTTATCAATATCTCGTTAAAAGTATGACACTTTTGCACTTTATAAGTTTGCTTCATTAATAACTCTACAATTACTGTTTTTTCCCATGGGATCTTATAACATAAATCAATTGGCAGAAGAAAGGTGAAGGGTCATACCCAGACACCATTAATTACCGGACATCGTTAAGCCATTAACAAGTCTCATTACCAACCTCAAACAATTAATTTAACCTGTATTAGAAAGTGCAAAAAGTATGATGTGAAAAAAAAAGATAAAAGTGTATACAACAGGATGGTAATTCTACCTGAATTTATTCTTTACATTTGTGAGAAGAATATTACATAATGCAATGCTAAATGTACTCCAACAGAATTTCATAAAATACTGTTCATTTCTTTTTGTCATAAAATCTTTCTATTCACAGGGGCAGCTCCGGCATGTGGCAAGGGCTGTAAGTAGTCATGCCCCACGTTATATCACTTCATATCTATCGATCAAACAGCTACTTTCACTTTCTAATGCTGAGTGCTAAGCAAAGGAACAGCTCTACCATTTTTTCTAAAAGTCTTTGGTATGACCTTGGGGTGGGATGGGGGTTGTTGGCAATATACATAAAAAACTCTTCATTGTGTAATAAATGTAAATTCCCCCCCCCACCCACCCCATGCCTAAATTTCTGCATATAGACATTGCAGATGTATCAGCTTTTAGGTGATTTTTAAAGGACTTCATCCCTACGTTTATCAGAATTCATTATATACATGTCAATTTCACAACAGAAAAGCATATGTTTCTTACAGTTTCTATATTAAACCTATAACATAGTTTCTATTATGAGTTTGTTGTTAATAGTAATTCTATAACATTCACACTTTGGGTCACTACAAAGATTGCAATTTTTACCCTGTGAATGATGAGCTGTCACAGAAAAAAATATATATAATATCTTAATATAAAATTAATGAAACCACAGTACTGGATACATTCTATACAGCATTTCATGTTTTAATTATTCATTTTTAATCATACAGGACATAGCAACTATTTCATGATTTGTATTTTTTACTGTATTATGTTGCTATATTTGATTGAAATCAATATTTTTAGCTATCTCATGTTGTGACTGAGCCAAAACCATTATTACACTGTGGGAGGTGAAAGTTGTGGGTTGTCTAAGGGATGAAAATGTTAAGCTTGTTTGCCAAATTTATTTTCGATTTACATCCGGTCACCAAATGTCACTTAAAGGAAGATGTCAAAGCTAAAGCCAGGCCTTCAAGTCCAAGCATTGTGCTGAAAACCATGAAGTCTCTCACCTCTAGTCAGTGCAGGATTGAGTCCTACTGGAACCTAAGCTAAACTGAGTTTGTGAAGAAGCTTACCAGTTTATTTTACTACATGTACATTCAAAAGAAGTTTGATCATTGGTTTATGAGAAGATTTTTAAAGATATACCTAGTTTTTGCCATCTTTTACAGCCCCTATTGGTAGTATTCCCTTTTTGATTGCAAATTAAGTCAGAAGCCTATTTCTACCAACATGCTTACTGCCAAATTTGTTTGAAACTCACTCATTGGTTCTTGAGAAGTTTTTGTTACCATGGAAACATCAAACATGTAGAGAATTTGCTCAGTGTTTTTTTCTTTTTACAGGAGTTTGAAATTTTGTTTTGCTTTTTTCAAAATTCTCTTAGGTGCATAATTTTTGTATCCACAATTTCTGTTTACAAACACATATACTTTAAATAAATAAAAACATTTCCAAATTATAATTATGTCATCATCTGACTAAAGTACATGTAGTTCTTATACTTTAGCCTAAAATGTGGGAAACTGAAATCCATTCAGATATCCATGAGGCAAAATCTCTCTGGGAAAATCAGGAGGAATTTTTTTTTGTATATGTTCTTTTATACACATCAATGGCATAAGTAAAACTTATAAATCTCAAATGCTGTTTTAACTTCAATTCATTTGTACACAATTCTAAGAGGATTAAAAGCAAAGTACAGCTTATAAACAGGTTTAATTTTCATACTGTACTATACATACATGTACAAAAATGTATATGTATAGAGATGGGACAAAAGCATTCGGACACTCATTTTCAGCAATCTCGATTTACCCGGTTATCTTGAGATCAAGTAGCGGTCCCGGCAATTTTTCTTCTAAATCTAAAGAAAAAAGACCTGATAACTTGAGATCGGCAAAGTCCAAAAACCACTATTGTTGATGTTAACACATGGCCAAAATGTTAAATTTCAATGTGAAAGTGACCAGTTATCTCAAAGTTATTTTTTGTACATCGTCATTAAATCATTGTGATTATATGTATATGACAAGTGCTGAACAAATATACTTTCTATATCATTTTTTAAATACATACAATGAATACAAATTTTCACAAAAAGTATGTCATTTTGCTCTTCGATCTTAAATTTATATGGTTAATATTACTTTCTATAATTTGTTTTTAGACTTTCCGTTCTTTAATGTATAATGATAGTGTTACTTCCATGATCTAGAAACCGGCATGGATTGTTCTTATTAAAATGTGAGTGATGTTTACTTGCCTATACAGCAGTGTATTAAGAAATAAATATTCAAACATAATTGATTCCTTTATATTTGCTTTTAACATCGTTTGACAAAACACATGGTTTTTTTAGCCGTCAGCTTGCACATTTACTGATGATATGAGACAAATGATATACATGTACATATAGGCTTACAAATATCCTCGCAACTACCGAGATGCTCACGAGAGGAATCAGGATTATATTCAGTGACAAACCTTTTAACTCCAGGACCCGTTTATCTTTTTTTTTCTTTGCTTGTCCCAACAACTTTGAGATCAGGAGGTTTGACTTTATTTCATATAAAACTTTTTCAAAAGAAAATTGTGAAGTCATTTCTTATCAAATTTCACTAAAATTTTCCCCATTAAACAGAGAATGTTTCCAAGTGTAATTGATTATTTGGATGTAATTTTTTTATTTGTAATTTCAAAAATATGATAATATAAACAGAAAGAAAAAAAAATCAGAAGTCACAATGATACTTATACATATAGGGAGTTTTCATCACAAAAAATATTTTTTTTTGTTTAAGTAAATCTTTTGATTTCTTATTTAAATATTAAAAATCAAAATATATAATGAAACTGGATTCAATTCTTTGTTTAATGGTGACAATTCTATCGCAATGCGATTAGAGATGGCTTTGCAATATTTTTTTTGGTGAAAAAGTGTGGTTTTATATGAAATATGTAAGTAAAAATGATGAGTGTCCAATTACTTTTGTCCTGTCTCTGTATGTGTATACCATTGAATGAATAACCTTAATGTCTACAAACATACAAACTGACCAGAATAACTCACAGACCACAGTTAAAGTAATTAAGTAGAATGTATTGATTTTAGTAACTTACTTCTATAATAAATGCAGATTTACATTAGTCTGGATTAGGCAGTCAAAAATGATTCAATTTCAAAGATTTAATAAATTTATGGATGGTTTTTAATATCTCCTATTTGGTCTAAAAGCAAAATTATATTTATAAATACATAACTTCATTATTAATATATACATGTATATCCTGAAAGATTGCAGTCTGCATGCTATTGTTTTAACTATAAATAAAACATGCTTGAGCTACATGTACCCTGAAATTGAATTAATCATTTATCTCATTTGGGATCAGTGAATTATTATCTATATAATATTTCCTGGAGTATTTACATGAGAAATTCTACCTGCACAATTTTAGACAAAAGATTTACCTGTTAAAGACACATTTCAGAAGTTCTGTATCAACTTTTCTTGCAGCTACTTTCTAACTTGTATACTTACTAAAATATCAGAATATATATGTAAACATTCCAGTGGAATGATTTCAAAATATCTTTTATTTTTATTATCTACATAAAGCAGTTAATTTTCTTGCAAATTCAACTTGAGATAATTGTTTTGAACCTGAAAGATATATGTACATTTATATATACTTTCCAGAGCATATTTTGATATCTATGTAAATATTACAGATAAAAAAAGGAGAAACTGCGGAGCCAATAGGCTTACTGGGTTTTGAATACCAGGGCCCTCAGTGTGTAAAACCAATCAAGTAAACATCTAGAAGGTGCTAAAGCAGTAGGTGACCTTTGATAGATACAGTGCTAAAGGGCACTGGTGAGTTAATGCATACATTGATATATTTTGGTAAACTTGAGCTGATCTTATGCCCAGATAAAGATTATCATAATCCTTGACCACAGTGTTATGTGAGAAAAAAATTACCTCAGTTACTTTATGACTGAAAAAAAATCTGAGGCCACAAGTATGATATTTTGTTATACAGAACTGTAATGAAACTTGATTTAAGGTAACTCTTGCAAAAAGTTTTTGAATTCTGTCTGAAATGGACAAAAACGACAGGGTTGTAAATCTCTTATAGTACAGTAATGTATCCAATGTATATGTAAATCTCACTTTACTCATTCATGTACAGTGGAACCACCCTTACTGTGACTGAAATGTGGTCTCTCAAGACAGGTGGTCCATGAAAAGAGGTTTTATTTAAAGAGATATTTAACTAAATGGTTTTTGAAATGTGGTATCTCAAGACAGGTGGTCTTTCATGACAGTGGCCTCTCAAGACAGGGGGTCTTTCATGACAGTGGCCTATCAAGACAGGTGGTCTTTCATGACAGTGGCCTCTCAAGACAGGGGGTCTTTCATGACAGTGGCCTATCAAGACAGGTGGTCTTTCATGACAGTGGCCTCTCAAGACAGGGTCTTTCATGACTAGGACAGGGGGTCATGAAAGTGCTGTCTCAGGGTCTATTATGACAGGTGGTCTATTATGACAGTGGTCTCTCAAGACATGAAAGTGCTCAGGGGTCAAGACAGAGTCTATCATGACTGCAAATTCTCAAGACAGGTGGTCTTTTATGACAGCCTCTCAAGACAGCATCTTTTGTGACAGTGGTCTCTCAAGACAGGGGGTCTATCACGACAGTGATCTCTCAAGACAGGGGAGTCTTTTAAGACAGAGTATCTATTATGACAGTGCACTCTCAAGACAGGTTCTACTGTATTTGTTTTTCTGATGCTTTATTCATATTCAAGCAATTTTTCAGTTACATTGTGTTGGCTGGTGTTTGAAGATGGATAAGAAAGGCTACTGTATCCCATCAAGACTGATTTTAGCAATTTATGAATTGATAATAAGTGAAATTTACAGAAATTCATAGGAATGAAATATTTGTTTACGACTATGGGTATACATGTATTTGTTGATCACATGTGTATTGTCCTACTTGTCCTTTTTTACAACACATTTATAAACAACCACTTTCTGCATCTGCTGGGACACAGAGTCGTTAAATTGTATCTAGGAAATGAGGCAAGGGACATCATGATCTGATGTTGTTGTTTGACATCTTGCTCACATATACATATTAGGTTAAAATGCCATTAACTGTATCAATAAAATTAAGTAAAAGATAAATGAATAATTCATAAAACAATGTATCAGTAAATGGATAATTAATATTTCACCATTAATGTTATGCGTTGGTAAATTGTAGTCATTAAAATAAATAATATTATGCATGTATATAAAGTAAAAGATATTCATACTTTATAACACTTTAATATATATGAGTGAACACCTATTTTCTATAAATTTTCCATTATCAGATGTTAAAAATGTTCAAATTAAGTCACTGATATTCACAATATGCTACAAATACACAGGGATTTCCAGAGGTCTCTTCACAGTTTCAATGTACATTTGTAACAAGATTCTCTCCACCATCATTTAAAACTGACAGTCACAATATAACTGAAATACCACTCAAATAGACGACAAACAAACAAAACACAGGACAGTTACAAACAAGATACAGGAAAGTAACAAACAAAACACAGGACAGTTACAAACTGACAGCACCGCATATTCTATATAGGGCCGAACTTTCTGCCCCGATTTTAAGCAATTTTTTTGGGGGGGTGGGGGATGTAAAATCAGCTTAAAATTGGGGCAGAAAGTTTGGCCTAATTCCATATAGGCTAATAGGATGTAGACTACACAAAATGTTCAAGTATATTGCCCCCCCCCCTTCGAAGCCCAAATGAAGTCTGTGGCTTCATATTAGCCTAAACATATATCTTTCTTAATATACATGGCTGACTGACACAAATATTCAACAAAGAAATAATAATGAAACATACATTGTAGTAGAGAAATGTCTTATCTAAAAGTTAACAAAATTCCAAAGTTGAAGTAGATAAGTGATAGTTCAAACAAACACACACACATTCCTATGTTAGGTAAATACATGTAGGTGTCTTTACCTTGACTTTTATGTCATGTAATTTGTAATGACTACACATGTCATACTAACAATTTATCATTCATTTTCTAATTTGACAATAGCAATATGACTTGGTTACAGACTTAATATTAAAACTGAAATGGTATTCCTTTGTTTGTTTCAGTTATAGTGGCAGACATGAACTGTTTTTTAGTTGGAGGAGATGGCCTTGGTACAAGGGGTCAGATAATTTATCATTCAGGCTATAGGCTTTATAATAGAAGTGAAATGATATTCCTTTGTGTGTTTCAGTTACATAATGGAAGACAGGATCCTTATTATAATGGTGGAGGAGAAAGCCCTGGTACAATACATATTTAAAGTACTGACTGATGTAAATTTGAACTTGGATATTGAGATAACAAAGTTCGGATCCTGCCCAAGTCAATTGGTATATTCAAGATTTCAAGAACAAACAAACAAATTCTTCCAGATAGTGAAACATACAAGGTCATAATACTGAACATAAATTTGACAGAATAATGATTTTAAACGCGATTCTTTGTAGTGGTGCAATGATGGGATGGTTTATAGTAGTATATTTGGCACAGTTTGGTTCACGGATGAGTTTGACTCAAAACAAAAATGGCTGCCATTCAGCCATGGCATAGGGCGATGATAGGCCTCAGTATCTGAAATAACTGCCTGCACTCATTGCTCAATAGGGGAAACAGGTCCCCAGTACACACTCTCATTGGTACCAGGTATTGGACAAAAAAGTTTACAGATGACTTTTAAAACTTAAATGCAAATAAATTCCCCTCGTTCAAAAGCAATTTCAAATCAATTACAAACTTTATGGTGCTTGATGCCTTGAATGAGACCATTAAAGCAGAATCGGGTGCATTTTGTGCAGTGATAAATAAGTATTGCATAGATGTGTATTCTTGATTTGTTTTGCTGAGCCGTTTTTCTTTTCAGGATTATCAATTTTTCCAATGGCAGAATTTGTTTCTTTTGAATTTTGTTCAGATTTCAGATTAGTCTGGTAAAATATAAACGCATCGCGATATGTATCGTATTTGAGAGCCAAATATCATGATATGTATCGTTGTTTGGAGAAGTGTATCATTGCACCCCCAATTCTTTGTATCCTTGTAAAAAAGTAAAATTGAAAACAACTTAACTTACCCAGTGCCCTTTCAACACTACAGAGCATAACAGACCTTTTCAAAATAACTTGGTACGAAACTTATTGATGCCGACTGCAAGTTTTTTTGTACACATGAAATTAATAGGAAAGCAGTTAATATGAGACTCAGTCATCTATAGTATGGTCAAAAACAATAGAAAAGAGAATACCTTTTAGATCCCTAGGGGTTAAAGGATTAGAACCATTTCAAGTTATTAACTCACAACTTTAACAACACTGAAAAAGAGGAGGGCAACAGCTACAAAATATCAAATACACAAATGTCACTGCAACTGCATCTATGCTGTTAATACAGCAATATCTTGGCCATCATCTAGTAATTTGTATCAACAGGAAAACACAAACAGAAAACATTCAATTTTGATTATTATACTGATTTTGATCAATTTTTAAATGAGTACATGTAATTCTATATTGATACATTGGATAACGCAAACATATTAATACAGAGTAGATTTTAACACATAATACAAATGAAATTCAATATTGAATATCTACGTGAAAAATTAAACAGCGATTTATTTAATGACAGGAAAAGATCAATACTCGATTGTTTGAAGTTTTTTTCCTTTCATTATCTCAGACGAAGTTCCTGATGTAACTTGATCGATCATATTTTATCAAACTCCCAATAACATTATGAGTCGATATACGATCCTAAATAAAGACGCAGACATGTGAGTGATCAGATATATCTATTATTCATACATTTCCACATTTAAACAAAATTCATGAGGAATGAATATTTACACAAATTCTTAATGAGGGAAATGCTATGCTTTACAGAATTTTACATTTACATCAAGAATTATTTACAGTGAAACCTGTCTTGAGAGACCACTCACATGAATGACCACTTGTCTCATGAGACTACAAACAGAATACAATTCTGTTGAATAACTCTTTAAATAAAACTTCCTAAGAGAGACCACCAGTTTTAAGAGACAACATTTAAGTGGCAGAAAGAGAGGTCTCTCACAATAGGTTCTACTATTCTTGGATCTTTTTCACTGTAGACAAGTGGCTATAATTTTGGACTTCACATGAAGACTGGGGTCAGTACAGTAAGGATTACTTTTATGACTACTATCCCACAAGACCTACCACACCTTCATGTGGTTTTAGGTCATGCTCTTACCAAATTTGTCATACAATACAGGTATTGACATAGATATGAGCTGAGAGTAGCATGTCTTATCTCTTATAAATGAAGCATACACCTATGATTGAAATCTGAAATAAAAATCACAAATTCATTATTTCTATCATACATCTAGTCAATAAAGATTTTTAAAGTATTAACCTAGAGATTGTGTATTTGATGGGAGAGCACTACATGTACATTTCAATAATATAAGTAAGGTGCAAGATTTAATATCTCAAGAATGCAAGGCGACTATAGGAGTGAAATCTTAGAAATGTTAAGTGACTTTTAAGAGTAAACTCATAGAAATGTTTTTCAGTGAATTTTAGGAGTGAAATCACACAGATGTAAAGTAAGCTTTAGGAGTGAAATATATGAAATGTTACATGATTTTTAGGGGTGAAATCTATGAATTGATCACTGACTTTTTGGAGTGAACTCTTAGAAATGTTTAATAACAGTTAGGAAAGAAATCTTAGAAATGTTAAGTAACCTTTAGAAGTAAACTCTTAGAAATGTTAAGTGACTTTTGGGAGTGAACTCTTTGGAATGCTAAGTGACTTATAAAAGTGAACTCTAAGAAATGTTTAGTAACTTTTAGGAGTGAACTCTTAGTACAGTACAAAATGTAACTTTTAAAAGAGTGAAATCACTGCAATGCCAACTTTCTTTTCTTGTAGGTAAAATCTCTGTTGCGCTATGTGTGTAAGTTCCTGCTAGCTGCTAAATCTACAGAGTGAAAAGTGAGTGACTTTCAGGAGTGAAATCACGGGAGAGCTTATTCATTTTAGGCATTAACTGTAATAATGTTTAGGAATTTAACTTACTAACAGTTCACTGAGCCACATTTAAAAGTAAAATCTAAGAAGACCTGAGCAACAATGAAATTTTAAATTTTAGGACTAAGAGAGTTAAGCAATTGTGAAATAACATTTGTGTTCATTGACTTTAGAGATGCAAAGTCTCGTGTACATTGTAGTTAGGACTAAGAGAGTTCAGCAATTGTGGGTTTCAAATCTTAAACAGGTGAGTTTTAGTTGTGGATTTTCAGGAGTGACTGATTATTTTTAGGTAGGAACTCTCAGGAGTACAAGATGATTAAGGAGAGAATTCCAGGAGTGCTTGATGACTTTTAGGAGGAAATTCTCAAGAGTGTTTGATGAGCTTTAGATTGGAAATCTAATTCATGTTATGAATTTTAGGAGGAAATTCTCAAGTGTGTTAGAGGAGTTTTAGGAGGGAATTCTCAAGTGTGTTATATGAGTTTTAGGAGGGAATTCTCAAGTGTGTTAGATGAGTTTTAGGAGAGAATTCTCATGTGTGCTAGATGACTTTTAAGAGGGAATTCTCAGAAGTACTAGATGACTTTTAGGGGGAATTCTCAGAAGTGCTAGATGACATTGTGGAGTAAAGATTCGGATGCACTAATCAGCTTCCAAGATATGAAATAACATTTGTGTTAATTGACTTTAGAGATGCAAAGTCTCATGTACATTGTAGTTAAGTCACTTTTACGGAACAGCGCTCAGCTGGATTCTTTTTTCAAATATTTCCAGATAAATCACTTTTTTCCTGTAGACAAATGACCTTGTAATTTTACAGACGTTGTAGAACCCAATGTTTCATCAACTACAAAATCAACACATCAACAGTAACAGTGGGAATACTAAAACTGCAACATACTACCAGCCACATAAAACCTCTGGTTCACCCCTGAACCACAGGCTTGTCAGATAATTATGAAACTTACGAAATAAACATGGATCTAGATGAAGGGAACAAATTCTAATGTCACTGTTTATGTTTCTATAACTTGTTTTTCACATTTCATTCTTCAAATTACATGTTTGTGTATGTATCAAACAATTTTTATATTTTACACATTACCTTAATCTTTATCAACTCTTATATTGTAATATCTAACATCTAAGAGAAACAAGCTACAAACAGATGTAAAATGAACCTTTCAATACCCTGACCCAGGGCTATGTAATATGTAATCAAAATCTCTCATTAACCTTACCCCAACCTTACCTACAAAATTTGAACAAAGTTAGCCAGAGATTAATACATGTAGTCCTTTTATTGTTTAGGGCCCAGTGCCCTTCCAGTTGCTAATCTTTATATCCCACTGAGTCAAATTGTGAAAACCATAACTATGGTTATTTTACTCATATTAATAAAGAAACAAAATGTTATTCATCCAGCTTCTTTAATCTAACTGACATCACAGTTTTAATTTGAAGACATAGAATCTTTGATTTAGAAGTACTTGAAGTTGTGAAATTTACCTTTGTTGGCCTATCGATTGTGAGTTGCACAGTGTACATATTTGAGGAATATTGCTCAAAATTGGGGGAAAAATAGTAAATTTTGCATAGAGAATGGGCTGTCTTTTACTGGACCCACATGTTGATGATATTAATCCCTGTTGACCAAGTGGTTTCTAAGATGTTAAAAGTGTTTACGTCTTATTCCCAGCACATACCCACATAATGCATTGTGAAATAAAACAAGTCACCCACATTACCCTGGTGACATAATTAAATTGAAAATCTAAAATGTCAAAGAAGATTCCACATGCAGAAGAATTGCGTAACCACATCAAAATGTCAATTTCAGATGCATGTCAACCTATTTCTTACATAGAAAATCTATTTTCATCTCTAGCTGTAATCCATTTTTCTGCAATAGCTATTATATTTTAAGAGCTTAAATTTTATCTCAAATACATGTACACTAAGTCATTGTTGGTGTAATGAGATTTCCAGTCTCCAAAATATATGATACATGTACCTGTGTTATAATCATTAAAGGAAGTTAAACTACAATCTAAATTCATTATTGTGGCTAAAGATTTTCATTTAATAAGAATAGTCTTATACTATAATCAACACAATGGATGCAACATAAAACTATACATAAACAAAAGGTCCAACAAACCTCATCTACCCCTGGAAAACAATGAACACTTATGTAAATCATTGATTTAGACAAGTCCAAATGTGTCTTTAAGGGTAAATGGGTTAATGACCAACTGAGTGGGAGTTCAGATTAAATGGACATGTAATTGGACAGATGACAGACAACAAATCTTTGGAATATTTGGCCATAGCAATAGCTTTCTATGGTCTACGGGCCAAGTCAACTAGAGCTGGCCTGGCTCAGTTGGTAGCGCGCTCGACTCTGGATTGTGATGTTGTGAGTTCGAGTCCCGCTGGTGACAGGTTGGTTTCCTGTCTTTCGGATGAGACAGTAAAAACTGGAGGTCCTGTATCACAGTAGGTGTCAGCACATTAAAGAACCCTCACTGCTCAATGGCCGTAAGTGCCGAGCATAGGCCAAAATTTGAAGCCCTTCACTCCATATGAGTGAAATATTCTTGAGTGGGACATTAAACAACAATAAAACAAACAAACAAACAAACCAAGTGAGCTAAAAGAACACTACCCCATAATTCAATACAATACCATAATCCTTGTACATGTTAATGCATTTTGAAAATGATCTACATTCTTCAGATAAAAATACATGAAGAGTAATCAAACATTATTACAAAGCTCACCTCACACCAACTTACATCCTAAAAATTCATATATACAGAAAATGATATAGATTCTATATCAGAAAAGCAGACAGGTACAAAATTCATTTACTTGTATCAAGGCAAGCGGGATCACAAATCTTTTAGTAACACCACACCTATTCTTATCTAAAACTGCTTCAATATATTAGGTGTGTCCAGTAATCATAGACAAAATGAACATCCCCGGTACATACCATTGTTACAAAACAAGAAAAATGAATTTAAATATGTCAATAGGATATATAAGAACGCTCAATGTCAGTCACCTTCAATCCTTAACCTTAATCCTACCCAAAAATTTAGCCACTGACTTTTTCCTTTGATTTAAGGATTTTTTATATCTTGCTTATATATATATATATTCAAAGCAAAGTCAAATAATTTTACAATCATACTGACTATGTACTATAATGAGCTTATAATGCAAGCAGTGATGTAGGAAAGATACAAATCAACTGTTACATTGTCTATCTATAGCACATGTATAAAAATGTATGTACACCAAGAAGCAGCCCATCAATAATATAACAAAGAAACTGAAATCGGAATGCAAAAAATAGTTTTAACTGTCTGAAAGCATGAAAATAATGTACTTACGGTGGTAATGGCTGATGTCAATTATCAGAATGGTGAACATAGATATTCTCTCATGACACTGGATGTAAACACTCCAAGTTTAATCCAATGATCTATAAATAGAACAGAAAACTTGGTCACACAAAAGCTTAGCTATAAAAGTTTAAATATCTTCAACTTCAACAAAGGGGAGATAACTCATTTAACTTTGATGTAAGCTACTGAGTAACATGCTATTTGTATGTAGATACAGGCTATTGACCCTCAGTGATTATGAAATTATACTTAACTAATTAACCCCTAAAGACACATTTGGATTGGTCTAAGTCATTGATTTACAGAAGAATTGGTTGTTTTCCAGTGGTTGATAAGTGAAAGTAAATTGTGTATATAAAACAAAATATATATATTTACAATCTGAAAACATCAGTAAGATGAAGAAAAGTTAATCATATAAAATTAATTACGTATTCTGATACGTAGAGAATGATATAATATACAAAACATTTTAGGGTAGAATGAAAACAAAATCTCAAACATTTGGTTCCTGCTAAAAAAGCTAGAGTTAGGGTTTGAAGTATTTAAGTATAACAGACTTGTAAAAACTTCCAGTGTATAACTACGACATATAAATCTGTCTTTAGAAGACCAGAGAAAATCTATGTTGTCTGTTCTAGGATCTTAATAGTCATTTGAGAGTTCAATATCTCATATTTAGTGAGGCATTTACGAGTAGAGAATGCCAAAACCCTGAAAACAAATCATGTAAGGTGTTCATAATTGTTATAATGGATATAACATTGCTAAGCAGTTTAATATATATACATGTATATGTGGCAGATTTCACGAGGGCCAGTGTTACATGGATGGAAATAGTAAAATTAATCAAATTAATAACATTAACTATGTGTAACTAAAGCAGGTCATTATATTGTGTTTCTATGGTTTTGGCCCTGCCAACAATGCCCTGATAATCTTTGCTTCAGTCCATAGATGTTTTAGATACATGTTGCTTTTTCTCCCACTCATACTGCACAGAGGTATGAGGAACAAAACATTTTTTTAAGTCCAAAATAATTTCTGATTCAAAACAAACAATTTTAGATGCATTTATGTATACAAAAACTTGATGCTTTTTGAAGAAATAGACATTACATTGCCTTTCTATGGTCAAGTTATCAAGTCCAAAACAAACTTTACAGTTACTACAGTCACTAAAACTTTCAAATTCATATGTAAATACAAAAAAAAAAAATAGACATTATACTGCTTTTCAATGGTAAACCCCCTGGTTGGGGACCAACAAATTTCCAAGTCCAAAAATTAATCTTTGGTTTAGGCTGTACAACTTTCAAATGCATATGCCTATACAGAAATTTGAGTTTTGAGGAAAATGGGCATTAGATTGCTTTTCTATGGTTTTGGACACGAATGATTGAATGAACAATTAAATGAATAATAAATTATAAAATAAACAAGAAAGAAATCTTATTAAGTCAGCACAGATTGCCAACAGACTTCTACCTGGGTTTAAGCAGTAACATCAATGTGTATTATATATACACGTATACATACTAAAATATAGCGTCACAAATTAAAAATCATAAACTATTAGTGTACAATGTATGTTTAGGATTTTATTGTCACAATAATCAATATCGCAAAAGAGTCAAAATCTGGCATTGATAATCAATAAGTCTAAACAGAAGATAAATAAGGAAATATCATTATCATAAATGTATTTCATTTCCCCAATATTGTTCAATTATAACATAAAGAAAATATTTCAAAGCATATCAATAAATTTAACAATGCATATAAAAGTTTTATTTTGTTAGTCAAATACAAAGTATAAATTTAAAGTCCAGTTCATAACAAATTGATCACCAAGTGAAAATAACAAAATCAATTAGCTACAGGTACATTTGAAACCGTGATTCAACATGCATAGTGCAATTTCCAGAATAATGGAATGAAATAAATTTTTCTGTTCCTTAACATGAGAATCTTCAGTTTATCTTGAGATACGGCAGCTATACAGATAGAGTGCCACAAATTTTCACCTGTGTTGTAACAGTCACTAGACTGATTGCTAAGAGCAATCAGATGTGCTGCCACTAGACAAATCATAGCAGTAATCAGATGCTCTGCCACTAGACCAATCATAACAGTAATTAGATGCTCTGCCACTAGACCACTGCTAACATTAATCAGATGAATTGCCACTAGATAAATTATAGTGGTAATCAAATACTTTGTCACTAGACCACTGCTAACAGTCATATGATGCTCTGCTACTAGACCATTGCCAACAACAATGTTCTGCCTCTGCCACTAGACCACTACTAACAGTAATCAGATGATATGCCATTAGACCAATCATAACAGTAATCAGATGATCTGCCACTAGACAACTGCTACCACTAATCAGATGATCTGCCACTAGACAACTGCTAACACTAATCAGATGATCTGCCACTAGACAACTGCTACCACTAATCAGATTATCTGCCACTAGACAACTGCTAACACTAATCAGATGATCTGCCACTAGACAACTGCTACCACTAATCAGATTATCTGCCACTAGACAACTGCTAACACTAATCAGATGATCTGCCACTAGACAACTGCTAACACTAATCAGATGCTCTGCCACTAGACAACTGCCAACACTAATCAGATGATCTACCACTAGACAACTGCTAACACTAATAAGATGTACGGCCACTAGACAACTGCTAACACTAATCAGATGATCTGCCACTAGACCACTGCTAACATTAATCAGATGAAATGCCACTAGATCAATTCTAGTGGTCATCAAATACTTTGTCACTAGACCACTGCTAACAGTCATATGATGCTCTGCTACTAGACCATTGCCAACAACAATGTTCTGCCTCTGCCACTAGACCACTACTAACAGTAATCAGATGATATGCCACTTAAGACCACTGCTAAAAGTAATTAGATGTTCTGCCATTATACTACTAACAGTAATAAGATGATATGCCACTACACAATTCTTAACAGTAAAGAGATACCCTGCCACCAGACCACTGCAAACAGTAATAAGATATTCTGCCTCTGCAACAAAACCACAACTAACAGTAATCAAATGTTTGCCACTAGACCACTGTTTACAGTAAACAGATGCTCTGGCACTATACTACTGCTAACAGTTATTAGATGCTCAGCGACTACTCCACTGCTAACAGTAATAAGATTCTCTGCAACTAGATTGATGCTAATAGTAATCAGATGCTCAGCCAGTAGACTACCACTAACAGTAATCAAACACCTACTAATAGTAAATATATGCCCAGCCACTAGACCACTGACTGCTAACAGTAATAAGATGTTCTGCCACTTGACAAATCATAGCATTAATCAGATGCTCTGCCACTAGACAACTTCTACCACTAATCAGATGATCTACCACTAGACAACTGCTAACACTAATCAGATGATCTACCACTAGACAACTTCTAACACTAATCAGATGATCTACCACTAGACAACTGCTAACACTAATCAGATGATCTGCCACTAGACAACTGCTAACACTAATCAGATGCTCTGCCACTGGACCACTGCTAACACTAATCAGATGATCTACCACTAGACAACTGCTAACACTAATCAGATGAACTACCACTAGATCAGTTCTAATGGTAATCAAACACTTTGTCACTGGACCACTGCTAACAGTAATAAGATGCTCTGCATCTAGACCACTGTCAACGATAATGTTCTGCCTCTGCTACTAGACCAATCATAACAGTAAGCAGATCATGATATACCACCAGACCACTGCTAACAGTAATAAGATGCTATGCACTACACAATTGCAAACAGTAGTAAAATTTTCTGCAACTAGACTAGTAGACTACTGCTAATAGTAATCAAATGCTCTGTCACAAGACTACTGCTAACAGTAATTAGATGCTCAGCCATTAGACCAATGATTGCTTACAGTAATCAGATGCTCTGCCACTAGATCAATGCTTACAGTAATCAGATGCTCTGCCACTAGACCAATCGTAATGGTAATCAGATGCTCTGCCATTAGACCAATCATAACAGTAATCAGATGCTCTGCCACTAGCCCAATCATAACAGTAATCAGATGCTCTCCCATTACACCAATGCTAGCATTAATAAGATTCTCTGCAACTAAAACAATGCTTACAGTAATCAGATGTTCTGCCACTAGACCAATCGTAACAGTAATCAGATGCTCTCCCATTACACCAATGCTAGCATTAATAAGATTCTCTGCAACTAGATCAATGCTTAATAAGATTCTCTGCAACTAGATCAATGCTTACAGTAATCAGATGCTCTGCCACTAGACCAATCGTAACAGTAATCAGATGCTCTCCCATTACACCAATGCTAGCATTAATAAGATTCTCTGCAACTAGATCAATGCTTAATAAGATTCTCTGCAACTAGATCAGTGCTAACAGTAATCAGATGCTCTGCCACTAGACCATACATAACGGTAATCAGATGCTCTGCCACTAGACCTGAGGGCTAACAATACTCACTAACAAGAGTTGTCAGAAGACAATAAAGCTCGCCTAAATAGGTGCAAATTATCACAACTATTATGCATAATAACATGTATTGCCAGTCCCTGTTTTGATATTAAATGGGTGGAGCAGTACCCCCCACATACATGACTGGATATGTTTTCCCATAATAGTCAATAATATATATGGTTTAAGTGTGGGGCAGTGATCAGTTTTTAAGTTATAAGTAAACATATATATATATATATATATATATATATATATATATATATCAGGGGATGGGGCAGTACCCCCAAATACGCAACTGGATGTGTTTTACCATAACAATCAATAATACATTGTATATGGTTTAAGGGTGGGGCTGTGATCAGTCTCCACATACACCACTGAATGTGATTCCCATAACAATGAATAATATATATGGTTTAAGGATGGGGCTATGATCATAACAAGGGTGGGGCAGGGGCCCCAGGGACCCCAATATACCACTGAATGTGATTCCCTATAACAATCAATAATATATTTTGTTTAAGGGTGGGGCTATGAATGTTTTTTTAAATTATAAGTAAAAATATATATTTCAGGGGGTGGGGCAGAACCCCCAAGGATCCAATCATATATCAATAAATGTGTCTATCCATAACAAACAAGAATATATGTGGTTTAGAGGTAGACTTGTGAATGGTCTTCAAGAAATGCATAAAAGAATAAATTTAAGGGATGGGGCATATATCCCAAAGACCCCAATGCACATCAATAAGCACTGATGTTCTACCCTAATGGAACCTCCATCCAAATTATCAGTGTTCTAACACTATCATTAACCATTAACCAAAATCCTAATGAAAACTTAACATTGATCTGAACATAGCAAATTTTTGCAAGAAACTGTAAGTACAAAAAATCACAAAATATGTCAAAATTTGAATTTATTCCAAAAATGTTTCAGATTTGATACTTTACTCCCAAAGAGGCCTTCATACTAAATAACAGCCTCCTACTACACATGTTGAATGATTAATATTGCTTTTCAACACTTGCCCCTAAACTTTAACCTTTGATTTTCATGAATAAAAGTTTAAGTAAAAAACATGTCAAAATTTCAATCTTTTTCATGAAAAGTTTCAGATTTGACTCCACTAACTGATGCAATGTACTTTACCCCCAAACAGTCCTTCATACCAAATAACAGCCTCCTACTACACATATTGAATGATTTATAGTACTTTCCAACACTTGCCCCAAAACGTTAACCTGAGCAACGCCGAACGCCGGAACATAACAAATTCGCACCAAGTACCTGGGTCAGGAAAAAGAATTACCAGAGTATCGTGTTAACCCAGGTAAGTACTCAAGCTACAATGTTTGAGTTAAGCTAAGCATCTCACTGATGAATAACAATTTGACTGGGTTAATTTCAAACAAGTAAATAATTTGTTGGTTTCTTTTTACCTGTTGTTGTCAACAAACAGAACTAAGAACTATTTCAGACTACACTATGAGACAGGAGTGGTATGGTAAGGATTTGTGGTTGCATTTACAATAACAAACGTGTAATAAAAAATGTCCAAAAAGTATCCAAGATAGATTAATGATTAAGCCACAAGAAACAAGAACAGAAAACAGCATTACATCTCAAATCCATAACATTTGATGACTCCTAGATTTATAGCTTCATAAATTCTGTGTAACAGTGGCACAGAGTGTCATTGGAGTGTTTTTTATGAAATGACTGAAAAAAATAGCAAACATCGCAATAATTGCTGCTTTTCCACAATGTGAAGGTTGTATCATCTGTCATATAACTGATGTCCTGTAATGTTATTTTGTGAAAAAGAGATACAAAACATGTACTTTCTCATGGTACAGATAGGCTTTACCTTTAACTATCTGCTTAACGACAGGTATACACAGGTAACAATGCTCTGTATATATGTACTTTTTGTTTTTTTTTACATACTTCTCAGCAGTATGTTATACATGCCATCCATATCAGCAATATATAATCTTGTTTTTACTGTTATAATTATTGACAGTAGTTTTATTTAGAAATAACATTCCTGCAAAGCAATAAAGTCTTGGTCCGACATTAACCCTGTATTTACATTTGCATCACGACTTCCAATATGAGACTATTATTAATTGTATGAACTCAATCTGTTACATATCAAGGCAGCTGAAAAGAGAAGTCATAAATGAACAACTCACAAAAGAGTGTATTAAATGTCATAAAAGTGTTTTGAAAGAAATCTTCAAACTTCAATTTTTCATGAACAGATCAATACTTTTAAGTCAAAAATATCTTTGAATTCTGTTGCAATTTTGTTATCAGTTGCATATTACAAAGGGATATTGCAATTCAATTAATCATCTTCTGAAATAAAATCAGTAAAATTGAAAAGCTATTTCTGCGTTTAACTAACACTTCCAAAACCAAATACTGAGTGAGATGTGTCTGAAGAAATCACTATAGCGCCATTAAATTTTGAAAGAGGCTGGACACCTTGCAAAAAGAGGCAAATGTGGCTGTTTCAAGCTATTGCCACTTGTCGCTGGTTCAAGCTATTGTAAAAAATTTCTGATTCCAACTATTGCCAAATGTGGCTTATAATATTTTAGCTATTTCCTAATTTGGATAATTCTAGCTACCGGTACATACGTATTTCAAAATATGGCTGATTCCACTTATTGTCATATGTGACCCGATTCTAGCTATTGGAAAAACACCTGCTTTGTTTACAACATGGGCGCAGACATTTTGGACACCCAAAGTTGTGCGGAGGGTAAAATGAGCCCAGAGATCTGATTGGTCATTAAAATGAGAGAAAAAATTTAGTTTTGCCATTAATAAGTGAAATTAAGGTGATAAAAAAGATACATGAAATATTGGTAGTTACTTTGGAAATTATAGGGTTGAACGGATGAAAATTTGAAAGGGAGGGGGTCATATGAAAATAGATATTTTCCTTTTGGTGCGGAATACTACGAGTTGTAAACAAAGTGAAAATTTTGAAGTAGAAATGCAACGGCAACCTAATACTTTTGATTGCATATTTTGTTATATCAAAAATATTGATCTTTCAGCACAGGGTTACTTATTTGACCCAGATTTAATAAACATGGAGTGACAGTGACCTGAAGTTTTGTAAATTTTAGCATTGAGGCCTATGGGAAAAATATTTGGTGGTGTCTGTCCTATTAGAGAAATGCACATTTTGACACATGTAGGCTGGATGAAGCCTTAAAAATAAGTCATTTCTCTCGTTTTTATCACCTAAGTTGTAATTCATTATCACTTTTTAATCATACTTTTAAACAGATTTTTGAGGGTCTCTATGAAATGGGGCACCTGTTGGGGGTCCACAAGGTGCAAATTTTTAATAGGTGTGCTGCCTCTACACACATTATTAATGCATTTTTTGCATATTGAGATCTCTTAATTTTATCTGTATGTTTTATATTTACACCTAAGAACTAATATTTTTTATCATTTATTGGTCAAAAATTCCATCTGTACTTGGAAAATTCAAAGTATACCCCCCACCCTCTCCTATAAAACATGCACATGTTTTCTTTTATAAAAAAATCATATAAATAATAGGTTATGGTTATGCATAGTGACTAATTTTAGCAAAATATTTTGGAAATGATGTTTTCTATTGTAAATTTTAACTTCATTTGAATTAAAATCAGACCTTTTTGAGGTAAAGACTGGTTGATTTTCTTCTTTTTGAGGGCAAAATCTACATATTTGGACCATGTCATTTTACTCGTGCAGTGTATTTTGTACCTTTAGCTGTATATATATGTACTGTATCTGAAGGGTAAAAAAACCATCTCATTTTTAAGAAAAATTGTATTAAACTGCATTTCAGCATTTAAGTCTTCATCAGTAAAATATTTCATCATGCCATATAACACTGAAAACAGTTATAAAAATTCAAAATTTAAATCCCCCCCCCCCCCCCCCCCTGATCTGTACACAAGAATTTCCACATTGTGGTTAGGTCATAAATTGTGTTAAAATTGGGGTAATAGATAATTTGTAAGTAAAAAAATTCTGTAGAAATAGGGCGCTTTAACACATTTTTTTCATAATCTATGCAACATTTTAACCTGTAGAAGGAATAATTTCAATTTCTTAAATCCAGGAAATATTGTCCAATAAGAGATTTTTATCTAATTATCATACTCAAGTACCTGTAAAGGTAAATTAATGGGTTAAAGTAATCAATTATTTTTTTTTCTGTATTAACTCATCTAATATTCATCAAGTTGCATGTTTTTTCATAAGTTTTTCTAAATATTCAGTCATGCATTTTTTGTTTGAATCACTTTTTTTCAACCCCCCCCCCCTTCCAGCAAATGTCACTTAAACACTCTCTTGGGGTCATACCAGACAAAAATTAACACCTGATATTGACTTTTACTGGTTTCAAAACTTAGTAATAATTAAAATTTGACTTTAGTTTTTTCATCTGAAACAGAAACTATAGATATATGTCATATCCTTTTTAAAAGCAATTTGACTAGCATTTTGGCCACTCAATTTAAGTGTCAGTCATTTTAAGTCAGGGACTCAGTTTTTATCTGCCCTCTGTATTTAATTAGTTTATATCATGGAGACTGTAATTAAGGGATGAAACAAAACATGGACATGTCTAGAAAATGATTACAATAACATATTTTTATATAAAATGAACACAATAAGTCTAATTGAAATGTGTTGTAATGTAAGGGTATCCCCTCCCAGAAGGGGGGGGGGGGTTTTACACTTTTATTAAGGGTGCACTTCATTCCTTCTGTCAATAAAAGCAATTTGATGATATAAAAAATGACATGGTTTACTTTTGAGTGAGCTTCAGAAAATTCTTCTTTTACTTCTGGCGACTAATTGGTTCCATGCTCATAAGAAATGATCCAAAATTTTAAGTGTTTTTGTGAAGAAAATGGTATATTTTGTCACTTTTTTCCATTATTAAGGGTACCGTCTACCCTTATTTCATATCATGGTCAATATTGGTAAAATAATGGTATGAAATCATTCAAAATAATGAAGTGTATGTGTTTACAGACAATTCTGAATGAAAATCATGAAAGAAAAACAGACAACTTCTTCATATAATGTATTTTATTTGTTAATTATCAATGAATGGGATTGAGAGGTAGGGGTGTGACACATTATAGACTGGTGTTTTTTTTTCTCTTTTCAGGTTGGGTTCCCATCCTCATTATTAAGGGGGCTTTTGGTGTTCAGTTAATAAGATTTCCAAAAATGCAAAAATGACCCAACTATTTGACCCAGATTTAATAAACATGGGGAGTGACAGTGACCTGAAGTTTTGTAAATTAGCATTGAGGCCTATGGGAAAATATTTGGTGGTGTCTGTCCTATTGCAAAATGTTGCCGATTCCAACTAATGCCATATCTGGTCGACTCCAGCTATTGGCAAATTTGGCTGCTTTCAAGTATTGCCAAATGTGGCTGATTCTAGTAATTGACAAAAGTGGTAATGATCAATATCTATCAGTACAGAATGAGTGTGAACAGGTAAAAAGGTGTGACAGGTAACTTAGGTAAGATAAAGAATTACCTGTAATTTGACAGGTAATATATGAGAGGAATCGCCTTCTTCTGTCATCATTTACATTCAGTTCTTCAGGAAGTTGATACAAGATAAATTTGGTGATTAAGTGCTAATTTTATTGTTGTACATTATTAATGGCTTGTGGGAGGAAGGATTAAGTATAATAAATATTTGTCTTCCATGTATAAACAACGGTAGGAATGGATGAGGAAGTAAGCATGAACCATCCTATAAATTACTTTAACCGATTGTTTGTTATGAGGTATAAAAAATATAACGGAACAAATACGTCTTTCTTGGATCTTGTAACACCCATATGGGCCATGATAAAGTAAAGCTAACACTGAAAATAGAAACAGAGAAGCAAATAATATTATGCGGACAGCATGCTATAGCTACTGGACGTCAGTATATCTCTCTAATTACTTGGTATTTGGGTACTGGCTTATGATTTTATACTAAAGTAGTAATATTGTTTAGATAGGCTGATAGCACCATTCACCTTATCAAAGCTAATATATTCATTTTTACACTAGGTACATTTAGACGAATTTGGCAATATATTCATATTTATTATACGGCCTTGTATGATACAATCTTTTCTTTCGTTAATATACATTTATATCTAATCTGAGTTCAACTGATGAAGTCTTTTTTGACAAAAACAATTGTCTTCATCATTTGTTTTGACCACTTTTGTAAAACTATAACTTTGATATTCTTAGTTATTTTTACATTCTTTTTTGCATAATTGACTATAACAAATAGTTGACATCATTGGTATTTCATCTTTTGTAACTTTCCAAAGAAAAACAGAGATAAAACCTTTTTGGAAAGAAATTTTCTGACACAGGGCAGTATATCTGTATATCATGATTCAAATGAATATTTATTGATACCATAAATATAAGCTGAGGTTTACTGTTCATGTGTACTGTGAAAGTGACTGTTAGCGAATGGCCAATTCGTTACACCTGTAGGAAATCATGCATTTCCTTACACTTGATTGGTCTAACTATTTGACCATAAATAACACATGGATATATTATTTTCCAAAATGCTTATACATTATTTTCCCGCGTAACTACTGAATCGTATAAAGAATTGGGATCGTAAATATGAATTTGTGTCATATTGGGAAAAACTGTGTGCACACATGGAAATCTAAATGCATTTTCTAAATGCATTTCCCCTTACATTATTTTTTTTCATTACGGTCGTGAGTTCAACATCAAATTGGGGAAAAATACACAAATATATATATATATTGTTTATCTAACATTAATAATTAAGATGGTCAAATTTAAAATCACTGGAAGTTTAAAGGACAAAATCACCAAAATTTTGGTATGAGTATATCAAACATCCTCTATATATTTTGTTATGCTTTATGTGAAATAACCACTTGCTGTCGTCTAAGAACATTCACCTAGCAAGCAGAATGTCTCTGGTTCGATTCTCAGTACCAGGTCATTCATATGAGTTAAAAATGTTACTGTCATTCCATCAAGCCTTCAACATTAAGAAGTAAAAGATATCTCTGATGCGATTTAAGAACGAGATTGTTTGTTACTGCAGGCATGGTACATAAGAGTACACTCACTACATTGATAATAGTCTATAGCACAGGTAATATTTGTAGCACTTCACCCAAAGCTGGTGAAATCTCAATATAAGTGAAATATTGATGGCAGTATGTCAACTTCATGTGCACAGAAAGTTTTGCCCCATGGCCAATTCAACACCAACACCAGAACCACACCTAACCTGCACCACACACTAAATACACTCATTTTAGCCCTGCGTTTAAGGGGATTAGCACTCCCTTAAAGAAGCTTTAAGCTCCAAGCATATCTTCTCAAAATGACACAAATACATTAACACCTAAATAAACGTATGTTTTTAGCATTCAAGTGACCTTAATGTTGGGTAAATGCACAAAATTCTGCTTACCACTTATAGGTACTCAGATGTGCGACTCTTGAGAACTCCACGTTAAACACTTTGGCTATATGTATTTGGCTAATGCACTTCTTCTATCTATTTGGCAATTCTCTATAAATAAATATTTTATTTCGACTGACCATCTAAAATGTTTGGCCTTGAATCTTCTAAATTCAAAATTCTATAAACCGTTGTGACTTTGCAACTGAGTCTAACTCCCCACCTCGGACCCAGGGTCTCCACATGCATCGGACCAGAGCCACTAGAACACAGTAGAGCCGGCTGGTGATCTGCCAGAAGGACCCTCCCATCTTGGAGTCAAAGGCAGACCAACCCAAGGAGATGAGGACCCAAAACCGGCCAATTGCCACCGGTTCAAGCCTACTCTGTAGGGGCGAGCACGTGTAACAAACTCCATCACCAATGCACGTTAAACACAAGGAGCCTCTCCGGAGCTACAAAGGTAGGTCCGGCATGTGGCAAGGACTTTGAGTAACCATGCCGCACATTAAATCACCTCTGACTGACTGACTGTAGTATGTAAAAGTGCAGTGAAACAAACAAACTAATGGTATGTACATGTAAAATACTACTGTAAACCCGCAGTTATTTTCGCCCTTTTATGACAGAGAACCTATTCACCCAGTCTTAATATCACCCTAAATCACCAGAGTCTCATGACTGGCATATATGTCTGTACTTCAATTATTTAGCTGCAGAATTTCACTTTCATTTTTAATTGGTTCTTTTATCTCAGGACAAAAATGGCGAAAATTAAACAGGAATGGAAATTTACAGGTTTACGGCATCTAAGGCAATAGAGGCATAATACTTGATACAAGTCCTTTATCAAGTTCAATAATTCTAATCACTGCTTGAACATGGGGTATTCATATAGAATAAAATAAATGTCATACCGTGGAGTCAAACACCAAATAAATCAAATGTATTTACTTTTGATTTAACATACCTGTACATTAATGACCTAATTTGGAAATATATATAAGTAGAAATGCAGTCAAGGAATTAATTGGTAATTATCGGTTGCAATTAAAATCTACTCAGATTGATGAATCAAGACATGTATATCACTGACCCTTGTTGCGTGATTTTCTTATATTTTAGAGTTCATAATAAATATACTCCTGGTGCACAACTTTCTTATATTTCAATGTTCATAAAAAATAAATCCAAAATTATCAAGTGACTGAAACCTAACATAAGTCACTAACATACACGAAGATATATTTTGTAAAAAACAAAAATTAAATCATGGGCATGTAGAAATGTAGTTTTTATCACATTTTTAAGAGATGGGATGATATATGTAGAAAATGCCTAATTAGGTCAAACACCAGTGAAAGAAACAAAAACGAATAAAATCGCAGGTACTTAATTAAAGGAGCTTTTTTCCCCAACAAGATACAACATAGAAAGCTTAGGAGAGAGGTGTTGAAAATAAGGAAATTTATTGACTAATTTTTTCTCTCCTACCACCTTTGCCCATGTAAATGTACGAAACTGTCATTTGAGATTTTCTGTCTCAATTATTCTTATCAGTGGGTGCATAGCAATATTCAATTTTCACCTAGCCGAAAAGTTGATGGAGCTCTTTTCTACATTTACGACCTAAATAATCTAATGAAAGGAATGCTGTTAATGGTTGCATGGTTTTGTTTGATGGGACATACATGTAATTAATAAAATATTGCAAAATACAATGAAATTAGAAAATTTTCAGGATGCACCTACAAATTGAACACTTCAAATTACGTTAGGAACGACACTTGAAACAGTTTTATGTAAATATACCGGTAGGATATATTGAACTATTCAAGTTATGTCTGTAGTGACGGGACAAAACTATGTAAACTTGTATCTAGGACAAGATGACATTATAACAAGTAACATCTACAGCTAATAGATGTGATGAGACCTAAAATAAGTAAAATTTCAAAACATCCTGATAGCTGGCGAGTAAATAACAATCATACATCACACCTGGCAAATAACCTACAAACATACAACACACCTGGCATGTAACCTAAAACATACAACATACCTGGCATGTAACCTACAAACATACAACATACCTGGCAAGTTACCTACATACATACAACACACCTGGCATGTAACCTACATGCATACAAAATTATCTGGCAAGTAAGCTACAAAAATACAATATACCTGGCAAATAACCTAAAACATACAACACACCTGGCAAGTTACTTAAAACATACAACACATCTGGAAAGTAACCTACAAACATATAATATACCTGGCATGTAACCAACAAACAAACAACACACCTGGAAACATACAACATACCTGAAATGTAACCTACAAACATACAACATACCTATAGCATACAGCACACCTGACAAGTAACCCACAAACACATTTTTACAGAAAATCTGGCAAGTATAGGTCTACTGAGATAAATTGACACATGTTTACAATTGTTTGTTTATTGTTGTTTAACGTCCCACTCAAGAATCTTTCACTCAGATGGAGACGTCACCAAATGCCGGTGAAGGGCTTCAAAATTTTGGCCTATGCTCGGCACTTACGGCCACTGAGCAGTGAGGGTTCTTTAACGTGCCAACATTGACATGGGACCTTGGTTTTTACTGTCTCATCCGAAGGATAGAAAACCGACCTGCTGTTGGCTGGACTCGAACTCATGACCTCATGATCAAGAGTCGAGCGTGTGTTTATATACACAACAAGTCTAAATCAAATCAAAACAGGTTTGACAAGCTACTTGTCACAAAGTATTAGAGATTCAGTAATGCATGGAGTCCATCAAGACAATATGTTTTACCTGTACAACCTATTTTTGGAAAGTAGACTGTATTGTTTTGGTTTCTGACTTAACCAGGATGTGCCACCTTTTTGGTACACTTAATTTAAAACCTATAACTTAAAGAACCTACAAACATATACCTAGCAAGAAAAAACTACAACACATATAAAACACACATACCTGGCAAGTAACCTAAAACATACAACACACATGGCAAGTAAACCACAAGCGTACAACATACCTGGCAAGTAACCTAAAACATACAACACACATGGCAAGTAAACCACAAGCATACATGTACAATATACCTGGCAAGTAACCTAAAACATACAACACACATGACAAGTAAACCACAAGCATACAACATACCTGGCAAGTAACCTAAAACATACAACACACCTTGTAACCTGTGATCACATAAAGACCTACTCAACAAATGTTTTTCCATCGTACAGTCATACTCATAACCAATAGGTAATTTTTTATCATACAACATACCTGTAAAGTAATTTGTAATCCTCTGCCAGAACAGATAATGTGAAGCTCAAAGATTTGGTAACTCTACACAAAATCTCTCAACTGTGAGCTTTATTATTCCCTTTTATCTTCATTCATCTTAACTGGTAAATGAACTTGTAAATGAACTTAGCGTTTTCCTTTTCGAGGATGAATTACATGGTCATAAACTATCCATGAAAATTCAAGATTTTACTGAAAGGTTTTGTGCAAACAAAATACCTTGAATAACTCTCCTGAGTACATAAATCCAAACCTCATTTCATACAGATAAAACAAAATTATTACAAAATTATCCATATCCTGATTTTAATTGGCGAATCATAATACATGTAAATTCTATTGACTTTCAATTATCGAGTTTGGATATTTTTACGTTGTTGACAACAATATAGCTCGTTATATGATTATGAAACCAATTACCACGAACAAAATGTTGAGGTATGTGTGATAGCTTGTTTAGATGGTTGTCTAAACTGTCCTTTGAGAGACAATGTCAATGTTTGATGAAGGTCATTTGTCAGTTAACATATGGAAGTTGGAGCAATCGACAACAGCTAAAGTTGTCAATATCATAACATTACATTTATTGACGAGCTTCCACATTTTGTTATTATTGATCTATAAATTCATATAACATATACTTGAACATATCTATCTGACAATAGCTGCAAATATAACTGAGTTGAATCCCAATTTTCACCTGGTGTCGAGGTGTGATCATTAGGTTAAAACTGGCCCTAGTGGGATGGTTGCAGTATACAAATTTTCAGAAACTGAGGCAAACTTCTCCATTTTAGAGCTTGTCTGAATTATACTTATTTCACCAGTAAGGCTGCATTCATAAGAGGTACATGTACAATGAGAAAAAATTAAATAATGGATTTAATAAATAACAAATCAATATAGAGAACTGATAAAAAGAAAGAAAAGTTTAGGTACCCCCTACCATCATACATCTTCTACTAACAAATCAATATAGAGAACTGATAAAAAGAAAGAAAAGTTTAGGTACCCCGTACCATCATGCATCTTCTACTAACAAATCAATATAGAGAACTGATAAAAAGAAAGAAAAGTTTAGGTACCCCATACCATCATGCATCTTCTACTAACAAATCAATATAGAGAACTGATAAAAAGAAAGAAAAGTTTAGGTACCCCGTACCATCATGCATCTTCTACTAACAAATCAATATAGAGAACTGATAAAAAGAAAGAAAAGTTTAGGTACCCCCTACCATCATGCATCTTCTACTAACAAATCAATATAGAGAACTGATAAAAAGAAAGAAAAATTTAGGTACCCCTACCATCATACATCTCCTACTATATTATAAATCAACTAGATAACATGACTTATGACTCTAAAGTGATATAAGCTGTCACAATGATTATTTTTGTCCCTCGACATATAGCCCAGAATATGACAGAATGTGTGTTCAAATACATTATCAAATACATAAAACGTTGTTAAAGATCTTCTTTTTGAAGTTATTTGTTTTATTAGAATTTAAGTTTTCCTGTACCTTATAAAATCCAGCTGTATTTCCGTATGCAGTGAGATAAACTCTTTCTTCATATCAAATGTACTTCGTTAAATTCAGTCAGGGGATCTCGGTCCTTTATGTGCTCGGACTATGTTAAAGTCAGCAAATTTTTATGTGTTTTATATTAATTTTTGAAAATACAGGACGTGATTTTTATTGGAAAGTGCCTGCATTATGTAAAATACACATGTATATGCTTTTCAACGCTATTCTAAATACCTGAAGAAAATCAAATGAATACATGAATAAAAATATCAAGTCACTAAAAGAAAATTTTCCGATCTTCAATGTTACCCTGAATGCTGACATTGACAAAATCAAAACAATATAACTATGAAAAGTATGTATACATAACTTTTTACAATCCTGTCGCCATGTCCGGTGGAGTTGGGCAGTTCTTGATCATTTGTGTCAAGAATGATAAAGCGATGGGATGAGTTAAAAATGGGTCAATCACCCGATATACACAGCACGTGCACAATTTCAGAAACGAATGTTTTGAAATGATGAAAAAGACAACCATTGCCTGATTTAGGTATGAAATGATAATATACGAAAATAAACACAAAAGGTAATAAGAATAGAATGTATATTGACTATAAATAGCACATGTTTATTGGTCACTCAGTAATCTTCGTAAAAATTTAACAAAATTAAATTTGCAATGCTCAAAGTAATGGCGGACAAATATAACTGATATTACGGGTTACGTTTGGCACGATTGTTGCAACTTTACACATGCATTTGTTATTCTAACCACCAGATGGTCTCTTTGGAATATACATGAGATAGAATATCACATAAAATGGGCATGGACAATTTTTCACCTAGGACATCTCATATCGCTTTAACCTATTTACCTCTAAAGACACATTTGGACTGATCTTAGTTATTTATTAACAGAAAGGTGAATTGTTTTACAGGGGTTGATGAGTAAAGTAGAGAACAGATAAACAAGAGTACCTTATGACCCTAACAGTTATCAGAGATCCTATGGCTAGTTTTGGGCCCCATTATGGGACTATCCCTTTATTTCAAAAATTTTGAAAACTGTGAGCAAAAAGATGACATAATCAACATTAGCAGGTGTCATCAAATTCTCACCAAATTTCACAAAATTGCCATCTGTTTTATAAAAATGTAAAACTTGTCAAAATGCTAGTGTTAAACTTTACAAGTTTTAATCAAATTATATCTCTGCAATATCACTAAGACTGGTACAAGATACATGTATCAGGAACCAAGTTTGGATACATGCATGCATCCTTGTGCGATGGTGATGTAACATGTAGATGCTGCTCACTAAAAGTGAGTCTGCAACCGCTGCTCATGATGATTTTGTGGTTTCTGGTTAATTTTCTATTTCTGGGTTTAAATAAAGGTAAGATATAGATAATACACTTTTCTCAGATAGTATTTTCCTTGACAATACCTAGAGAATTTTGCTTTTGTTTAATTTTTGCCATTATCAAGCTAGATACTTACATGTACATACATGTCTTCCCTGAGACCATGGTGATTTAGGGTGAAAAATGAGGTCAATATGATTTTTGTTATAAAAGGGCGAAAATAATCTAGGGTGAAAATCTTCAGGTATACAGTATTTCCTGTAATTCTGGCAAATAATGCCAGGTATTTTTGGTGAAAATTTTAAGAGAGAAATTCAAGATATTTATTATAAATCATTATACACAAATAACAAAGCTGAATAGAGAAGGCTAAGGGTTTCCATGGCTGAGTGGTTACAGAGTGGAGCTTTGACCAGTCTGTTAACTGTAGGACCTCAATGGCCGAGTGGTTACAGAGTGGAGCTTTGACCAGTCTGTTAACTGTATGATACTACTACATAATAATAAGGGACCTCAATGACCAAGTGGTTACTACTACATCATAATAAGGGACCTCAATGGCCGAGTGGTCACAGAGTGGAGCTTTGACCAGTCTGTTAACTGTATGATACTACTACATAATAATAAGGGACCTCAATGACCAAGTGGTTACTACTACATCATAATAAGGGACCTCAATGGCTAAGTGGTTATAGAATGGTGCTTTGACCAGTTTTTTTTACCTGTATAATACTACTACAACATGACAAGGGGTCTCTGTGTATCTGTAAAATTGTGTGACATTAAATACAATATAAACTAAACAATAGAAAATGATCAATTTCTTTGTACATGATAAAGACACTTACAGATACTGTTTCTCACAGGTTATTTGATGAGGAAGACTGTGTCAGCATTTCTAAACATTTATCAAAAGGTCAAAAGTGACCAAAACATTGTTTCTAAGTTATAAAGTATGCAAAATGACAAATTCTGGACATAATTCTATACCTACTACAAGACTTGACAAACAAGTCAGACAAGATGACCTACAAGTTGTTGAAATCAATGTTGATGTCACTTCTATATTCCATTGTGATTTCAAAATAAACCAGTTCCATTGAGATTTAGAGAAGTAAATATGGTTAAACATTTGTGTGACCTAGCATTCAACTTACAAATGTATTACTTTTCTACAACAGAAGCAAACACTATTTGTACACACAGAACAGTTTGACCCCATAGTAAACTGAACGTCATTTCTTGTTTTTGTCTAGCAATCCGGAGATAAAATAAAATGAATTGAAAAAACGGCAAAAAAATCAATTAAATGTTACCAAGAAACAGCTGAGACATGTTCACAGTCAACAACAAGACCTGCATCCCGCTTCTGCGACAACCAAGTTATAACCAAATAAATGAACTCAATCAACGGACATTGAATGTAAATTGAGTATGCAACACATGGCAGGAAATATTAATACAGTTTTCGCTTTTGTTCAAATATTGTAATTGTTCACACAATTATATGTACATGTAGAGATATGTGCACTTACAAGTAATGCAGTGATAAATCCAAAACTAGTTCACAGAGATGGTTAAAAGTAAATGTATTATATAGGTTACATTGTAGTAAGTCCAGTATCAGTCAAATAAGTGGATATGGTATTAGAATCAAATTAGTTACACAGAGGTGGATCAAACATTTTGAAAAAGTAAATTGGCACATGTTTACAAAAACAGTAAGTCTTAATTAAATCATAACAGGCGTGGCAGACTACCTGTTAACACAAAAGTATTAGTTCTACAGTAATGCATGAAATGCTGTATGGCAAAATGTTTTACCTATACACCCTATTGTTGGGAAATAGTCCATATTGTCTTGGTTTTTAACCGGGTTGTGCCACTTTTCCTTGGTTGACATGTACAGTGTACTATATATCAAAGTAGTTGCACAGTGGTGGGTCTTGAAATACTCATCTGAAGTGGATATGATATTATCATACAGGAACCACTAAGTGCATCTAAAACAGAAGAAATGATAGGTATGCTATACTACCACATAGATTTTACTACAGGTATATGATTAGGTGTAGTGTTAAATGTATCCACACAAAATCTGATCTTCTATTTTGTTGCAGTTTTATCTTTTAATCAGATACACTCTGTTATATGATTACCGTTCAGACATTTATTGTGCTTCCATACTGTGACATAATTGCTGCAGATAATGTAAATTTCAGATTACGCAATGCTATATTAATTGTTTCAAGACTTAGGAGGATGAACAGAACAGCATGACTGAACAGAAAACATAGTCTTTGAATATTTTGTAATATAGCAACCTCTTAAGTGTTCTAGAAGACATAGAAATATATTTATGTGAAATATATCTTTTGTCTTACAAACACCAATCACAAGAGAACAGTGGGTGGATGGCGATGATATGCAATCAGTCAGTCACCCGAAAAGCTAGAAATGAAGCTGCAATATATTTTCATGAATGTATATTCAATACAAAACCAGTGATTGCTCCTCTTTAAAGCAATATCAACAGGCATTGATGGAAATTTTATATACTGGTATGCTGTAGATCTTATGCAATATCTTATCTAATATCTATCAGAAAGAAATCACCTGGTGGTTATAAGAACAAATGCATGTGAATTATCACAAGAAATTTGCCATACATAACCATTGTAACTACTAGTTTGACTATGCCAATAGCAAATTAATTAACCTTTGGTGTTTTTTATGAAGATAACCAAATGTCAAGGAAGCATGTGGACTTCAAAGTGAAATAAAATGCAAGTGCTTGTATTTATTTCACAGTCATGTAAAAAAGAATCATCATATGTGGATAATAATGACTGCGATTTCGACATCACTTCTGCTTCATCAAATATCTGAACATACATGGTTTTTGTTTGTTTGTTTATTATTGTTTAACATCCCACCCAAGAATCTTTCACTCATATGGAGAAGTCACCAAATGCCGGTCACCAAATGCCGGTGAAGGGCTTCAAATTTTGGCCTATGCTCGACACTTACAGCCAGTGAGCAGTGAGGGTTCTTTAACTTGCCGACACCTCTGCTGTGACACGGGACCTCGGTTTTTAACATCTCATCCGCAAGACAGGAAACCAACCTGCCACCAGCTTGACTCGACCTCACGATCAAGAGTCGAGCGTGCTACCGACTGAGCCAGGCATCCTCAACATACATGGTAAATCTTCTCCAAATGTTTGACCTGAACATACATGGTAAAACTTCCCGAAGTATTTGACCTAGGGGTCACTTGCATATTATAAGGGGGCCTCTGTGGCCAAGTGTTTAGAGCATCATACTTTGAACCATGAAGTCTCTCACTTCTGGTTAGCGCATTCAATCCTTGCTGGAAACTAAACTGATTTTTGTGAGAATGTTGCCACGTTTATTGCAGAAGGCCAGTGTTCTCTTTCTAGGTATCACGGTTTTCTTTGACTATTAAAAACAGCCACCATATAACTGAAAATTATTGAGTGTGGTGTAAGAACAAAAAATAAAAAATCCATCTACAAACAAAAATCATCATCAATATCAAAGCATATTATGATTATGTCAGAGAATTACAGGTTTTCTACAGTAGAGTGGAACATCCGGGTTCTATCAAAAACCAAAATGATACGGTCTATTTTCCAAAAATAGGAATGCACAGGTAAAATGTGACATGTTCTACTGTAGCTGTAATATTTGTGTAAGTCTGTTATCCCTGTTAGGATTCAAATTAGACTTGTGTTTGTAAACATTTGCCAATTTACCTTGGTAGACCTATACTATACTGCATTATAATCTACAGTGTTGAATTCATGCCTGATAAACTATGTCTGTAGGTTTAATCCTTTCATCCCTACAAACCATTATAGACTGGTCTGAAACAAAAGAAAAGAACATACCACTCAGATAATCAGGGGTGAAAGGGTTATATCATGATAAATGTTGGTAATTTTGTGTTCAGGGATTATTTTCATTGTATTAAAATGGTTTGAATTTGTATTGATTTGACAAAACAAAATCAGATGTTTTTGACGACAAATCAAATTGCTTCAACAAATCCTATAAAAAAGGATTCCGAATAAACTCATTTAAGTTGAAGTGTACTCAATGATTCATTTTTATTTCTCACTTGGGAAAATTTGAATAGCAAAAACAAAATTAAATACTAATAAATACAAATTAATCCCATTTCCATGTGTGTAACTGATATACCGGTATATGAAAGATACAAGAATACTACAGTGAAACCTGTCTTGAGAAACCACTCAATCTGCCATTGGAATGAGGTCTTTCAAGACAGGTGGTCTCTTAAATGAGTTTTATTTGTCAAGTGGTTTTCAGAATGTGCTTTTAAAAGACAGGTAGACTTTTATGACAGTGTTCTCTAAAGACTGGTGGACTTTTATGACAGTGTTCTCTGAAGACAGGTGGACTTTTATGACAGTGTTCTCTAAAGACTGGTGGACTTTTATGACAGTATTCTCTCAAGACAGGTGGACTTTTATGACAGTGTTCTCTAAAGACAGGTGGACTTTTATGACAGTGTTCTCTCAAGACAGATGGACTTTATGACAGTGTTCTCTAAAGACAGGTGGACTTTTATGACAGTATTCTCTCAAGACAGGTGGACTTTTATGACAGTGTTCTCTAAAGACAGGTGGACTTTTATGACAGTGTTCTCTCAAGACAGATGGACTTTATGACAGTGTTCTCTAAAGACTAGTGGACTTTTAAGACAGTGTTCTCTCAAGACAGGTGGACTTCTATGACAGTGTTCTCTAAAGACTGGTGGACTTTTATGACAGTGTTCTCTAAAGACAGGTGGACTTCTATGCGATGTTCTCTAAAGACAGGTGGACTTCTATGACAGTGTTCTCTAAAGACAGGTGGACTTTTATGACAGTGTTCTCTCAAGACAGGTGGACTTTTATGACAGTGTTCTCTCAAGACAGGTGGACTTTTATGACAGTGTTCTCTAAAGACAGGTGGACTTTTATGACAGTGTTCTCTCAAGACAGGTGGACTTTTATGACAGTGTTCTCTAAAGACAGGTGGACTTTTATGACATTGTTCTCTAAAGACTGGTGGACTTTTTATGACAGTATTCTCTCAAGACAGATGGACTTTTATGACAGTGTTCTCTCAAGACAGGTGGACTTTTATGACAGTATTCTCTCAAGACAGATGGACTTTTATGACAGTGTTCTCTAAAGACAGGTGGACTTTTATGACAGTATTCTCTCAAGACAGATGGACTTTTATGACAGTGTTCTCTAAAGACAGGTAGACTTTTATGACAGTATTCTCTCAAGACAGGTGGACTTTTATGACAGTGTTCTCTCAAGACAGGTGGACTTTTATGACAGTATTCTCTCAAGACAGGTGGACTTTTATGACAGTGTTCTCTAAAGACAGGTGGACTTTTATGACAGTATTCTCTCAAGACAGATGGACTTTTATGACAGTGTTCTCTAAAGACAGGTAGACTTTTATGACAGTATTCTCTCAAGACAGATGGACTTTTATGACAGTGTTCTCTCAAGACAGATGGACTTTTACAACAGTATTTTCTCGAGACTGGTGCAATTTATGACAGTGTTCTCTAAAGACAGGTTCCATTGTATAAGTATGTTCATGTATTTACTATACATTTTCTTGCAGTAAATCATAGAATAACGAGATGATGATTACAAGTGTGTATATATCGGTAAATCATATCTAAGCCATTTGATAAGATTTTGATACTTCTAGAGCAAATATTACGGCAAAAGGAAATGTCGGCTTATTAGGATTTCACAACATATTAACTTGATCCTGTTTTCACTGATCAAATCTAGATGATGTATGAATGAAGAATATATGTCAGAACAGTGCTGGACTAACAAATCTTCATAAAGACATATGCTGCAGTTGCACTTGTTTGCAGGTAAATGATTTACTGCTTAAATTTGTCCTCAACTGATGAAGTCTTGTTGACAAAGATGATAGTCTTAGCCATTTGTTTTGGCCTTGCTTGTAAAACTATAACTTTGGTATTTTTAATATTATCTATAACTAGGTGTTGCCACTGCTGGTGGACCGTTTCAGTACTGAGGGTATGCATAAACCCAGTACCTAGTATCTTGGTCTTGTATGATACCACTTTTTCTTTTGGAAATACACATTATCTTAAATTGGAGCTGATGAAGTCTTATTGACAGAAACGAATGTCTTGGGCATTTGATTTGGCCGATCTTGTAAAACCAGAACTTTGGTATTGTTGATCATATTTAGATAGGCAGTATATGTATATTAATTCATTTATCTATTCATTTATAAACATTCTCCTTGAAATATTAATTAGAATTTTTGCCTCACCAGATGGCAGTCCGAGTTTGTATTCCAATTGAAGGTCATGTCCAAGACTTCTTTACAACAGATAGAAACTACATGTAACCTGTTCTTTCATAAAAGTGAAAATGAGGTTTTCAACCAAGACTGAGATGAGTCAAAATTTGAGGATTTTCGACTAGAGCTAGTGACCTCATCATATCTCAGGGATAGAAATTAGCCTCCCACTGTCCCGTGGCGAGTTAATTCCATACTGGGCAAGTGTATTTCCCCTGGAAGTTGCCCAGTTGGTGAGCACAAGCTGTTTTACAAGCGAGGCCAGATATATAGTAAAACCTGCTTTAGCAACCACCTGTGTATAAAGACCACCTGGTCATAAAGACCATTTTTGTTGTCCCCAATAGTACCATTTGTGTACGGATCAACCTCTATATAACAACCACCTCCCTATAAAGACTTGTTTTCTTGTGTTTCTAAGGAGGTCGTTATATAAGTTTTACTGTATAAACAAATGGACACAAGAGCTTTAAATAAACCAATTGTTGACACAAAAATTTATGGGGACAATTCTAACTATAGACATAGGTGAAAATAATCTGGCAGTATGTGTAATGAAACTGGCATTATTTATATACAAATTGTCAAAATAAATACACAATACTTTAAATTATAAGTGTCACTTTACTATTGGCTAATCAGAATGCCTCATTTATTTCTTAATTTGCATTTAGAAACAGGTGCTCCTAATACCATTAAAATTTATGTAATAGGTTAAAATTTAAATCAGGTGTGTTCATTTATAATCACGCTTTATAGTGTTTGTATGTAATTTGTATTTGAACAAATTTAAATATTTCCATTTTTCTTTCAGTTTCATAATTTAGCTAGAACTTTACATTTCTTATCGCATATAAAATATATATCAGCAAATATTGTCAAACATATCAAAATATACAAAAGCACTCAGGCAAATATACAAGATGCAAAACTTGAGTATCAAAATGTGTAAAGATATTTATTTCAATCATGTTTTACAATCTGCCAAAAGGTTTCACATTCATGATGGCACCACCAGCTTTAGGTAATGTGCTACAAGTTTTTACCAGTGTTACTTTTTTATGCCGTACTTAACAATTTTTCAGTTACATGTATATATGGTCAGGTGGCAGCCTATGGAGAAGAGAACCTAGTTAAAATGTACACAAGAAGAGTTCACTGGCGTCACATGTAAACAGGCAAACTTTCTCACAAAATCAGTGAGACCCAAACCCATGCTGACTAGAGTTGTGAGACTTCATGCTTTAAAGCGCAATGCTCTAACTGCACATGGATGCACCAGACCTGTGAAAGAATGATACCAATACTGAAAATGGTTTATAAACATGCCCCACATGTATGGTACCATATAGAGCTTCAAAGCTTCCAAGTTAATGACTCATTCAAAACAGTTGTCATGGTACCATAAAGCAAAAGGTTTAGTATCAATCTATCAAAAATACTAAATTTGTCCTTATCATGGTACCTGCTCTCACAATGACACCCCATGATAATTTCCTAACATGTATATATTGAATGATTCTACATTGTTTAGATTCAGCTTCATGTGAATAATGTCAGCAATATATAAACAAAGAAATTAAGGACCCCTCCCTGTCTTACTAAAATCAAGGCAATGAAGTACCCCTCCCTGTCTAAGTAATACATCAGGGCAGAATTGTTTTAGTTCATTGTCACAGTAAAATGCTGATACATGCATATTCATATTACCATGGCAAAAAATTAAATACATGTACATTACATGCTATGCCTACATAAATTTGGCTTAACATAACAGAGTGTTATGAGCCAACCCTGGCAATACAATTCCAATAAAAGGTAATAAAGAGACTTCCCTTATCCAAGTCATGCATTAAAGCAGAAAAGGTTATTTCTTTTTTTCCAGTATAAAATACTATCAAATGTACTAACTAGCAAGGCTCATGGCTTGCTCAACAATGAAGTACATTACAAAGCATGCATATGGAGTATTGAATTTCAGTTAATATGCAATATTACGTGCCTAATTATTTAAAAGATTTGATGAAGCAAAACAAAATTCTGAAGTAAATAATGGTAATTAACATATTCTCTCATTTGTATTATTCAAGGTCCCATATTTGTTTTGTGCAAAAGTCAATAAATAAGAGAGAAATATCAACATGAATGCACACATATGGAGATCATCACAAGGGAATTATGGGAAATTCCCACTCCATATGATGATCTATTGAAAAGTAATGAAGTATGGCCGTCAATCACGTGAACATTTGATAGTCCCGATGATAGCTACTTAAACCTGCAAAGTATAATGGAAGAAGTAACGTAATTAATGGTTACATGGAAAAGGTGGAACTATGGGACTGGATGATGTTTGAACAGATCTAAACATTCCATTGACGGAAATTAAATGATTTTATCTGATGTTATCACAAAAACTTAATGTTAGTGAGGAACATACAACTTGTGAATGTCGAGATATCATGTTAAGCATTTAAGTATTAGTGGAATACATCAAATTTCAGGCTCTGGAACTATTATATATCTGTGACAAAATCATATCTGTTGTTTATGGTACTTTATACTGTCTAGTTGTCCTTGGTATGTCTGAATTTCTGCATTGATAACTCGTTAACCAATTGAAAAAAGTACTGATGAATAAATACTTGTCCCACTACTTGTAAAACCATAGTTTACTGAATGGACAAAGCAATTACAAAACAAAAATACATATCCCCCACCCCGCTTCTCGTTCCAAGTGCACCAGCAAGGAACTAAAAGGTGACTAGTGAGACCCACTCTTTAAACCTAAATAAAGATGCAATTATGGTCACTGCAGATATTTATCAATTGATCCTTCACTGAACATTTCGGCATTAGAAATGGAAAGGTGCTCTGTTATTATTATTGAAGTAAAACAGTTGTCAGACATCAGGAATTTTCCACATTCCTTTGGGAATAGGGCCTGGGCCTTTTTGAACTGGGAAGTTTAGCAACATCTTATTATGAAGAAATTAAGAAAAACACAAAAAACTGTTTATAAATGTAAGAATCTTTTCAATTACATTGTCATTTGACTTTAGTTGGGAAATTTTGACTGCAAATTGGGAAAAAATGCATAACATAGGTCTGAATCTTAAACTGAAAACAATGGATAGACAAAAAATTCCCCTAAATTTATATCCTGCATCTATGACCTTGTCTATATATGCACATGTATGTATATATATATATACACACACACATGTAAATGTACAGTGGAACCTCGCTAGTAAGACCACCTACATGTAACTGACTCAAAACAATCTGATCAGTGAGGCTCTGTGCTTATTATATATATATATATATCAAGAGACTGACACTTTGTGGTCTGAAATGTGGTGGTCTCCCAAGTGAGGTGGTCTTTAGGCGAGGTTCTTTATATATATATATATATATATATATATATATATATATATATATATATATATATATATATATATACATGTATATGGGGCCACTCAAGGGACAAGAAAACATTGACCTTTATGTGCAGGTGACTCTTATACACAGGTTCAATTTAGTTGAAGTATGTTGTCAAGGTACTTAAAAAAATGGTTTTTATAAACAGGTTATCCTTAGATAAAGGTGGCTGCAGGTTTTACTGTATATATATACTGAAAAACAAGAAATCCGACACCACCAGATTTATGCAGATTTTTGGTATGATAGCTCCAAACTTGAAAGATTGTAAGGGAATCAGATTAAAAAAAAAAAACATTCTGCAGACCAAGAACATGGCAGAGTGCGCTCTGCATTAACTTCCCAATAAAAACTGTTTTGACAGTTTAATACTAAAAGAAACAGATTACTATAAATGTCAGTATACACTTTGTAAGTGAGTTCCTTCTGGTTTGTAGGATACATTATATATTACATTAAACATAGTGAGGTTGTAAACTAACAAATAAATTTGGAAAGTATGGTAAAACTCAATTTAGTGGATGTCAAATAAAAATCTTTATTTCCATCAGAAATGTTTATGGAAAAGGTATAAAAAAAAACGTGAAAAGGGAAGATTAATATTGAAACACCTACACATGTAGTAGAATTTGACATACGGTATCAAGGGAGTAAGCTACACCATGTAAAAATTAAATTTTCTTGACATTTTAACGAGGTAACTAAATCATGTGATCTTTGTGTAAATCTTGAATGAATGTTTTGTGGGCAAGATAGTAAGCCTGTTCAGTTAAAAGTAAAATAGTATGTATGAAATTAATGCTTTAAGTACTGTAAATTGGGATAATTTGCCATGGTTTAATTTTGTCCAATCTAACCACCCCGTAAAAGTGGACAAAATGTACCTGTCCAAAATTTGTAACAAAATCTGCATCTGTATCTAATGTTATCAATCAAAATGAGAACAATGGCCACAGGCAATGATCGGCACAACATAACCCAGATTTGAGAGCAGACAAAATTTAAAAACTGCATATTTCACAAATAATCGAATTTTAACTGACCAAATAATATTCATCCTAATTTTGACCAAAGTAGAGAAGTTATAGCAATACCAAAATATGTCAATTACATGTAACAGTAATCTAGGGGAATCAGGTGTGACCAAGTTGTGTCAGTATTGAAGTCATGGCATCTTTAGATTCTACTTGTAGTCAGCACATGTAAATGTACAAGTCTCCTTGGAGCTTAAAGCTGAACTGCGAAGATAAAAAGCTTTTCAACTTTTAATAAAAAAAAAATGTGTGTTGAAAAAAAGGTTTTGAAACATTCCCACTTCATATCCCCATACAGCTAACATATTTGTAATTGTTTCTCCGGAAAATCACAAAATTTCATTAAACTGTATTTTTTATTTCAGATATATTTTGCTCACCTGTACGGAATTAACCTGTTTTTTTTATCTTATAATAAGCCCTCATGCCCCTTTAATCACCAATCCCCTACAGATCAGCACTTTTTAGGTCCGATAGAATAAGTCTATTTTAATCTTAGATATTAAAGGGGCAAGTCACACAAACTAAAACTCTCACTTCTGAAACTTTATGTTTCACACTGGCAGTTAAAAACCAATTAAAGAAATGTTCGTACATGCACATACATTCTGTGATTTAGTAACAAAGTGCATGCTGCCAAATTTGGCTAACTTTCTCACAAATGTTAATCAAAATCTCATTTAAAAGTTTGAATTATTCAAGAGCTCAGGTGACTAAGTTTTGTTTAATGGCAATTGAAAAAATTAAAGGATAAACCCACTACAAGTTTTTGGGTGGAAATCTCACCTTTAATGAGCTTTTGGTCTTAAATTTTAAGAAGATCAATGCTGCGTAGCTTACTCAACTATGGTAGTTCGTGATACAATGACATGTAGTAGCATGGTGTTACGAACCAGCACTAATTAAATGAACTTAATCAAATCACGTGCAAGTGAAATTTCTTTTGAAAGTAGAAGACATATTTTATATATGTACTTGTTTAGCTGCAGAACATGAAGTCAACTGCAATTTTATTATTGTATTTACATTTCCCACAACAGTTTGCCAACTGACTCAGTGATAATCTGGGCGGCATTCATTTGAAGCTGTGAATTATGTGACTGGGTGTAGTAGTAATACAAAATGTAGACAAACATGGTATTGATAATAATGACTTATTTTCACAGAAAATTGTCAAGCAGCATCTGTTCTGTCAGATTCTAGGCTAAAGACAAAATGTTCATGAGCACACCTAAATCCAGAAGGTCTCCTAGGTGATAAAAAATATAAATCTCCAAACAAAACAAGAAAACACCCAATCTCTTTGCTACTTTGTCATTTTCAAGATGCACATACAATTTCAAATGAGTATTTTTCAGCAATTTTTTCAGGAATTGTGACAAAAAACAAAAACGTAATTATATAATAAATCAATTTCTAAATGCTGGCTTTTAATACTGCTAACCAAGTCATCTGGCTTTTAATACTGCTAACCAAGTCATCTGGCTTTTTATACTGCTAACCAAGTCATCTGGCTTTTAATACTGCTAACCAAGTCATCTGGCTTTTAATACTGCTAACAAAGTCATCTGGCTTTTAATACTGATAACCAAGTCATCTGGCTTTTAATACTGATAACCAAGTCATCTGGCTTTTAATACTGATAACCAAGTCATTTGGCTTTTAATACTGCTAACCAAGTCATTTGGCTTTTAATACTGCTAACCAAGTCATCTTGCTTTTAATACTGCTAACCAAGTCATCTGGCTTTTAATACTGCTAACCAAGTCATTTGGCTTTTAATACTGCTAACCAAGTCATCTGGCTTTTAATACTGCTAACCAAGTCATCTGGCATTTAATACTGCTAACCAAGTCATCTGGCAACTGTCATCTGGCTTTTAATACTGCTAACAAAGTCATCTGGCTTTTAATACTGCTAACCAAGTCATCTGGCTTTTAATACTGCTAACCAAGTCATTTGGCTTTTTTATCAGTCAAACTCCATATACATTTTCCGATAAGTTGTAAATAATGGCAAAATACAAGTGATAAAATAAGTGTGAATTTTTAAAAAAGTTACTAAAATATACATAAAATACAAGAACTAGTGTAACATCGGACCTGCCTGTGATGTTGTAAATTTAGTGAAACTGACTGCAATTGTAGATTTACTGTCATCTTCCAAGAACAAAACCCTCAAAAAGCCAAACAAAATATTCGGTCCGAGTGAGGTCCAGTTTTGGGAAAATTCACTGTATATGTCATCTAGGCTAATTGTAAGTATCTAGACATTAGATTATAGTTTTTCACATTTGTCCATAAGAACAGAACTTATCTAAGATTTCATCTTGTTCCTCAATATTCCATATCTGTATTATATTACTTTGATACATTTGTAAATAAAAAAATGTTATAACCAACCAACTCAGTTCATGGGAGTTTCCATGGACGAGTGGTTAAGAGCATTACATTTTAAACCATGGAGTCCCTCATATACAATACACGGTCACATCCGAATCTGGCTGATTTTGTGAGGAAGGCCAGTGGCCATTACTTCAACACACTATAACCAGGTTTTCTCCTCCGCCATTAAAAACTGACATCAATGTAAGTGGGACTGAATTACCATTAAACAAAAACTTCAGTGGTGAACTATAAGCATACATATACATTTTGATATTGTCAGCACTAAATGGCATATATTTCTCTAAATGATAACTAGAAAGCTTCACCTCAGAGGTTTGCCCACCTAAAGCTTAATAATGATGAGAAATCAAGCGGGCATACTTCTATACTGTGGTTAGAACTGCAATGTACTGTCCCTTGTGACTGATACAGAATCACTAGTGATATAAATTTTGTGTTCTAGAATAGCAAATTAAAAAGGGTGAGGAAAGAAAGAGAGGTCTAATTTCATTTTATCAATAATTAAAAAATTCTTCTGAATTCCATAACATTTTTAAAATATATTTTTGAAATCTTTAAAGCATAAAAGTATGCAAGCAAATTAGATAAAAAATCATTACCTTATTATATCTCCTGATAAAGATAACTTCCTATGTATAATAAATACAGTCAGTTCAATTGCTTTCCAATCACGGTTTACCTGGAAATTTTCACCCCTAGTTATTTTTACCTTTTTTACGACAGAAAACATATATTCTCCCACTGTTCACAGATTTTTCCTTCATTTTAATAGGGAATGAGTTCCTTGTCAACCCATAGGGTATTGACAAGCTTATCAAGCTTTCATGTCACAATACAATTCATATGGTATAGGGTGCCTACGGTATCTAGAATGCTGTGCATAATTTAAGATTTTATTTGCGTAGATCTACATATACCGGTACATGTATTTAAAAAAATATGAGAAAAATTATCAACCCGTACCTTGAGGGTATGACAAAGGGATCTCAATCCTGGGAATAAGATTCTTGAATGATAAACCCTTGGCAAGACTCAGATTTGTCTTTCAAGAATCTTACCCTTAGATTGAGATTCCTTTGTCATACCCTAAAGGTATGGGCAGATCCTATTATTCACCCTGTCTTGAATTTACCCTAAATCACTTTAGTCTCACTGATGACATTGTAATTGTCTGTAGTTCCATTATTTAGCTGGAAAATTTCATTTCATGTTAAATTTGCCCTCACATTTAAGGGCAAAAATGGTGAAAATTTACATTGCAGCAAAAATTTCCAGGTACATGTATACAGTATTCTTATAATATTACAACTGAGGCAGCTCAATAATCAAATAACCTGTATGACACATTTGCACTTAATGTATAGGAATGTGTTAATTTGATATCCCAAAACTGATAAAAATAACATATTGATAGGTATCTATTATATATAAAAAAGCTGTACCTACCGACAGTCCACTGTATATCTCCGTATTTAAGTAGTGACATGCAAGGACAAATGCCAAAAACTTATAACGACACCTAAGGTCGCCTGACGTTTATATTTCTACTAGCTTAATTCTATCAGTACACACATACACCTGTACTTTCGTACCTGTCCAATACCTAAATTAATGTATCACCTGTCAGCTAATCCAGTATTCATCAGGTAACCATGTTTTATTTTATGATACCTTTTATCAACTGGTCATTCCTTGACATCAGTTTGAGGTCATGACCCTGTGCACAGGAAATTTGTAACAATGTGTTTCATGTCCAAGATACTGAGCATTAAAACAAATAAAGCAATGCCAACCCAGTTTTTTTTAGTGATTTATACTGGATGATAGATGCATCAATCAAAACAATCTCTTTCACAAAACTCACCTTTCCATCTTCCTGTTTCTGGGTCATCCATAACTCAAAGTGTCCTGAGTCGAAAACCTTACAATTTATTTAATAATAATAATAATAATAATAATAATAATAATATTTGATTTGATTTGATTTTTTGTTTTAATAATAATAATAATAAGTATGTGATATCCAGTTTATATTGGTGGAGGATAAACCCCGGTAACCCGGGTACCATACCTGGAAAACTGGCAAACTTTCACTTAATAAATGTATTAATAATCTTGTGGTACATGGCATGTGTCAATATTGTCTTTAGTGTCAATGTCTTTAGATATTTTTAAGATGTCAAGCCATTTATAAATTGAGACATATCCTCACAAATTTTATGTACATCTAAACCAATAAAGTTGACATGCTCATGTACATCTCTATCAGGAGTTTACATGTTCATGTATGCCACTACCAACAGAGTTAACATTTTCATATACATCTCTATAAGCAGAGTAGACATGCTCATGTACACCCCTACAGCTAGTTATATATTCATGAACACCTCTACCAAAAGAGATAATATATTCATGTACATCTCTACCAAAAGAGATAATATATTCATGTACATCTCTACCAAAAGAGATAATATGTTCATGTACATCTCTACCAAAAGAGATAATATATTCAAGTACACCTCTACCAAAAGAGATAATATATTCATGAACACCTCTACCAAAAGAGATAATATATTCATGTACACCTCTACCAAAAGAGATAATACAAATCGTCTCTACAAATACATATATCCATATACAAGTCTTCCAAAAGAGATAGGTTTTCAAACGCCCTACAAATCTTGGAGGGCACATGTATCCATCACTTAATTTTGAAAGTAGGTTTTAGTTTCCCAACATACCTAATATTTGTAAAATAATTCTTTCCAACATATATAGCCAATGGTTGTATTTACTACACTTAATGACAGCCCTGAAACATACTGTATTGGTCCACTGGTTTTAAAACAGAAGTTGAAAATGTTAGAGAGTGAAAACATTTGAGAATTTACACATGATGTTGGATGGCAGTGGATCATAAAAGGTCACCTAAGTGACCCAGATGACCTTTCACTCCTAAATATCTTTATGGTATGTTCTTTCTGTAATGTATTAGGTTGGTATACTGTGGTCTACAGGGGGTTGACAGGATCAAAATATACATGTAGATACATCTCTGACATTATATAAGGCTCTGTACCAATGAGCTATTGACTACAAATGACAAACAACTATTACAAGTTACTATGACATAAGTCAAATCACGGCTAATGTGAACTGGGGCCTTGAGGCGTAATATGTTGTCTCCAATACAAAAATAAAAAGGCAGTACATAAATAACACCAAGCTTCCACAGTAGACACAAGTGCTACATGTAAGTAGAAAATCTCAATTTTGCTGCAACACAAAGTTTATGTTCTCTCTCACAATGTCAAGTTTAGAGTAAAACTTGTGTAAATTCATTGTCTCTATATAGACAATGTACATGTATATACAGTGGAATGTTGTTATCTTGAAATTCACAGGACCGATTTTATAACTTTGAGATCTCTGGAATTGGCGATAACTGGAATTTCAATTAACATACAGTGTATATATATTTTTATATCCTAATAGAATTATGTGCATGATGTATAGACCTTCTCAGACTACTGTTTAATAGAAAGCAATATATAATACTTCTAATCACCAATTTTCAATCTACTAATATTTAAAAGATTAAAAACGTACTATCTACAATTGGTATATATACATGTACACTACAACTTTTGATTCATCCTATAGCGGAAAAAATAATTTTCCACACAACAAATGTTTTTGTTTTTTATAGTATATTGAAAATTTGGCACCCAAACTTATTTAAACATAAGTCAAATATTTAGATAAAAGTACATATATATGCATGTAGTACCTCCGCTAAAGCTGGCTTATAAAACTTGTATACACTTTTGAAAGCATATGATATAAGGGCAAAAACCCCCAAAATTGCAATTTTTTAAATTAGGGCATAATCCTAGAATGGCAAAATTGGACAAGGCAAACTAAAGTCAGAGCGCAGAAATAAAAAAAATTGCAATTTTGCAAGTTTTAAATACTCTAGGCATAACTCTAGAGTGGTAAATTGATGACTCAAGGACAAAATTTGAATTCTGTCTGCATCTTGTGGCTCTTAATAGCAGAGTGTATGGGTTTCATAAAAAATGAATTCTGTCTGCATCTTGTGGTTCTCAATAGCATAGTGTATGGGCTTTTTCAGAAGAAATTGAAAATGTTGACAATTAACACCTGACGACAGACTGTGGTTGTGACTCATGTGAGGTATACAGATCCTGCATGCCTGGAAACATACATCAACGCTCTAATGTCAGTCAAGTTTTACCTGGAAATGATAGTTCTGATTTATCGAAAAATAAAAGATACTTAATAGATTTTTGTTCCTCATTAGCTAGTCCTACAAGATGATAAATGGTTAAAATACATTGATTTACAAGAGAATAAAAAATTGCCAACCTTGCACACGCTCAGACCATCACAGAGGAGCCACAGGCTTTAATCACTGAAGTAATATTATTTAATAGGTACATGATATCACAGAACAAAACAATAAAGATGGAATAACGAGTTCTGGAACCTAAACATTCCTAAGAAGATCAAAGGCCACAACGAATCAATGTATTGGACAACAGAACTATGAATTTTCTGCTTTAGTGGAGAACATTCTCTAGCAGGAAGAAGTAGTGCTCTACAAAGAAACCGACAGTCAAAAGCAGATCATGTGTTAACTGCACAGTGTGTTGATTGACTTCTACATAAAAACAAAACAAACATCGCATGGCAAGAATAACCTAACTCAAGTTTTGTCAGTCATTGAATAATACACTGAATTAAGCTACAAAGAACACTGTTTACCTTGTAAGAATGAATAATGTAGGATCCTTTTAGATGTGGACCAAATGAAATACAATGTATATTAAAGATACCTAAACATACACTTAAAAACCTAAACATATATCCCAAACATTATACAGAATCTCTCTCTCTCACACACACATATTCCCATACAAACATTCTTACATACACACATTCTCAAACACACAAATCCCCTCACACACATTAGTCCCATACACACATACACACACACTCCCTCCAAACACAAACTTCTACATACCTGTACAAAAATGTGTAAACAAATATGCACACATATAACAAAAGCAATCTCCCACACACAGCTAAACACACATTCCTACACACAAACACCTCTTGTCTTGTTACTAAGAACAACAAAGTGATAAGGAAACCCACAAAATGGTGACATTGTCACTTGATACATGTAACTGCACTCTTGTAACTAAGTACGACAAAATGATAAAGATACCCACAATATGGTGACATTTTCACTTGATAATTCCAATCTTGTAACTAAGGACAACAAAATGATAAAGATACCCACAATATGGTGATATTGTCACATGATAATTCCAATCTTGTAACTAAGGACAACAAAATGATAAAGATACCCACACAATGGTGTCACATAACTGGTCACAAAATGATGATACACAATGGTGACATTGTCACTTGATAACTGGAATCTTGTAACTAAGGACAACAAAATGATAGAGATACCCACAAATTCCAGTCTTGTGATATTGTACCCACATGATACATGATAATTTCTTGATAAGGACAACATCATCCAAAATTACACTGGGACAGGTATGATTACAAATGTACATGTGATCATCCTAAGGGTTAGTACATGTATCACTTATATTGTTTTCATTCTGTCTCCTGCAGATCTAATAGTTCCTAGACAATTCTTTATAATTTCTCATGAAACCCCCCTTATTTTGAAGATCTAAGATACCAAAGTATAAATCACTAGGATGTCCAGGACATAGGTACAAATCTGGTAAAAAATGGACAAACAAGGACCTCTAGAAATCTTGAGGTGGGATCAGGTCCCCTGATAATGTAAGGTTGCAAGGAATATGTGTGATGTATCCTATAAAGTAGACAAAAACAGCATTAACACATTACAGCTTTAAATCGTACATGGAGGTAAAGTCGCATCATAGTTACAGACAAAATTACAAAAACAACACACTAAAATCATTACAACATCATTTCCAGAATTTGTTATGTCATGATTATATCCATATGTTTTGATTGATTTAAAAACTTAATAATCTTATTATGAGTTAAATTGATGTTCCATCAACTCGGTAATGTTATCGCAAGTGGATTTCTGGGATCAAGTCAAAGCACATTCTGCAGTACAGGGTTAATAACACATTACAAATGTATATTGACAGGAAATTACACAAATATGTGCATTTCAGATACATATAAATTCAAGATTGAAATTTCCAAATCACTTTTATCCATAAATATTTGCTTTTTGAATTGATGAAAAAAAAGTATCGATTCCCTGAAAAATATAGGTCTTGAAGACTTGTCGAAATATATGGTATAAAGTCAGTCTGACTTTCTTTATGAGTTTTAAGACATTTTAAATTTACTTTTAAATGTTACTTTTCAAGTATTGAACACTATACACTTGTGACAAAATTGACTTAAAAGTCATTGATTGAACTGTTTACAGGTCTTGCACATGAGTAATATGAATTAATATGTAAATGAGATTGTGTTCCAGTTGCATGTATTGGCATCTTGCTGTGAAGATGGACATTAGAAACTCCAGACAAGTACAGTGTAAGGGTAAGATACTGTCACATAGAAAATTGTATACAGCGATGTACATGTATATAAGCATAAGGCTTTATAATCATATCACTGATCTATGTACATATAGTTTTTTATACCAGCATAATAAATACATCATCAGTATTCACGTGATATAAATGGTAAAGGATGTGAAAAAATGTGATGTTTTTGTGATTGTACTTATTTTGGAATAAAATAGGTTTTTGCTAATTTGTTAAATCTAAAATAATATGCTGCATTTCCTCTAAAAAGTCTGGAAGCCTATCCTTTATTGAAATCAACCTGCAATATCTTTATAACATTGTCATATGTAGCCTAGACAATGTAGATTTTTCAGTATTGAGTGTATTTTACCAGCCATGGACATAGTCATATATGTCTCTGATTATACCTCCTTATAATTTGATTACCATCAACTTGTATCAGTACTTTGACTTTTTCTCATGTTGTTATGACATCACTTCCTCCAGCCAGTGAAAGTGAAAGATAAACTGATATAACAATCTATTATATATATACATGTAGTAAAACCTGTATATAGGTGCCACCCAAGGGACCAGAAAATATTGACCTTTATGTGCAGGTGACCCTTATACACAGGTTTAATGTAGTTGAGTATGTAGTCATGGTACTTTTCAAAACTGGCCCTTATAGACAGGTGATGCTTATATAGAAGTGACCGCTATAGCAGGTTTTACTGTACTTATTTTGAAATTTCTGTCTGCAGTACATCTCTTCAGATTGTATAAGCAAACAACATGTAAGAAAATATTTTGCGTAATCCTGTTAGTTATACCCGTATTTACAAATTGTCCAGAAACTGTTATCGTCCCAGAACTGTTACAGTACAGTATAACCAAAATTTTAGAAATTCTTATGACAATACAATAATGTATCCTTAAATAATATGGTAGTTTCCATATAACAATTTTTGAAATGATAAGTATGTGGATGATATAACCAAGCCCCTTATATTTAATCCTAGGGGCATAACAATATACCCAAATATCAAAGAATACATGTACCTTATACCTGATAAATTGTAATATCACAGAATACCTTGTAAAAAATAGACATATCATAGAATACCTTGCACCTAACGGACGTAAATATCAGAGAATACTTTGTACCTAAAAGATGTAAATATCACAGAATACTTTGTACCTAAAAGATGTAAATATCACAGAATACCTTGTACCTAATAGACATAAATATCACAGATTACCTTGTACCTAATAGACATAAATATCACAGAATAGCTTGTACCTAACTAAATATCACATACCTTACCTAATAGACATAATTATCCTACCTGTACCTAATAGATAAATATCACAGATAACCTAATACCACAGATTACCTTGTACCTAATAGACATAAATATCACAGAATACCTTGTACCTAATAGACATAAATATCACAGATTACCTTGTACCTAATAGACATAAATACCACAGAATACCTTGTACCTAATAGACATAAATATCACAGAATACCTTGTACCTAATAGACATAAATACCACAGATTACCTTGTACCTAATAGACATAAATATCACAGAATACCTTGTACCTAATAGACATAAATATCACAGATTACCTTGTACCTAATAGACATAAATATCACAGATTACCTTGTACCTAATAGACATAAATACCACAGATTACCTTGTACCTAATAGACATAAATATCACAGATTACCTTGTACCTAATAGACATAAATATCACAGATTACCTTGTACCTAATAGACATAAATATCACAGATTACCTTGTACCTAATAGACATAAATATCACAGATACCTTGTACCTAATAGACATAAATATCACAGAATACCTTGTACCTAATAGACATAAATACCACCTTGTACCTAATAGACATAAATGTACCTACCTTGTACCTAATAGACATAAATACCACAGATTACCTTGTACCTAATAGACATAAATATCATATCACCTTGACCTAATACCTTGTACCTAAATAGACATAAATATCACAGATTACCTTGTACCTAATAGACATAAATATCACAGATTACCTTGTACCTAATAGACATAAATATCACAGAATACCTTGTACCTAATAGACATAAATATCACAGAATACCTTGTACCTAATAGACATAAATATCACAGATTACCTTGTACCTAATAGACATAAATATCACAGATTACCTTGTACCTAATAGACATAAATACACAGATTACCTTGTACCTAATAGACATAAATATCACAGATTACCTTGTACCTAATAGACATAAATACCACAGATAACCTTGTACCTAATAGACATAAATATCACAGATTACCTTGTACCTAATAGACATAAATATCACAGAATACCTTGTACCTAATAGACATAAATATCACAGATTACCTTGTACCTAATAGACATAAATATCACAGATTACCTTGTACCTAAAAGACATAAATATCACAGAATACCTTGTACCTAATAGACATAAATATCACAGAATACCTTGTACCTAATAGTACCACAGAATACCTTGTACCTAATAGACATAAATATCACAGATTACCTTGTACCTAATAGACATAAATATCACAGAATAGCTTGTACCTAAAAGACATAAATACCACAGATTACCTTGTACCTATTAAATATCATAGAATACCTTGTACCTAATAGACATAAATATCACAGAATACCTTGTACCTAATAGACATAAATATCACAGAATACCTTGTACCTAATAGACATAAATATCACAGATTACCTTGTACCTAATAGACATAAATATCACAGATTACCTTGTACCTAATAGACATAAATATCACAGAATACCTTGTACCTAATAGACATAAATATCACAGATTACCTTGTACCTAATAGACATAAATACAACAGATTACCTTGTACCTAATAGACATAAATATCACAGAATACCTTGTACCTAATAGACATAAATATCACAGAATACCTTGTACCTAATAGACATAAATATCACAGATTACCTTGTACCTAATAGACATAAATATCACAGAATTACCTTGTACCTAATAGACATAAATATCACAGAATACCTTGTACCTAATAGACATAAATATCACAGAATACCTTGTACCTAATAGACATAAATATCACAGATTACCTTGTACCTAATAGACATAAATATCACAGATTACCTTGTACCTAATAGACATAAATACAACAGATTACCTTGTACCTAATAGACATAAATATCACAGAATACCTTGTACCTAATAGACATAAATATCACAGAATACCTTGTACCTAATAGACATAAATATCACAGAATACCTTGTACCTAATAGACATAAATATCACAGAATACCTTGTACCTAATAGACATAAATATCACAGAATTACCTTGTACCTAATAGACATAAATATCACAGAATACCTTGTACCTAATAGACATAAATATCACAGAATACCTTGTACCTAATAGACATAAATATCACAGAATACCTTGTACCTAATACAAAGATCACAGAATATCTTGTACCTAATAGACGTAAGTATCACAGAATACCTTGAACTTTATAAATGTAAATATTACAGATCATCTTGTACCTGATAAAAATAAATATCACAGAATACCTTGTACCTTATAAACTTAAATATAGAATACCTTGTACTTTAAAAATGTTGATATCATAGAATACCTTGTATGTTATAATCGTGTATATGAAAAAATATACTGATAGTATGGCTGGTGTGATGAACCTGTATTAATCAACTATATGGTAATGCTGAATTTCCTGTTTTTTTCCTGTAATTCTTTTTAGAGCAACTAAATAAATCAAAATAACAGAAAGAGAAGTTTTACCTGAAAAATGGTCAGCATTGACTCTTACAAAAATCGCTGTGCACGTTTGTTTCAAGCCGTTAAATAAACCTGGTTGCGAGCTGTTCTGCTGGTGTAATCTGAGAACAGTACAACAATATGTCACAACACTTCATGTAAAATCCCTTCAACATGTGCTTATACATCCAATTGTCAAGGCTTTAGTCAGTATGGTATACCTGTTCAGAGAGAAACAGCACTCATTAAGATCATTGTCTGTGATAAATAAATTATTGGCTAAAACATTGCTGTGCCACCATTTCTGTCCCACACACAAAGCAAAAAGTGATAAAGGAAAAATAAATGTTTTGACTTCAAGCTATCTAACATAGAGAAAAATTAGCATTTCACACTGATCACAACAGACTTGAAGATCACACAAAACCACACATACAATAAAAATCAATCACTGCTGTGGTAGAGTTGTTTGCTTATGTGTAATATAATCGGCATGCTTCAAAATTCCTGGTCTGTGTCATTTTTTTAATGCTGTCTTCTAAGTTGTCGAAAATAATGAGAATGTCTAAAAATCGTTAGGGAAATCCTGCATTGGTCGAAGCCTTTGTAATGAAAAACTCGATTGATCTGTGCAATGTCCCTTTACTGCATAGAAAACATTAAGATTATGAATGTGCAAGGCTTTAGATAAGAAATACTGAGAAAGACATTATCTTGTCATTCAAATCATTTAAGAAAGAAAAAAAATAATTGGAAGGAAAATACAACACAGCTTCCCATTCATCTCTTTAAAGATAATTAAACTGAATGTTATATTCTAATGCACTGTCCTTGCAGTTTAAATGACATTAAGTTTTTTAATTATTTATACCAGATTTCAGATATTATCTCAGAGTGACAAAAAAATATGTTGAATTGATCACATCTCAGTTGAAACTGGATCAATTTATTCCCGATGGTGTGAGTGAAGTCACGCATGTATATAATCCACAATCAATTATCAGGATACACATTCCATGACAATGGGAAATTTAAGGAAATCCTGTTGAGTTTGTCTAGTCATGATATTGCCCTTTTTTTATCTACATAGACTCTAATGGAATTTAAACAAACCCAATAAAACAATTAAATTGTAAAAGTATCAGGAAACTCAGTCAGTCTAGTCTAAGGTCCTGACCTGAACTATTACTTAATACAAATGACTAAGAGTGGTGGGGGTGGGGGGAGGGGCGCAAGTTACACAAGCTATCAACATTTATTCTTTGGCATAATTACTTGTTCATACTTATTAACTGGCATACCTGTAATCACTTCTGGTCAGTACAGGTATAACACCCACTGGAGCTTAAGCTGATTTTGTGAAAATGTTTGCCAGTTTACTTGAAGGAATAAAGTAGTTTTTTCATGAATGCATTATACCCAGGCTTTCTACACCACCATTAGAGACTGAAAAGTTGTTGAGTGTGGTGTAAAATTTCTATTCAAATGAAATCTTAAGTTTGAATTTTGACATGAATTGGTTTTGGAGGATTTCATTTGGTTGTTTGGAAGTTGACCGTTAATCTATAATTGCAGTCCTTTCAAATGAACTAACAACAACATAAGTCCGGTTGTTATATTTACAAGTTCATATTTTAAGTATTTATTTAGTAACATTTTTCAAAATTCACAATTACTTTATCACATGAGTTCCAATACTTACAACTTGTTTGAAAATGTATTTGGAGTTTGACTGATAAAAATGCCATCTGACTTGTTTAGCATTTTAAAAATCTGGTGTTAAAAAGCTGTTTAAGTACATTATTGTTTTTTTTATTTCTACAGGTTTGGAAATTAGAGGGATTGGTATTCAGAAATAATTATTTTGTACTTGAAAAATAGAAAGAAGAAATCCAGACTTTTTTAATGTGAACAAAATTGGAAAGTGATCGATTTTTAGGATCTGCTTTCAGAAGTTGCAGAGTATTGACATACATTTAGAAAAATACAGATAACTAAAAGACAGTAATTCAACATTTTTTTTGTATTTTTACTAGTTTATATAATCTATATATATAACTAAGAAAGTGTCTTCGTCAGTAAAATGCCTTTTTATTCTCAAGCATCTTTATTGGGTTTGTATTTTTACTAGTTTATATAATCTATATAAAGAACTAAGAAAGTGTCTTCGTCAGTAAAATGCCTTTTCATTCTCAAGCATCTTTATTTGGTTTGTATTTTTACTAGTCTATATAAAGAACTAAGAAAGTGTCTTCGTCAGTAAAATGCCTTTTCATTCTCAAGCATCTTTATTTGGTTTGTATTTTTACTAGTTTATATAATCTATATAAAGAACTAAGACAGTGTCTTCGTCAGTAAAATGCCTTTTCATTCTTGAGCATCTTTATTGGGTTTGTATTTTTTGTAAAACAATAACAAGGGGCCTTAAGATGCTCATCTGGCAAATTAGTCACCATTGCAGAAGTAAAAAATGTCTAAATGATGATAAAAAACTAACATTTTCTGTTTTATAAGATTTTTAAAGACCCATTTTGGAGCCCCTATGGGTCCTAGCCCCCTTTTCATTTGCAAACATTATGCAGCCTTATATCGATGTAGTTCCTGCCAAAATCCTGACAAAAGATGAAAGCAATTCGCGTCTCTCTGAGCCTTTCATGTGACATAAAATTACACTTAAAAGAGGAAATAACTTCTATAAGCGTCAACCTAACAAATTCAGCACTGTTGAAGTTTTTGTAGATCTTTTCATGCTGAACATTTGTGCTTATTTCACTTTCTCTCTATTATACTTTTTGAGATAATGACCAAAAACACGAAAAATCCAAATAAAAGGGGAAATAACTTCCATAAATGTCAACCTCACTGAACCTGACAATTTTGGCCATTAACTTTTTTTGTAGATCTTTGTGTGCCCAACAGTTTTGAAAATCATATACAGAATTTGAGAAATCATCACTAATTCACTCTGATTCATCAGATGACACAAAATTCACTTTGAATCATAAAAACATCATAGTCAATCTGAAAGATTTACCTTGATTCACAAACCAAACCTTTACACTTGACTACCTGCCATTTAAAGAAAATCTATAAATAGCATTGATTGATTAATGATTCTGTAAAGATTTTTTTTATTCCCTTGAACATGTCAATTTTTTTAAAGTGTGACATTTTACCTGCATGAGTAAATCTGTATGTAACGAGCTCATTTGTCAAGCTGATAACATGAGTCTCTCACCTGAATCTCTTTGTTCAAATTCTTATACACCTGTAATCAATAATTAACAGTTCTATGTTTCCTCCAATTTCTACTGCACATAATCAATATCGTAATCTATTTTACTTGCATTCAGGGGAAAAAATACATTCTTCAATGCAAAGAGTTCTTATTGTTTCTGATGACAGCTCTATGCTACAATTTTTACGAATAATTTATTTCAGAATTGTCCTTTTTAAAACAAATAATATGACAGAATAGCATAAATATTGATTAATCATTAAGACTAATTAATGCTGATGACAATCAGAAAAGTTGCAAGTTCATAAATTGCTATTTAGTTGAACAAGGAGTTTGAATTTCCTCTTACGACTCAACAATTGAAGTTCTCAAATAACAAAGTATTTCCCCCGTCATTGGAAAATCCATTTCATATTCAAATTATCAAAGTGTAAAACTATTAGCTATGGGTAAAAATGAATATGAGTTATGACTATTAAGTTAAATTATGCATGCTGACTCTCCTTGGTTAACCCAGTGTTAGAGCTTAACATTTTTATCTACGAGCCACCTGGGCCACTAAGTTTCAAAATCTACTAGCCCAGCTCAGATCTCAGGGGCCCAGACTTTGTCATTTTATGATAGTTTCAGAACTCTGTTTAGAAAATCATCTACAAATAATGAATACTTAAGAAAACTCCTAACAGTGTTCCTTTAATGATTGTCTTTTTCACAAAGTATAGTATATCAGCATATTGTGTCAAACATTAATGGCAGTGTCTTTGATCTGTAACAAAGTTCATACAGAAATTATAATTTTGTCAAGATACATGTAATTTGGTTTGAAAAAAAAAATGATTTAAGTTTTTAGGACAAGTTTGGTGGTTTAGAAAAGTGTGGTAGATTTTGTGTAGGAAATAGGCCACAGTTTGCCGATTGCACTGGTTGAAGAATCTGTGGTGCCAAAAACTTGTCAAAATCAATCCCCAGATACAAATTTTTGAAGCCAGATTCAAAGACAACAAATATGGGAATTTCAACTTTACAAATAATTTTCACATTCCTTAGGGGTGGAGGAGACTTAAAAATGAAAGAAAATGACAAAGCTGGGAAAGATGTCAAAAACATGTCAAAAATTAGTTTTCCAATTTATTCCAAAAACAGGAAATTAATTCATGCATCCATAAAAAATTCTCAGATATAATTAGTTTTTAATCCATACAGCAGTTCTGGAGAAAATCTTTAAAGAGGAGTACCCCAAAGGCTTTTTTGCCCCACCCTGGATCCACCCCTGGACTGATCTGGTTGAAATTTAAAAACTTGGTAGAAGACCTTGAGTATGTACTTCCTATAAAGTTTTATCAAAATCTCTTTAGTAGTTTTGGAGAAGTCAAAACTGTGGAAAATTACCCCCCTCCTCCTTCATTTTTGCAGTCTAAAAAAATTCATTAAAAATTTTAAAAATTAGATTTCAGCAAAATTCTTTCAGGAATGCATTTATCTACTAAACCACAGGTAAAACACATAAAAATACATCATAATGAATAATAGGGGAGAAAATCAAAGAAATCATACAAAAATAAATGAAAATTACAAAGTCCTAAAAGACATAAAAAATGCATCAAAAATTAATTTTCAGATTTCAATGAAATTAACAAACTTGAATCAGACATCTATGTAGATCACTTAGATACAGTTAGTTTTTTTTATTCATGCAGTGGTTCTGAAGAAGAAGATTTTTAATGAGGAGTAACCCCTGGGGCCTCTTTTGCTCCACCCTTGATCCACCCCTGGGCCAACCATTGGATGCTGTTGTTGTATTGTTGTTTAACGTCTCACTCAAGAATCTTTCACTCATATGGAGACGCACCAAATGCCAGTGAAGGGCTTCAAATTTTGGCCTTTGCTCAGCACTTATGGCTATCGAGCAGTGAGGATTCTTTCACTCATATGGAAACGCCACCAAATGCCAGTGAAGGGCTTCAAATTTTGGCCTTTGCTCAGCACTTATGGCCATCGAGCAGTGAGGGTTCTCTAACGTGCCGACACCTACTGTGACATATGATCTCGTTATTTACTGTCTCATCCGAAGGACAGGAAAAGCTAGCTGCCTCACTCTCCATTGGTAACATATACGTATATGTATATACCAAATTTTATTACATGCATGTGTAATCATACAGTTACAATACAGTTCAATATGCCTGTGTAATATGTAACATCATATTGCACTGTAGTTCGATATGGAAATTTCACCGGAGCTACTTTTCTAAATGGGACTCATGTCATCCAAAATATTTGATGGGGTCATTAAAAGTGGAATGAATTTTAAATTTGTGTATACAAATTGATAAATAAGGGACATGTAATATATACAAAACCACACAAATGTTTTTATCTGTATCACCAGACTGCACTTGATTGTTGTAGCGGATGGATTCAACTTGAGCTATGCTCTCACTGAATCCATCCACTACAACGATCGTGAGCAGTCTGATGATACGGATAGAAATGTGTAGTTTTGTCTATTGATTACAGTAGACCCAATGGTTCTCTTTGTATTGAATCTACAAGGTGCTGATGGACAGACAGACAGACAGACAGACAAAACTGGGCAATACAATAATATGTCTTCTCTGTGACGGACATGTACATTTGTAAACCAAACAAGAACAATAAAGAAAATGAAAAACCAAACTAAGACAAAAGATTAAAACCAATCAAACAAAACAAGGAAGTAAAATAAATCCATGTATTCTACAGAGACAAATACATTTCACAATTTATGTTGTGCTCATTACTTCAATATAAAATACAGTAGTACATGTTATATTTACAGTCAGTTGTTTTTATGACCACTAGTGTCCAGACACTAACCTAAAGGTATATCCACAAACTCATAAAATGAAAGAAACAATACTCATCAACAAAATTAATCATCAAGCTAAACACATAACCATACAGGTACATATGCAGGTATAATGTACATGTTAATCAAAATGAACACTCTACAAGTATTACTGAAATATAGCATCTACACAGGCAGGTATAATGTACACTACAAATGTTATTACAATACAGGTACACACATGTACAAAGGTATAATATACACTACAAATGTTACTAAAATACAGGTACAAAGGCAGGTATAATGTACACTACAAATGTTACTAAAATACAGGTACAGAGACAGGTATAATGTATATACTAAAATACAGGTATGTTACTAAACACTACAATGTTACTAAAATACAGGTACAAAGGCAGGTATAATGTACACTACAAATGTTACTAAAATACAGGTACAGAGACAGGTATAATGTACACTACAAATGTTACTAAAATACAGGTACAGACAAAGGTATAATGTACACTACAAATGTTACTAAAATACAGGTACATAGGCAGGTATAATGTACATGTAAAAAAATGTTACTCTAAAGTACAGGTACAGAAATATAGGTATAAGGCAGGTATAATGTACACTACAAATGTTACTAAAATACAGGTACAGAGACAGGTATAAAGTATACTACAAATGTTACTAAAATACAGGTACATATGCAGGTATAAAGTACTACAAATGTAAAAATCAAACATAGGCAGGTATAATGTACACTACAAATGTTATTACAATACAGGTACAAGTACAAATTCTGCACGTTAAAAATAGTCTTAGGTAGGAAAGAAATGTTACCTACAGGTCAAAAGTGGTACACTACAAATATTCTATAACAATGGTTTCCATGACATTGGTTTCATAAGACAGGTGGTGTTATATGACAAGAGACCTCTCAAGACAGGTGGTGTTATATGACAAGAGACCTCTCAAGACAGGTGGTGTTATATGACAAGATGGCCTCTCAAAAGTGGTGGTTTTCTATAACAATGGTTTCCATGACATTGGTTTCATAAGACAGGTGGTGTTATATGACAAGATACCTCTCAAGACAGGTGGTTTTATCACAGTAGTCTCTCAAGACTGGTGATTTTTAATGACAGTGGTCATATAAGACAGGTGGTCTTCTATGACAGTCGTATTATAAGACAAGTGATCTGCTCTGACAGTGGTGTTATAAGACAGGTGGTCTTCTATGACAGTAGTTCTTACAAGACAGGTGGTCATCTATGACAGTGGTCTTACAAGACAGGTGGTCATCTATGACAGTGGTCTTACAAGACAGGTAGTCTTCTATGACAGTGGTCTTATAAGACAGGTGGTCCTCTATGACAGGGTTCTCACAAGACAAGATTTTCTATGACAGTGGTATTATAAGACATTCAGGTATATCAACTGGCATTTGTCAATTTATAAATTAACTAGAAATTAAAGATACAACAGAATCAAGCACACAAGCTTCCTATTTGGACATTTTACTTACCGCATTATAAATTCAGAAGGAAATTAATAACCAGGCTATATGGCAAATGCTGCTATTTCTGCTTTTCCATCGTTAATTTTCCACATTTAAGTAATAATATCCCACTATTGCCTGCAAATTGTGTTTATATCTCACAAATAATGTGATGTGTGATGGTGTGTTCAACATATGAACATTTTATATACAGAGACAAAATACTAATTGATAAGTTCACAGGAATATTTGGAATTGCACTTAATGTCAAAGTTCCGTAAATTTAACGATCTGTATAATGACCTTGTTAGCAATTACTGTTTCGCTAAATGAAATATTGAGTTACCCAATGGCCAGTCCTTTAGCAGTTGTTGAGTTGCTGTACTGGTCGTGATGAGGATTTCTTCCTCACTTATCTAATTTGAATTTGACTGTGGACTCTTTGCAGATGTGCCCGATCAACAGGAGATGCTTACTCCTCCATGGCACCTGATCCCACCTCTAGATTTCCGAAAGGTCTGTGTTAGTCCAGTATTTACAAAATTTGAATATTGTATCCTAGATGTATACTTTGGTACACGTATCTGTGATTTTTATAAACCAGTAGTTTTTTATCATTGCTAATCAACAGTTTGAGCAACCCTTGGTTCTTATCAGGTCCAGAAGTCACAAAATTAACTTAATCTTAACTTTTATTATCTGTAGTACAATGTAGCAGATGCAAGATACATTTATGATATAACTTGTGCTGCAACTGGCAAATTTTTGTATTGGATATCTATGGCATAGAACTGTAAATAGGGATCCAATTTATTTTCTTTTGGTTTCATCAAGAATTGAAATGAATTCGAGTCTGATCACACAGTGTAATTTGCAAAGCGTAGCAAATTACGCCATATGTGATCAGACTCCCATTCCTTTCAATTCTTGATGAAACAAATAGAAAATACAGTGAAACTTGTATATAATGACCTACTTTGAGACAAGAAAGCCAGTCTTTATAGGGAGGTGGTCTTTATATAGACATTGATTTGTACACAAATGGTACTATTGGGGACAGCAAAAACCAGTCTACACCATGTGGTCTTTAAACACAGGTGGTTGCTAAATCAGGTTTTACTGTACATTGTACTTTCAAATTTATTCACAAAAAGTTTAACACATATTTTAATTATGAGCATTGAAATTACAATGTACAGTAAAACATCCTGTTTGAATCCACCAGGTTTTCAGCGGTATCAAGTCAAATGATACAAAACGTAAATATCAACAGTTCACACATTTTGTGCTCCAAACTGCATCACATTCAATACTAGACAAGACGAAGTACATGCAATTGAGTTTCCCCGAAGCATGATGATAGGACATGTATTCTGCATGTTTTGAAGATACATTCTAAAGTCAATAGAAAACCTGAGCATGCCAAATATTTGTTTATTGTAGTTGTAGATTTATTTATCATGTTGAAACATACTTCAGTACCTCATGATCGGACAACCAATTGTCTTTACGTGTTACACTTTATAAAACACCTATTCTGTGCCTCATTTTACATCACATTGACATCAAACTCCAATTTGAGTGTATTTAGTCTATCCTGTTCGAAGCCCAAAATCTAAAAAGTATTGATCAGAGGCCCATTTAGCACCATATTTGTGTAAAACATTTTACTCCAGTCTGCTAGGTATGTAAGTTAAGTTTTTGCTAAACTTAAGCCGCCAGATTTCGCCCAAGATTTTGTTTTTGTGTGACATTTTCTGCTCTATATCTACCAGAACGTTGTACTTTGTTTTGTAAACAAACAAGGTAAAATAAGTGCCCACAATCAGCTTATTGTGACATCATATCTCAGATCTTTTCAACGAAAATTGAAACAAATACAATTAGCCAATCAAAACAGTGCAAATGTTAATATTTTAATCATATTATGATAAAAAGTATTGGCAAACTGAAGAAAACTTCAGAAATATCCAGAACTAGATCAAGTACACTCAGATATTAAAGTACCGAACTCAAATATTTTTTAAATTTTATGAGAAAATCATAAATCAGACCCATTGTTTTTCATGTGAATTGAAAAAATAAATAATCATTTGTTCTGAATTTCAAAATGTTATAACAATCATGTATGCATTCAGATGGTAGAATTCAAGGGAATATATTGTATATGTTTCTTCCACAATAATCTTCTACAAGAATAGGTATCAAATAATGAGAAAATTTGGCCGACAGTCAGTCATAATTATAGTCATTTTGTGTTGAAGGATATAGATCTGAATTAAAAATTGTAGTGGTCAGATACAGCACCTATCACATAGCTTTAGCTTTATAACATCTAATAGCCTGTAATCTGCCCAAAATATGATACTGGGTGTCATTCTTACATTGTTCGTAATTATAAGATGTGGCAGCCATCTTTTACTTTTAATGTTTTTCTCCTACACTGTTATAACATGGCAACTTATAATCAATGGTTGAAGTAAGCTAAATGTGGATCATTATAGTAATTCACAAACGTTTCCCTGGTCAAATGGTATGATTCATTCCAAAAGATAAGTAAAGAATTTTTAAATATCAAAGTTTGCAACGACAGCTTAGGTATTTTAACATGTAAGAATAACAAGACAAATGATGTTGTAATTGATTAAAACTCTGTATTATAATTATATATGATATCTGATGTCAAAAATTATAAGTATATCTGGTATTACTGATTATAAATAAATATGTCTGATATCTGATATTACTAAAATAAAAAAACTATACCTGATATTACAAATTCTTATATCTGAGTTAGAAATCATTATATCTGGTATCTGATATTTCAAATTAAAAATCATTATATCTGGTATCTGACATTACAGATTATAAATCATTATATCTGATGCTATAAATCATTATATCTGATATCTGACATTACAGATTATAAATCATTATATCTGATGCTATAAATCATTATATCTGATATCTGTCATTACAGATTATAAATCATTATACCTGATATCTGATTACAGATTATAAATCATTATATCTGATATATGATATTATAAATCATTGTATCATATATTTACTACAAAATAGTCTTTTTTTTCATCTCTGATACAGGAGCCAGCACGTGCCCTTTATCACATACCCCGTATCAGCCCTCCCTTTATCACACCCCTGTAACCTTTTATCGCACCCCATTTTGAACGCTTCTTGTATCTTCTTGTATTTTTATTATTCGGAACCCCTCGATTATTTTCCGTTTCAGACAAAAACCTACATCTTGCATAAACGCCAGGTTAAGCACATTCTGTTAAATATTTGGCCTGATTGTGAACATTGTTGAATGAAAATGTAACGGAATCGTTTGATACAAGTGTAATGATATTCCGTAGGTGGGTTCAACACACCGTAAAGTCGTGCATTTCATATTTTTATTTTTAGTATACTAAGTACTTTTAATGTTTTGACACAATGTTCTGTACTAAACAGTACTCACAAAGCTTGAATTTCTTTTCAAAGTTTTTTAGTGACACATTATATGTTCTGCTGTGAAAATAGTTACTCTACAATACAAATTTCTTGAGGATGTTCAAAATTTTACCGAGATCTGCCCACATATAAGTTTTTGTACTGTAGGAATTTCCATTGACGGACGCAATATCGCGATTATAACACAGCAAATTTAAAACAATTTAATATTTTTTTATCGTTGATATACTCTAAAATACAAATTATTTCAGCAAAAAACGCATGCTTTATCAACCCTCGACCCAATATCAGCGGTTGAGGCCTACGTGTGCCCTCAAAATTTTTGGAGACCGAGGGTTGATTTGCCCACGATATAGAGTTTGCCATTTGTTATTCTATACTGATAGGATTATAAATCATTGACCTGATACTGACATTCGCAGATTATGAACACAGATTAAATTTTAAAACAATTAAAAATTATATTTTTAAATCATTGATACCTGATATCTGATTTACAGATTATATTTACCAGTACAGTTGATATCTGACATTAAAGATATATAAAAAAACATACCTGATATCTGACATTACAAAATCTATATCATTATGCTTGATATCAAACCCTCGACAATATCAGCGGTACCTGATATATGACCTACGATTATAAATCATTATACCTGATATTGGAGATCTTGGGTTGATTTGGATATGCTGACATACAGATTTTAAATCATGTGTTATTCTATATCATTATATCTGACATTACAGATTATAAATCTGTATATTGATATCTGATTATAAGATTATAAATCATTATACCTGATATCTGACATTACAGATTATAAATCATTATACCTGATATCTGACATTACCTGATATCTGACATTACAGATTATAAATCATTATACCTGATATCTGACATTACAGATTATAAATCATTATACCTGATATCTGACATTACAGATTATAAATCATTATACCTGATATCTGACATTACAGATTATAAATCATTATACCTGATATCTGACATTACAGATTATAAATCATTATACCTGATATCTGACATTACAGATTATAAATCATTATACCTGATATCTGACATTACAGTTTATAAATCATTATACCTGATATCTGACATTACAGATTATAAATCATTATATCTGATATCTGACATTACAGATTATAAATCATTATACCTGATATCTGACATTACAGATTATAAATCATTATATCTGATATTATAAATCATTATATCTGATATTACAGATTTTAAATCATTTTTTCATATGTCTGTACTAGATATGAGTACATTTGTATATGTGATAATGACACGTCCCCATGCATGATTTATTATCCTACTGCACCCCCATGATTAAATATTCTAATAATGCATCCCCTGTTTGGAACTTCTCTATTAATATTGCAATGAATGGAGAAAAAAAGGATTTTGAGTGTCATTTGTTTCTGGTACATTTCATCGTCTGCTCATTTGGTGTCATCCAAATTCATTAAATTGAACAGGGTGAAAGGACTTTGAATTCATTGTCATCCAGAATAATGGATTTGTTTGTTTATTGTTGTTTAACGTCCCACTCAAGAATATTTCACTCATATGGAGACGTCACCAATGCGGGTGAAGGGCTTCAAATTTTGGCCTATGCTCGGCACTTACGGCCATAGAGCAGTGAGGGTTCTTTAACGTGCCGACACCTACTGTGACACGGGACCTCCAGTTTTTACTGTCTCATCCGAAAGACAGCAAACCAACCTGTCGCCGGCGGGACTTGAACTCACGACCTCATGATCCAGAGTCGAGCGCGCTAACATCTGAGCCAGGCCGGCTCTCCAGAATAATGGAACTAGAAAGTATGTTGTTATTGTTGTATCTTGTGATGTGTTATAATTTGTAATTTAGACACATAATAAAAAGTTTTTAATATGACCATTTTGATATCTTACTCATTCTCAACCCTCATTCCTGATTTCAGCCCAAGAGCCTTCGGGCCTCAGGCTGATATCGGGAACCTCGGGCTGGGAAGGAGTATGATATCAAAATGTTCATATAATAATCTCTATATATCTGATATTTCAGATTATAAATCATTATATCTGATATCTGTCATTACAGATTATATAAATCATTATATATTACAGATTTCTAATCTGATTCTTAGATTTCAATTTAAAATCATTATATCTGATATCTGACATTACAGATTATATAAATCATTATATCAGATATTATAGATTTTAAATCATTATATCTGATATCTTATATTTCAATTTATAAATTTTTATATCTGGTACCTGATATTTCAGATTATAAATCATTAAATCTGCAGATATTACAGATTATAAATCATTATATCTGATATTATAAATCATTAAATCTGATATCTGACATTACAGATTATATAAATCATTATATCAGATATTATAGATTGACATTAAATCATATAAATCATTATATCTGATATCTTATATTTCAGATTATAAATTTTTATATCTGGTATCTGATATTTCAGATTATAAATCATTATATCTGATATTTCAGGTTATAAATCATTATATCTGGTATCTGATATTACAGATTATAAATCATTATATCTGATATCTGTCATTACAGATTATAAATCATTATATCTGTCATTACAGATTATAAATCATTATATCTGATATCTGTCAGATTATAAATCATTATATCTGATATCTGGCATTACAGATTATAAACCATTATATCTGATATCTGTCATTACAGATAATATAAATCATTATATCTGATATCTGTCATTACAGATTATAAATCATTATATCTGATATCTGTCATTACAGATTATAAATCATTATATCTGATATCTGGCAATTATAGAGTATAGACCATTATATCTGATATCTGATATTTCAGATTATAAATCATTATATGATATCTGCATATTATAGACCATTATATCTGATATCTGATATTTCATTATATATGATATCTGATATTTCAGATTATAAATCATTATATCTGATATTTCAGATTATAAAACTTTATATTTGATATCTATTAAATATAAATATCTATATCTGATATAAAAGATTATAAATCATTATACATGTATCTAATGTTTCAGATTATAAATCATTATATCTGATATCTGACATTACAGATTATAAATCATTATATCTGATATCTGACATCACAGATTATATGTACTAGCTGTGTCCCTCAATTTTGTAGTTAGACTTACCACTTATTTGAATGCAATATATCCCAGAAACACAAAATTGAAGACACCACAGAATCTAGCACATGTGCTTCTTACTTATTTTTTACTTAACTCTTTCATCCCTAAAGCCAATTTTGACTGGTCTAAGTCATTGATTTACAGAAGAATCAATTGTTTTTCAGGGGTTGATGATTTATACAGATGTGGAGGGCAAATTGATACCTGACTTACTGATTTATGACAAATGTGATAATTTCTGCTTTCCTACTATCAACTTTCCACAGTTAATTAGCTATATTATCCCTATACCATCTGTATATATGTGTTTATATCTCCCAAAGGAACTGACATATGACAGAATGATTTGAAATACTTCTCCAATGTGCATTATTATATTGTGTACATTGTAATTGTTTCCAAACTATGTGTGTACTTATTCTATAGACAGTTATTTGTTTCTGCTGTAATGACAGTTGGTTTGTTGTATTGTTGTTTAACGGCCCATTCAAGAATCTTTCACATATATGGAGACGTCACCAATTCCGGTGAAGGGCTTCAAAGTGTGGCCTATGCTTGGGACTTATGGCCATTGAGCAGTGAGGGTTCTTTAACGTGCAGACACCTACAGTGACATGGGACCACGGTTTTTACTGTCTCCTTCAAAGGAAAGGAATCTAACCCAGACTGGACTCGAACTTCACGACCTCCCAATCAAGAGTCAAGTGCACTATCAATTGAGCCAGGCCGGCTGATGTACTGACAGCTAATGTACACTACATGTGTATACAATGTATATGTACATATAGCTGTCAGTAGTGCTGAAGCACAAATTATCAGCTACACTAGAAAAATACTGTCAGTACAATATTCAGCTGTCAGCTACACTAGAAAAATACTGTCAGTACAATATTCAGCTGTCAGCTACACTAGAAAATTACTGTAAGTACCAGTACAACATTCAGCTGTCAGCTGTACTAGAAAAATACTGTCAGTACAATATTCAGCTGTCAGCTGTACTAGAAAAATACTGTCAGTACAATATTCAGCTGTCAGCTACACTAGAAAAATACTGTCAGTACAATATTCAGCTGTCAGCTACACTAGAAAAATACTGTCAGTACAATATTCAGCTGTCAGCTGTACTAGAAAAATACTGTCAGTACAATATTCAGCTGTCAGCTGTACTAGAAAAATACTGTCAGTACAATATTCAGCTGTCACACTAGAAAAATACTGTCAGCTACACTAGAAAAATACTGTCAGTACAATATTCAGCTGTCAGCTGTACTAGAAAAATACTGTCAGTACAATATTCAGCTGTCAGCTACACTAGAAAAATACTGTCAGTACAATATTCAGCTGTCAGCTACACTAGGAAAATACTGTCAGTACAATATTCAGCTGTCAGCTACAGTAGAAAATTACTGTAAGTACCAGTACAACATTCAGCTGTCAGCTGTACTAGAAAAATACTGTCAGTACAATATTCAGCTGTCAGCTACACCAGGAAAATACTGTCAGTACAATATTCAGCTGTCAGCTACACTAGAAAATTACTGTAAGTACCAGTACAACATTCAGCTGTACTAGAAAAATACTGTCAGTACAACATTCAAATGTCAGCTGTACTAGAAAAATACTGTCAGTACAACATTCAACTGTCAGTTGTGCTAGAAAAATACTGTCAGAACAAGATTCAGCTGTCAGCTACACTAGAAAAATACTGTCAGTACAATATTCAGCTGTCATCTGTATTAGAAAAATACTGTCAGTGCAACATTCAACTGTCAGCTACACTAGAAAAATACTGTACAGTGAGTCAGAAAATCTATTTAAGCTTTGTTATGTTTTTTTGTTTTTTTGTTTTTTTACAATTAAAAGAATATAAAACTGTAACTTGAATCCTGAAAATATAAAAAGAATTGAGGTAACATTCAATATTGACATGTCAGGCTCAAAGATTTAGAAATAAAAATCTCCGACCATCACAGATACTACTGTTTCAGGTTATATTATTTAAAAAATAAATAAAAATCTTGAACACAGTAACAACATATACGTCCATTTCATTCCTTCATCTTTGTGAAATTGTTGAAATATTCACTAAGTGATGTTAAGCATTGCTACACCTATCATCTCATGAATCATTATAAACATATATACATACAAAAAAGAGAGAATTAATAGATAACTTGACATACAAACTACTCACATATCATTTGTACAATCAGCTGATATGCTGCAGACATCTAAAATATTGTTTTTTTTCCCTCAAATTTTCTTATCTTTGAAATACATCATTCAATAACAATGTATGTTTAAACAGCAAAATAGAAAGTTAATCAGGGCTCACCTGCACAAATATTTCTCAGTTTATTTAGCTCCTTGAGGCTAAGCATACAAATAAGAATTATTTACATTTGTAAATGCTATGTTTACAGCTACACGGCTTGTTGTCATACCTATCATTTTTGTACCATAAAAACTTTTCAATATAAACAAAAAATTTCAATGTAAACTTTGACCTTCACAAAAATTGTTCAGCACCAAAAACTTCAATGTTTTAATTCTAGTTTTGTCGACTCCTTTCAGCCCTAAATGATGATAATCATATTTCAAAATTTTCATCAGGGCCAAATAATCAAGGCATAGAAACACCTATCATATGATCTTTCAAGGACTATTCTTGAATGTTTACTACTTAATTTTTGCAGATTCATTCAGTAGTATTACGATGCTAATTTGGTCCTTCAATGGTGGTCATTTCTAATCTTTGATTCACACAAATCAGTGAAGTATTAACACCCTGTTAGTGTAACATTTACAAGTCAAACAGTAATTATGATACATACTGGTATACATAGGAGTTATCTCCCTTATCTTTGGGTGCTCAATCAAACATGATATGTTTGTATCAGTGATCTCCCTTTGTTAGATTATTCTATTCCCTTACAGGGAAAACCCTCACTGAGAAATTGAACATAAATCTTCAGTAGATATAGTACATTATGATGCATCTTTCTCTATGTGTCAGGTCATCTAAAAGAAAGGGGTCTATGAAAAGATTCTTACTTCTATGTTTAGTCAGTGCAGTTTCATGCCCTGCTGGAACATAAGCTGATTTTGTGAGAAAGTCTGGCAGTTTACTTGCAGAAAGTAAGGTCATTTTAGGGATACATTGTAACTGTTTTCCCATCTGCCATTAAAATCTGGCTGTCATTTTAAATTGTTGTGTGACATACAACAAAATTTATACAAGACTACCGGTAATTTAAAGAATTACTGTTTAAATAGTTCTCCACATAGGGCATATTGCCATGGTATTATATAGATTAATGAAAAAAAAAACATCTATGCAAGATATATGTCTGAGCCTAAGTCAGGAAATGAAACAGTTATGGCCCAGACAATGAACGAAGTGGAATAACTCTAAAAGTAAGGGTAGTAGAGTGCATGTTTCATATGTAATACTGTCACTTTGAATGTCAACCTGCACCTGTATGACAAAATCCTACTCAGAAATTCTGGAAATGAAACCAGCTTTAGGTAAAGTGCCACAAATTTTGACTTTTTGACTTGTGTAATTGAGTGGGTGGCACCTAGTGACACTACTACCATGGCATGTGGTACATCAGTTTTAAATCTCATCCAATACGCTTGTGACTTTTACTTCTTTAATGCCGCTTGGTGACGGAGCAGTCAGTATCTTTTATAAGTCTTAGGTTTGACCCTATACAAGTTCTGTGACTTTCATTTATACTGAGAGCTTGGTGAGGGAGCAGTTAGTACCTTTTATATGTTTTAGGACTGATCCTGCACAAGTACTGTGACATTCGTTTATAATGAGCACTTGGTGAGGGAGCAGTCATTGCCTTTTATAAGTTTTAGGTATGACCCTGTACAAATTTATGACTTTCGTTTATACTTAGTGCTTGTTGAGGGAGCAGTCATTGCCTTTTATAAGTTTTAGGTATGACCCTGTACAAATTTATGACTTTCGTTTATACTTAGTGCTTGTTGAGGGAGCAGTCATTGCCTTTTATAAGTTTTAGGTATGACCCTGTACAAATTTATGACTTCTGTTTATACTTAGCGCTTGTTGAGGGAGCAGTCATTGCCTTTTATAAGTTTTAGGTATGACCCTGTACAAATTTATGACTTTCGTTTATACTTAGCGCTTGTTGAGGGAGCAGTCCGTAACTTTTATAAATGTTAGGTATGACCCTACACCAAAAATCAAACCCAGAATCGACAACTTGGAAGTCAAATGTTCTACAATGAACCGGATATTTCTTGCACTGTTTTAACTTTGTTAGACCTAGTGATTTCTGGTGTCTTTGATCAAGAACTAAATTATACTTATATCTGAAGGCCAGATAATTGTCACTAGTCCTTTTATATTAGAAACATATTGACATTAACATCTGAACAATACACCAGACATGAAATATTGTAACATTTTGAGTTATTGTATGAAACCCAGAATCTGCTCTGGTGACCTATGTAGCAATGACTAACAGTCCAGTGATAGCAGCAAAAAAAATCTAGAATAATAACAACCAATTCAGGAACTAAAAAATCTCCTATTAGATCACTGTATGTGGTCTTAAAGCGATATAAGCTGTCACAATGATTATTTTTGTACCCTAACAGACAGTCGAGAATATGATAAAATGTGTGTTCAAATACATTATCAAACATGTGAAAGATCTTCTTTTCAAAGTTATATTTTTTATTAGAATTTAAGTTTTCCTGTACTTAAAAAATATCCAGCAGTATTTCCATATACAATGACCTTTCAAATAAACTCTCTCGCCATATCAAATGTACTTCGTAATTCGTGGATCTCTGTCCTTTACGCACTCGGACTTATGTTAAAGTAGGCTGATTTTTAAGTGTTTTATATTTACTTTTAAAATATAGGAGGTGATTTTTGTTGGAAAGTTCATGTATTATGTAATATATATGCTTTTCAACACTATTTTAAATACCTGAAGAAAATCGGATAAATATATGAATAAATATATCAGTTCACTTAAAAAAAAAGAAATTTCCCCGATCTTTAATGTTATTCTGAATGCTGATATTGACAAAATCAAAACAATATAACTATGAACATAATGTATGCTTACCTCATGTTTTACAATCATGCAGACATGTCTGGTGGAGTTGGGCAGTTCATGATCATATGTGTCAAGAATGATAATGCCGAGAATGCGATGAGATGAGTTTAAAATGGGTCGAGATCACCTGATATACCTGGCACATGGACAATTTCAGAAACGAATGTTTTGAAACAAAGAAAAAGACCAACTTTGCCTGATTAAGGTATGAAATGATGATGCACGAAAATAAACAAAGGGTTATAAGAATAGAATGTATATTAACTGAAAATAGCATGTGTTTATTGGACACTCGGTAATCTTTGTAAAGATTTACCAAAAGTTAATTTGCAATGCTCAAAGTAATGGCAGACAAACAATAACTGATATTACGGGTTACATTTGGCAAGATCGTTGCAATTTTATACATGCATTTGTTATTCTAATGACCAAATGGTCTCTTTGGACTTTATACGAGATAAAATATTACATAAAATGGGCATGTAAAATTGTTCATCTATGACAGCTTATATCGCTTTAATACATTTAATGTATGCATATATTTTGTAGATCTATGCATACATATAATTGATTTCTTTCATTGTAAGAAGTGATACAGATTACAAATGTTGAATTTCAAATCTATAGATCAGCTTGATATATATACAATTATGAAGACTGATGGTATTCTTGACTGGCTTAACCTTCTAAACAGATGTGGAATATATAAAATATATCACATGAAAATATATGTGTATGTCTGAAAGACAACCTTGTTATTGACGACTGTAATTAATAACCTAAACAATAATGCTAAACTGAAAGGTCAAAACTTTTATGGGGATTTCTGAACATTATGACTTTACAATATGTGCTGTCATTGGTAGAAAGTTTACTCACTGATTTGACGTTAAAGCAATATGAGCTATCATTGGTAGAAGGTTTACTTACTGATTTTAGGTTAAAACAATATGGCAATATCAGCTGTCATTGGTGGAAACTTTACTTACTGATTTGATGTTAAAGGTTTACTTACTGATTTGATGATAAAGCAATATGAGCTGTCACTGGTGGAAGGTTTACTTACTGATTTGATGTTAAAACAATATGAGCTTTCACTGGTGGAAGGTTTACTTTCTGATTTGATGTTAAAACAATATGAGCTATCATTGGTGGAAGGTTTACTTACTGATTTGATGTTAAAGGTTTACTTACTGATTTGATGTTTAAACAATATGAGCTGTCATTGGTGGAAGGTTTACTAACCGATTTGATGTTAAAGCAATATGAGCTATCATTGGTGGAAGGTTTACTTACTGGTTTGATGTTAAAACAATATGAGCTGTCATGGGTGGAAGGTTTACTTATTGATTTGATGCTAAAACAATATGAGCTGTCACTGGTGGAAGGTTTACTTACTGATATGATGTTAAAGTAATATGAGCTATCATTGGTGGAAAGTTTACTTACTGATTTGATTATTAAGCAATATGAGCTATCATTGGTTGATGGTTAACTAACTGATTTGATGATAAAGCAATATGAGCTGTCATTGGTTGATGGTTAACTAACTGATTTGATGATAAAGCAATATGAGCTGTCATTGGTTGACGGTTTACTTACTGATTTGATGTTAAAGCAATATGAGCTGTCATGGGTGGAAGGTTTACCTACTGGTTTGATGTTATAACAATATGAGCTGTCATTGGTGGAAGGTTTACTTACTGATTTGATGATAAAGCAATATGAGCTGTCATTGGTGGAAGGTTTACTTACTGATTTGATGTTAAAGTAATATGAGCTATCATTGGTGGAAGGTTTACTTACTGATTTGATTATTAAGCAATATGAGCTATCATTGGTTGATGGTTAACTAACTGATTTGATGATAAAGCAATATGAGCTGTCATTGGTTGAAGGTTTACTTACTGATTTGATGTTAAAGCAATATTTTCTCTCATTGGTGGAAGGTTTACGTACTGATTTGATGTTTTAATAATATCTGCTGTCACTGGTGGAAGGTTTACTTACTGATTTGATGTTAAAATAATATCTGCTGTCAGTGGTGGAAGGTTTACTTACTGATTTGATGTTAAACGAATATGTGCTGTCACTGGTGGAAGGTTTACTTACTGATTTGATTTTAAAGCAATATGTGCTATCACTGGTGGAAGGTTTACTTACTGATTTGATTTTAAAGCAATATGAGCGGTCACTGGTGGAAGGTTTACTTACTGATTTGATTTTACAGCAATATGAGCTGTCACTGGTGGAAGGTTTACTTACTGATTTGATGTTAAAACAATACATGCTGTCATGGGTGGAAGGCTTATTTACTGATTTGATGTTAAAGCAATATGAACTGTCATGGGTGGAAGGTTTATTTACTGATTTGATTTTAAAGCAATATGTGCTGTCATGGGTGGAAGGTTTACTTACTGGTTTGATGTTAAAACAATATGTGCTGTCATTGGTGGAAGGTTTACTTACTGATTTGATGTTAAAGCAATATGTGCTGTCATTGGTTGATGGTGTACCGACTGATTTGATGATAAAGCAATATGAGCTGTCATTGGTTGATGGTGTACCGACTGATTTGATGCATTTTTTATCTCATATAAGTCAGAAAGAGATAACCTGATGACTATAAAACAAATGCATTTGCATTATTAGAATAAACCTGCCAAAAATAATCCATATTAACCCACTGTCACCGTAATTTTGAATCACCCATCACTCTGATCATCACGTCCTGTTGTTTATGTTTACTTCCATTTACCATTCCACAAACATTCAAGATCACCAAAGCCACATTTTCATTGGTTGAACAGGACATACCTACCAGTTCACTCACATATGACCACCTAAATGGGTTTTGTTAAATATCCCATGACACATATCAGAAAATCAGACCTCAGTTTTTAATTAGATTGACAAATGAAAGCTCCAACCACTATTAGGCCTATAAGGATATATATACAAGCTTTATTATAAGGACTGATACTCCAATTCTTATTACAAGGGGTAGGGCATGTACACCAATCTTAATCACATCATAAAAAGACACTGATACACCCTAAGAAGTCTCCAGCCTTTAATAAGGATGTACGATGTATATAGATTATTGATATACCACAAAAACCAGTTGTCTCATTACTGGACATCAAATTTTTTCAAGAGCATTCAATGATAAATAAGTGTTTACCTCATAAATGTTGTAAGTGGTTTATGATGCATGAGAAATTATTTTTATACAAGATCCCTAGGGAACAGGCTACATTAAAACTAAAGATAATGTACTTTAGTTGATAAACTGTTCTTAAATGAGTTAATTAACCTTTTACCCCTGAGACCTGGTGTTAAAATGACTTACAATTTATTGATTTAGATTATTCTAATTTGTAAAGGGATGGAAGGATTATCTATATACTAGTCTTTTGTAACTCCCCTAGGTGATTGGTAAAGATGTTATTGCTATATTACACTTATATTACAATTAGATTTTGTCTGCAAATTTTCTTTTATTTTCTATTTCTAAGTGGGCCATCAAAATAAAAAACATACGAATGCACATCACACCGCTTTGTACACACACAAACAACACAAATCTGTGAATGGAATATTATTTTGCATTGCATTTCAGAAAAAAAAGTGTTTGAGAAAAGCTAAGTTCCCAAGAACTAATTTATTGATGAAGAATTTAAAGTAAGATAATTCTAGCAAACACAACCAAATGATCATTGTCTTTATTGGTTTACATCCGTCAAGAATTTGACACTGAGATGTCACCATCTTTTGACCTGTGTTATGGTCTGATGCCGATGCAGTGAGGGTTATTTTACGTGCCACACCTTTCGTGACAATGGGACCTTGGTTTTAAGACTCATGCGATACAGTGAATTTCACTTCACATGTCATATATCATTAGCGTTTGGCAAAGGAACAGTCACTACTATATTTCAAAAGTCTTTAGTATGACCTGGTACCCGAATCGAACCTGTGACCTTTCACTTGCGAGATCAAAAACTACACACTGACATTAAAGCACAAACAAACAAAATTAAATGCAAGGTATGTTTATTAAACAAAAATACCCTCATCATGACCTTACTCTAACATCAATATCAAGTCAACATGCTGCTAGTACACACATGAAGTTTCTTTCTAATTTTTATGTTAGTTTGCATTCATTTATTTTTCAGAAATTTTGGACATTCATCAAATTACAAATGTACAGGTCAATGTATATAATTGGTCCAAAATTATCAACCATCTTGTTTTCTCGGCATTCCAAAATCTAAACACTGATTGTCTTGGAGGTGTAAAAATAAATATGAAACCAAGGAAGTTTTTCTTTTTTTCTTTCTGTTTTTTTTTTTAGGGGGGGAGGCTGTGCAAGTCCAGTATAAGGCCCATTCCTAGTAGCAAAATGGTAGCATTTCTCCCAATATCAGGTCAGAATATTCCCAATTTTAATCTCTGTGATAAAAAAGTGATTAATTAAATACCGAACAAGAAAATAATAACATATCTTTTTCACAAACAAGATACAAAGCCAGCTTTGTAATTTCCAGTGAATTAAACACTGAAATATACCAAGGAAATTATATTCATATACATTTTTATAATGCTGTTATAACTTTTTCCAATTTCTGAATTAACATGGAAAAATTCTATATTATTGTACATGGTCCATGTTTCTGGAAAGTAGAAAAACACTGGAAGCATGAAGAAAATCTGTGTAATGAAGCAGAAAGCACTATAAATCTGTAGTAAGGCTTATATAGACAAACTAAAAGGAACAAATTTATCACTCTTTAAGTGACTTTGTTAAATCATTTATATCACCTAAAACATTGAAATTTATTGCCTCATATTCCACTTTGTTCAATGACTGATATATTGCACATCAATTGTTTTTTATGTTTATTTTTTTTACAAATTATGTTTGATAGCTGGATACAAATGTACATCACCCATTTAGATGATATATGCATTGCCTTCAAGGTTCTGATGTATATTTTTAAACAATCACATCAAAGACATAAATTTAAAGATGTTTACAGTTTTTAAATGTTAATTCACCTGTTAGAAGTATTGTTTTATTTTAGATGAATGTCTCACTCCCTCATGTCCTATGTTATTACAGATGAATGTCTCACTCCCTCATGTCCCATATTATTCTAGATGAATGTCTCATTAGTACATATCCGATGTTGTTAGAAATATTTTTTTTTCTAGATGAATGTCTCAGTTGTGCATGTTGTTCTAGATGAACGTCTCACTCAGTCATGTCCAATGTTGTTCTAGACAAATGTCTCACTCGTACATGTTCCAAATGTCTCATTCGGTCATATGGTTTCACTCAGTCATGTCATCTCACTCAGTCATGTCTCGTGTTGTTTTGATGTTGCTCTCAGAAATTCAAGTTAATAGACCATTTTTGAGTTCTTAAGTAATCCGTTTTTAGATCCAGATTTTTCTTTTGCCGCTTCAACTTTGTTAGCCCTAGTGATTTGCAGTATATGTCTTTGCATTGATCAAGAAATAAAATGTAGTTATATATGAAACGCAGGTTATTGTCACTAGTCCTATCATGTCAAAAACAAATTGATGTTAACGTCTGAACACTACATGTGTGTACAAGACATGGAATATTGCAACATTTTGAATTATTGTATGAAATCCAGCATTTGCTCTGGTGACTTATTTGTAAACAACAAAGGACTAAAAGTCACGTGATAACAGCAAGAAAAGTTTTGAGTAATAACACTGATGAACTAAAAATTAAAATATTGTATAAATGAACATACTCATGTTCACGTATGTATACTTCAAGGAGCTATTTCAAATTTGATATAATTCTATTGTTTTTTTTTTTTATCAAAGACTTCCTTCCGATAGACTGGGAAGAAAAAGAGCTACAGTACAGAGTGTAAGTTGCTTTGCTAGTTCCTTATTTCAAATTAACCCATTTACCCCTAAAGACACATTTAGACTGGTCTAAGTCATTGATTTACAGAATTGTCCATTGTTTTTCAGGGGGTAGATGAGTTAACATTTTTACATCATATAACCTTTTGCATACCTTTTGCTATTTCTATTTTCAAATGCAATATGAGCTTTTGTCGATTACATATTTTCCAAAAATATCAAATAAATTCTAAACCATTTTAATACAATAATCGATTTCTCATTGTGATTTCAACCCTTAACCTATGCACCCCTAAAGACATATTTGAACTGGTCTGTGTTATTGGTTTTCAGGAGAGATCATTACTTTCAGTAATAGATGGGTTAAACATCTCATCCAAGACATAAGATATAAGATATAAAGCAACACAACAAATTTGGTTAAAAGTACAGAAAAGATACTGAGGAATAGACACAACTGTAAATGAATGAATAAACCAAACAAAAAGAAATATGCTCTGCTTTCTTCTATCTTGGAGGCGTATGACACCAGATAAAGTAGATTTATACAGAATTACAATGATACCTGTTTTTATAAAAACCACATCATGACCAGGTGTGGGAGATTTGTGCTCTGAGACATGAAGTCTCTCACCTTTTTTTGTAGGTAATGTTTGCAAGTTTACTTGTGGAAGGTTGCTTATCTCTTCTGAGGGTACATCTCAACCGAGTTCTCTCCTCCACAATTAAAAACTGGTCGCCACTGAAAAATTGTTAAGTATGGCGATTACGATAAAATAAGATGAGACAACTGTAACCAATCACCAATGACTACCTACTTCAGTGCTCTGACTGACCATATTTTAAAAAAATAATTGAAACAAAATAATAAAATCAAATCTGTTTTGAGAGATTACATTTTTGTATCTGCATGTCTTAATAAAAATCCACCAATCCGTAACAAAAGGGTTGGTTACTGTATTTCTCAAGACAGGTTCCATTTTATCATGTTCATTGTATTCGTAGGCCCTATAAATAAATATTGTACCCAGATGTCTAATGCTAGTACAGGTATTTGTGTACTTTTGTGTTTATGCAATAATCTAGTTAATTGTTCAGTGTGTCGTAAAATGCCATTAAAACAACATTTAATACATCATCCAAATTCAATCAAAAACTCAATGTTATATAACAAATATTTACTGGATTTTCTTCATATACGGAAAGCTTTCTACATTTATTGGCAAAAGAATTCTAAATTAAGAATTCTTTGCGGATCTGCAAAAGATCCATCATCAATTTCTGTCACAAACGTCATCTAAAGTAAAAACAAAATCACTTAAGATTGCCAATACTGATAGTACTCTGTTGTGGAGTATAAGTCAGTCACAACAATTTCCTGACCAAATTATCACAATAACAAAAGATCAACATTTCCTTAACCCTTTCAACCCTACAGACCATAACAGACTAGTCTAAAAACTATAAGGAAAGAACATACTGTTAGGATTTAGTAAAATCCATATAATCTGGCAGGGCTGGAGTCTTGTGTACCCTTTTTTGACCTGGACTAGTTTAAAGAGTGATTGATCCTACTTGTCATGATATGGCTAACCATTTGTTATACAAAATGCACATTTCACATGAAGCCTGTCTAATTGAAACTTGAGTAGAATAGACCATATGATAATGAAAAGGTTACTCGCCCCATAATGGTACATTTTGTGTCTGAAATCAATCAAGTATATCACTGTTCAAAAAGTAATATTCATATAAAAATAACCTCTTCCATAATGGCTGAATTATGAAATGTACAGACTTTTACAAAAAAATGTTAGGACTTTGAAAAAAAAACAATAAAAAAATTAGTTGAAGTATCGGAGTTAACCCTTTTCCTTATGTCACATGGTTGCTGTACAAAAGTATAAACTGACATAAAAATCAAAGTTGATGAAAAAATGCAAAAATAATTGAGTAGAATAACACTCTTAATAAAACATTATAAAAGTCTATTAATAAAAAAAAACCATGGCAGTTAGATCACTTTTTTTTCGTGAAAAATCATTTCACAAAATTTTGTCATTACGGAAATGATATTACCGAAGTGATACGTTAATAGAAAGATAACTCTCATATGAGAATTTTACTATGTGATGAAAGTCGCGAGTTATCTTTTCAAAGTCAACCAGGTGAGCAAGGAAGATGGCAGTGAGAAATATGACTGGACATATTCTAGATCATGTGTGCATCCTTTTCATTGTCATTACCGAACAGCCTATGTTTGGTTGAACTTTTCCAATCTTTTAATAAACCTCATAAAGTTTCAAATTAATCAGTTAAAAATATATCAAGTTATTGAGCGGAAACTGTTTCCACAAATATTAAAGTGGTCATAACGTCATCAACGTTAATATCTCGTTCGAGCTTTTATGGTAATAAACATTCTCAAAAAGTTTCGAAAATTACTCAAGTTATTGAGTGAAAACTTATTGTGCCCATCCATGTGAAAACATAATACTACCCGTCTTTGACGGGCGTATAAAATTGTTATAACCGTTTTTCTTTCCTGGCACTAAAATACTGTTGTGTATGTTTTATGAACTGTTCAAATTTTCCACTTAGCAAACTCTCTTACGGTTAACATCAAATGAAATTTCAGAAACACCTGTACCATCTTGGTATGACAATACCAATGACACAAATAACTATTTTTAGAACTTTTTCAAGTTTTTTTTTTTGGCAAATATTATAAACATTTGATTGAGTATTATTTACTGATGAAATATATAAAAAATCTCAAATACCAAAGTATAAATCTTTAGGATGTCCAGAATATAGATACAAATCTTGTAAAAAAATGGACAAACATTGACCCCTGGAAATCAAGAGGTTGGATGGAGGAGTAAGCATCCCCCGTCTACCGGTCACACTTGCCATAAGTCCACAGTCAAATCCAGATGAAATACATGAGGAACAAATCCTCTTCACAATTGGTACAAACATTTCAACAATTGCCATCCAACAGACAACTAAAGTTTTCACTTAGTGAAACAGAGTAATCGCAAACAAGACTATAATACCGACCATGAAATTTGCGAAATGTTAACATCAAACCAGTTTTCAATTTCCCTGTGTCAATAATTTGCCAGTGTGTAGTTTACCTCTGTATATGAAATGTTCATATGTTGAACATGCCCTGGCATATCGGATCATTTGAGAAATATAAACTCCATATGCAGGCGATTGCGGGATATTAATACTTAAATGTGGAAAATTTCCAATGGGAAAGGTGAAATCATCGCGTTTGTTGTATAGCTTAGTTGTTAATTTCCCATCTGTGTGCTTCATTCTGCTGCATCAGTAATTTCTAGTCAGCTAGGATACATCGCATATGTGTGAAAATTGTCATTATTAATTGACAAAACGAAAACAGAAATCTATGATTTTACATATATATATATATATATATATATATATATATATATATATATATATATATATATGAAAGATGGAAATAAGTATTTTAAAAACTGTTGTGGTAATGACGTAATATAAGATTTAGAAGGGACTGATCCATACCTTATAGCGAAATAAATGAGAAGCGATCATTGCAAATAATATTTTCTGATGTAAAAATACCAAATAAATTGAAAACGCTGAATGTTTTGATAAATTTTCACAAAAATCATTTTAGCTATATACTGATCTAAATTGTACCATAATGGTAGAATGGCCCTTAATTTTCAAACACAAATCAATATTTAAATTGTTTTGAGAGAGAATTACAGAACACAATGTGATGACAAATCTTTTTTACATTTATCGACAAGACAACATCTCACTAGCTAATTTCCTTGTGTCTGTGGTCCAATGACAGGTTGTAGATATATACAAAATGCCATTGTATGTATTGCTGGAGCCAGGTCTGTAACCGACCCATCAATTCTTATGATAAATTTTGTATACTGACAATATTGTTGACTGTTCACAACTATTTATCACATCAATATATTTAGTAAGTTATTCCTCTTTCAAATGAAAATTATAAGGCAATTCAAAATCAGATACTGTAAACTACAGCAACTTGTGTATCCATCAGACTCCATTATTTCCAGACATACTATCAAACATTAGCCTGCATGGCTCAGATTTGGAATTACATTTGTACTTAGATACAAAGTCAAGAGTGTGGAAACTATAGATAAATGTATAATCAACTCTGTTTATTACACTTACCCATTCCTCTCTTTCCCTGTAAGTATTACAAATTGAAATATAAGCGACAAAGTGTCTGAAGGTCACAGGATCATTTCTCTGAAGGTCACAGCATTTATTATTTTCAATGATAACAGCAAAACCTCAGCACCCCTATAGACTGAGAATGGCAAATATTTGACTATTATCAATTGCCTGATATATATTTTGTTTTTAGATGTAATATTCCTTCTAGATAAATATATATGTCTGCTTATAATCATAAAAAATAGACATTTATACATGAGTCCATTATTCTTGTGATGCTGAACTCTGTTGCAGAAGTGTGTGTGTTTGTGTATCTGTGTGTGGTGTGTTAGTGTATCTGTGTGTGTATCATTTTTGTTGGTGTAAACACATACAAACATAGAAAAGGGTTACAAAAAGTCTACTTTTCATTTTTCTTTCAGATATTGTATATTTCATATAAAATCACATTTTTGAATAAAAACCATTACAATGTAATTTCCTATTTGCAATATAATTTCCACTATCATTTTGTGACTTTCTGTCTTTGTATTTCCATTCTTTTGTTTAATAGTACTGATTAGATTTGCAAGAGATTTAACCTTTTAATGAATGTTAATAAGGATTGTGATATAGAGTAGATCATTTTCTGTCAAAACTGCTGTATCTTGAAAACAGAACATCTTCACAATTTGAGTAAACACTCAATGAAATTATTTTGATGTTTTGAGATTTGATGGTGTAAGTGTAACATTTAAGTTAACTTAGAAGTGAATCTCTCCTTTTTGAAAAATTGTGGATTTATATGAAATATATAAAACAAAATAACTAGAGCTGTCCTAATGGGACAAATGCCTCCTGTGGCCAATGTGACCTTTTAGATACAAATGTATGAACTTGGTTCAAGGTCATGACACACCCTAGTGTCCTGGACAACAATTGTGGGAAATAATATCTCCTTCCAGGTACATAGCTTGGACAAAATTGATGGACAAATGGACAGTCAGGGTGATACAAATATAGCCCCCACCATCCAAAAAAGGTATTTAGTTTTTTGTGACTATATATATATATATATATATATATATATATATATATATATATATATATATATATATATATATATATGTTCTTTGACTTGCTATAACATATCTCTGGGCATGCTATAGATCCTTTGCAGCAACTTGTTTTTCACAGAAGGGAAAAAGAAATTTCTCTTAAAGATATATGTACTTTAAGTTCTTTGTCCCGACTGACAGTGTTTTGTGTACAAAGTAAGTCATATCTATTGTTGTTTGACCACTGACCTTAAATGTTAAATAAAAGAGGTTCATTACAGAAGCACATATATTTATCATATATGGAAATTGCTTGTCATCTGAATATTTTACTAGACATCCACTTTAAATTTACAGAAGGGAAACTGAAAACAGTGCTTTTTGTAGCCTTTATTCCAATAATAGATCCTCATTCTACAAAGTATGTCTTTCCTGTCATACTTTGGCATATTTCACAAACATGGCCTATGTACATTCTCTTGTTTCAGTATATTTTGTTAATTGTAGTCTTTTCTGAAAATCTTGATTCCCAGGCCATTTTGTTATGATTAATCTTTAGGACATACATGTATCTAGAATAATTTGTAACGGCAATACAGCTTTACATACCACTGTTGGTCATAACAAACCAAGTCAGTTGTAACAGTCATTACAGAGACACAGCTTTACACTGTTTGTCATAACAAACTAAGTCAATTTTAATAGCAATACAGCTTTACATACCACTGTCTGTCATAACAAACCAAGTCAATTGTAACAGCGATACAGCTTTACACTGTCAGTCATAACAAACCAAGTCAACTGTAACAGTGATACAGCTTTTCAGTGTCAGTCGTAAAAAACCAAATCAACTGTAACAGTGATACAGCTTAACATTCCACTGTCGGTCATAACAAATCAAGTCAATTGTGTGATACAGCTTTACACTGTCGTCAGTTGTAACAGTGATATGGTTTAACACTGTCAGTCATAACAAACCAAGTCAATTGTAACAGCGATACAGCTTTACACTGTCGTCAGTTGTAACAGTGATATGGTTTAACACTGTCAGTCATAACAAACCAAGTCAATTGTAACAGCGATACAGCTTTACACTGTCGTCATAAGAAACCAAGTCAATTGTAACAATGACACAGCTTTACACTGCCAGTCATAACAAACCAAGTCAATTGTAACACTGTCAGTCATAACAAACCAAGTCAACTGTAATAGCAATACAGCTTTACACTGTCAGTCATAACAAACCAAGTCAATTGTAACAGTGACACAGCTTTACACTGTCGTCATAAGAAACCAAGTCAATTGTAACAATGACACAGCTTTACACTGCCAGTCATAACAAACCAAGTCAATTGTAACACTGTCAGTCATAACAAACCAAGTCAATTGCAACAGCAATACAGCTTTACACTGCCAGTCAGAACAAACCAAGTCAATTGTAACAGCAATACAGCTTTACACTGTCAGTCAGAACAAACCAAGTCAATTGTAACAGCGATACAGCTTTACACTGTTGTCATAACAAACCAAGTCAATTGTAACAGTGATACAGCTTTACACTGTTGTCAAAAGAAACCAAGTCAATTGCAACAGCAATACAGCTTTACACTGTTGTCATAACAAACCAAGTCAATTGTAACAGTGATACAGCTTTACACTGTTGTATTAACAAACCAAGTCAATTGCAACAGCAATAACAGCTTTACACTACCAGTCAGAACAAACCATGTTAATTGTAACAGCAATACAGCTTTACAATTGTAACACTGTCAGTCATAACAAACCAAGTCAACTGTAATAGCAATACAGCTTTACACTGTCAGTCATAATGAACCAAGTCAATTGCAACAGCAATACAGCTTTACACTGCCAGTCTGAACAAACCAAGTCAATTGTAACAGCAATACAGTTTTACACTGTCAGTCATAAAAAATCAAGTCAATTGTAACAGCGATACAGCTTTACACTGTATGTCATAAGAAACCAAGTCAATTGTAACACTGTCAGTCATAACAAACCAAGTCAATTGTAACAGCGATACAGCTTTACACTGTTGTCATAACAAACCAAGTCAATTGCAACAGCAATACAGCTTTACACTGTCAGTCATAACAAACCAAGTCAATTGTAACAGTGATACAGCTTTACACTGTTGTCATAAGAAACCAAGTCAATTGCAGCAGCAATACAGCTTTACACTACCAGTCAGAACAAACCAAGTCAATTGTAACAGCAATACATCTTTACACTGTCAGTCATAACAAACCAAGTCAACTGTAATAGCAATACAGCTTTACACTGTCTGTCATAACAAACCAAGTCAAGTGTAACAGCAATAAAGCTTTACATTGTCAGTCATAACAAACCAAGTCAAGTGTAACAGCAATAAAGCTTTACATTGTCTGTCATAACAAACCAAGTCAAGTGTAACAGCAATAAAGCTTTACACTGTCTGTCATAACAAACCAAGTCAAGTGTAACAGCAATAAAGCTTTACACTGTCAGTCATAACAAACCAAGTCAAGTGTAACAATGACACAGCTTTACACTGCCAGTCAGAACAAACCAAGTCAATTGTAACAGCAATACAGCTTTACACTGTCTGTCATAACAAACCAAGTCAATTGCAACAGCAATACAGCTTTACACTGCCAGTCATAACAAACCAAGTCAATTGTAACAGCAATACAGCTTTACACCGTCAGTCATAACAAACCAAGTCAAGTGTAACAGCAATAAAGCTTTACACTGTCAGTCATAACAAATCAAGTCAATTGTAACAGCGATACAGCTTTACACTGTCTGTCATAAGAAACCAAGTCAATTGTAACACTGTCAGTCATAACAAACCAAGTCAACTGTAATAGCAATACAGCTTTACACTGTTGTCATAAGAAACCAAGTCAATTGTAACAGCGATACAGCTTTACACTGTTGTCATAACAAACCAAGTTAATTGTAACAGTGATACAGCTTTACACTGTTGTCATAACAAACCAAGTCAATTGCAACAGCAATACAGCTTTACACTGTCAGTCATAACAAACCAAGTCAATTGTAACAGTGATACAGCTTTACACTGTTGTCATAAGAAACCAAGTCAATTGCAACAGCAATACAGCTTTACACTACCAGTCAGAACAAACCAAGTCAATTGTAACAGCAATACAGCTTTACACTGTCAGTCATAACAAACCAAGTCAATTGTAACAGCAATATAGCTTTACATTGTCAGTCATAACAAACCAAGTCAAGTGTAACAATGACACAGCTTTACACTGCCAGTCAGAACAAACCAAGTCAATTGTAACAGCAATAAAGCTTTACATTGTCAGTCATAACAAACCAAGTCAAGTGTAACAATGACACAGCTTTACACTGCCAGTCAGAACAAACCAAGTCAATTGTAACAGCAATACAGCTTTACACTGTCTGTCATAACAAACCAAGTCAATTGTAAGAGCAATATAGCTTTACACTGTCGTCATAAGAAACCCAAGTCAATTGTAACAGCAATACAGCTTTACACTGCCAGTCATAACAAACCAAGTCAATTGTAACAATGACACAGCTTTACACTGTCGTCATAAGAAACCCAAGTCAATTGTAACAGCAATACAGCTTTACATACCATTGTCAGTCATAAGAAACTAAGTCAATTGAAAAATTAAATTGTGATTAAGTGTTTATTTGCAAAATGGTGAGATACCATAAAATTGACAATGGACAATTTACTCGCATTTACAAGTAATTTACTCACAACTTACAAGTAGAACCTCTAAAATGTTAAAAATACTCATAAATGCATTTATTATAAATGTTGTGATATCACGGTTAATACATTTCTACCGTTATTGAAGTCTCTAACAATGTTGGGTTTCCTAACTTTGACATATTGATGTAATGTAGAGACTGAAGCAAGGTACAGGTTTGACGGGATCATAAGAGTCTGAGACCACTGGTGTCTAGACATGATGTTAGCTAATATACCATACTATGCAAGTTTTCACTTATGGTAGAAACAGATTCAACAACTAACTTGGTTATCATGTTTTTCTAACTCTAGTTAATTAATTTTCAAAACTTAAAAAAAGACACTTGGCAAAACTTGTGTCTTTTCAAATTTTGAAAATTAGCTAAGTTAGATAAGAATTAGAAAAGTTAGATTTAGATAAACATGATAACCAACTAACACTCATTGTAGAATCTCTATGTAATGTATGCAAGGGCAATCACCCAAGGGTTGGTGAAAGCTTGTCATCAGTATGCATGAAGTCTCCTTCTGTAAGGGTTGAACAAATTTTGGTTACTAAAACACAGCAGATGTTTTTTAACAACAAAAATTGCTTCATGTTCTGTGACCCATTGCAAGTTCCTAGAACAAGATTGATTATCTTAAATTTGTATACATTGTAAATATAAGAAATTTAGAATTATTCATAGAAAAAAGAAGACAAAATTGATTAAAAAAGTCTATTTTGGTGTGTCACTTGAAGCATATCTAACTAATTTATATTTCATTTTTTGACAATGAAGCTGATGAATGATAGACAAAATGCAATATGTCCTTGGGTGTTTTGTAATTTAACATTCCATGTTTTGATATTAAAGTTTTCAGTTGAAATAAAGTATTAGAGAAGGCAGCATTCATTGCCCCTAATGGAAATATTTTCTTGATTAATCTTATTTTGTGTTACAATGCTGATATCGGCAATAACCAATAAACTATGAATGATCCATCCATTCCCATTTCTGCTGGCTAATAGCTATGAATAAGAGGTGGTCTCCTAATTGAGGTGGTCTTTATGCAAGGTTCCACTAATACTAGAGGGCCAATAAACTTCCTATGATCTTATCCACTCTGACCTGGCAATAATAGTAGTAATGGTAAATAGCTAAACTATTTGTTACATATAAATTTTCATATACCAAAGTATAAATCTACAGGATGTCCAGGATATATATACAAATCTGGTGATATTGGACAAGCACCGACCTCTAGAAATCTAGAGATGGGATCAGGTGTAACTGACTGGCAAATATCACTAGATGTTGGCCATAATTTTACTCTGATACTCTTTATTTTAATGATGTAAACCAATACATGAATACCAATTTTGTTTGAAATTCTAGAAAGAAACTGAGGAATCTGGTATTTGTTTCTTTATTTTTCTCCCTTGGTTATTACTTTTTAGCTGTACAATAATGCCCAGTCTTGTAAGGACTGAGTAGAAAACTTAGTCATAATGTATCCTCAAAAAGATTACCTGCCTTTTACAAGAAGACTTGAAAATATCCACATACAGCCAGTCTAATCTCAACTGAGGCTCTTCATTGAGCTGAGGAAAGGGACATCATGGTGTCAAGTGCAATGTTCTAATCACTTACATGTACATGTACAAGAAAACTTGAAAACATTCCCCACAGCCAGTCTACTCTCAACTAAAGGCTCTTAAGTCTAAACCACATTGACCTGGAAAAAGGAACATCATGTTTTTAAGTGTGATGTTCTAATATCTTATGGCTCTTTAAGAGAACTTTGAAAACATTGATTTTGGAGAAAATAAATAAACTGATATTTTCACAGATGTGGCATTTACTAAAAACTGACAGATATGGTGTTATTATTTGAAGTAAGCTTCACATATTCTTGCCAAGTGACTTCATGCTCAGTTTCACTTGTTCTGCTTCATTGCTTCTGAAGAACAATTTTTCTCTTGTATCTAATTTGCACAAAAAGATCCAGACAATTATTGCCAGATACATAATCCAAGACATCAAAGCCAAAGGTATTTTTTTTCTACATTGTTCCATTTCTGTATTGTACTTTATACAGGGCAAATCAGAAAAAAATCTATTAGAACAACAGAAAGGTCATAAAGTCAACTTTGTACATGTACCATCTGAAGAGTGTTTAATGCAAAATGGGTGCAAATACCAAGTCGTCAACATTTATAAGTCATGGTCAGGATCGCAGTCAATGATGTCAATACTTTGTAAGAAGTTGAGAACAATTCCATGTTGTAAATTGACTTCATGACACAATAAACTGTTACACAATTGCAACAGAACTATCATATATCTATATAATGTTGTCAAACTAACTAGCAATGAAATTCCTGGGACCCACATTATCTTTTCAACTATTAACCAAATTTCAATGTATCCAATTTTATCATATTGTGAAACTATATCAAAATAAAGGTACCCATTACATCCATGTATAAAATATTTATGTAATCTATTATGATGCTACATAATGCACAGACAGTTATAATAAAAGGGTGTTTATTATCACAATAGATAAAACAGACCTATTTAAGACATTATATCACTCTTGAGAATGGCTAATAATATATCCATGCGAGTTATAAGTTTGGATAATCAAGTTATAAAGGTAGAATGCAAATCTTGCATTATGTGACATGATATTTTATACATTATGTTTCGCACACAGATTCATACTTTCACTTAAATAAACCTGAGTTTATCAGTGATAAGTCTCGCCAGTGGCGTTTTTCTTCACCCTCATTCAAATATATCTTGTATTTTAAGATAATAACTACAACCCTTATTTTCTATGTATGCACCTGGATTTGAACTGGAAACACTTGCCAGTCAAATGCTCCACCACTGAATCACTGCCAACTGTTTGAAGATTATACATTCATGAAGATAATACAATGCATGTATTTGTCCTAGAAATGTAAAAAACTGACAAAGGACTGAGCTCTCTCATAGTATGATATTTTTGAAAGAATTCAGTGCAGCATACAAGTAATTATCACACATCATACCATGTCACTCCTCACATTACCAATCTTCCTTTTCTAGACACAATGTTTTCAAAGATTATATTCTCTAGTATACACATGTAAAGCAAACCATATACATGTGCAGGTGCCTTTATCTAAGCCTCAAGTGATCAATTATTCTCACATACATGTACCTGCATATTTTTTATACACAAGTAAATGAATATTGATAATTATAAATCATAGACCTTTAATATTTGCGACTAGAATAAAGATTCTTATAAAACATGTTATACAACAATTTGTTAAGGATTTTTATTAAGACTCCATCTTTGTCCTGGACCACAGTTTTGGCAAACATGCACCTATGTACATTAGAATGAGTTTAAATATGAATTAAAAAACAAAGTCTATTTCCAAAATTTTTTTAATATTATCAAACATTAAGTTGTTCAAAATGTATCAAAATAACCTTGACCTCTCTCCTCTTTCTGTCTATAATATAGCCTTTGTTTGAACAAACTGTATAGTTGTGAAAAGGATTTTAAATAGGTTATTTTTATTTTATTTTCTTGTCCTATCTCCCCAATCTCCATGTCTCTGACTTAGTGGGAATAAGACTTTCAACAATTTTATTTTCTATCAAGGATATATAAACTGACTTAAAAATGTTGGAATGCATATGTAGAAGAAAACCATGACAAAAAGTACATTTCCCAAAATTCTCTATTTATGTATAATAGGTATTGAAGATATTACCAGTAATCAAAGAATAAATGGTTATACTGTATTTTCTTGGTTATAAGTCATGCATTTATATAAACCTCCGTGCTGAATACCATCACAGCTTCACCATCTTGAAACTTTATGATATTACATGTAGATCACATTTCTTCCATTTTGACAACGTATAAATCACACCTTTAGATAAACTTTAGGACTACAGGTTATGAAAAAAGTTGTGATTTTGAAATTTATGTTTATCTTTTTCTTTAGATAGTGTATGTGTAAATGAATTGGAAATTTTGGATTAACAAGGATTCAAGACCCTGAAGACCAATGAAGAATGTTCAAAGGAGACATTTTCCTTAATGTGACCTTGATCTTGGTATTCATCAAATGCTAACTTCATATAACATTTATAATAAAGAAACACAAACAGACAAAATCCAGACATAAACAGGCATCAAGAAACTAAAACCAGATAGATACTGATATGAAACAAATGCAGACTGAAAATCCTGAGAGACATAAATGCAGAAACATACAGACAAATCCAGACACAGACAGACAAATCTAGACTCCTACAGACAAATCCAGACACAGACAGATAAATCCAGACACATACAGAGACATGTAATTCCAGACACATACAGATATGTGTAAATCCAAACATATAAAAACAAATCCAACATATACTGATAAATCCAGACACAGACAGATAAATCCAGACACAGACAGATAAATCCAGACAAAGGCAGTCAAATATAGACACATACAGAGACGTGTAAATCCAGACATATAAAGACAAATCCAGACACATACTGATTAATCCAGACACAGACAGACAAATCCAATTAGATACTGATATCAAAACAATCAGACTGAAAATATAGACGGACAGATAAATCCAGAAACGAAACACATATATAAATCCAGACACAGATAAATCCAGACAAAGACAGTAAAATCCACGAACATACAGATAAATCCAGATGAAGACACACTCCAGATGCAGGCAGACAAATCAAGACTCATACAGATAAATTCAGATGCAGACAGACAAATCCAAAACTTGCAGATAAATGCAGACACATACAGAAAAATCCATACTCATACAGATAAATCTAGACAGAGACAAATCCAGACACATACAGATAAATCCAGACATATACAGATAAATCCAGAAACAAACAGACAACTCCAGACACATACAGATAAATCCAGACACCGGAAGATATCAAGACACACATACATGTATATAAAGAAAAAAAATCAAGAAACAGATAAACATGTCGAAACTTAATTAGTTAGGCACTGTGAAAGACAATATAATCTAACATTCGGTGGGATCTCTCTCTCTAAAAATGGTGTTTGACTGTTTTTCTCATATTTATACAGTGAAAAGGAGCAACTGCATCCATCTGTAGATGGCAACAATATTTTAAACAATAGTTCCGGCACTTCCAGAATAGACTGCAGGGTTACACAACATTTTCCCTAACATCAAAATTCACGGACAAATCAGCCTCAAGTGAGAGAAGACAATCCTGACATCTAAAAACAAACAGACTGAGTAACCTGGTCCTCCCTAGCAAACAGGCATACTTACCAGTTCTTAAGGACTACTACATTTCCAGTGAAGTCCTATTTAGTTCTCCCCTTATGTAAAATACCTAAATAATACAGTCAATGTCAGATTCCTCTACCATGATTTGTCTATTTCATATCTTCTCAGAATTTTTTTTCAACAGGAGAATCCTGATATTCTCTAACAACTCAATTCTCAGCATGGGTGTAAAACATATAGATTTCATCCATTTTTAATGATGCGTAAATCTGGTCATAAAATTAAATGGATGTTGACTCAATTGCGTCAGATGTGTCAACTTTCTTGGAGACTCCATTGATTATTAGACAAATTTTGTCCCAGTGGTCCTCTTTGTCGCCTATTTCCAATATGTTTATGAGCCTTTGATAGTGGTGTTCCAGAACAGAAATAACACACGGATAAAATTCTCATAGGCAAAATGGTAAATTAACACCGATTTTAGCTCCGAGATATCAAATATAGTTATGATTCTTCATAAACATACCGCAAGTGCTTGGGGCAACCACAATGAACGTAAACAACAGATCTCTATTTCCATGCCATAAAATGTGCTGAAATGGTTTCCTTTCATGGAAAATTAATTTTTAAGTTTTCATTGGACTAACATGGTTATGTGTTCCCTGGAGACTTCTCAAGCAGATGCTAGACAGAAATTATTGAAAAATGAATTAGAACCTTGGGCTTCAAGGTTCTCTGTATCGGAATATCTTGGTAAATAGATGAAGAAACTGCAAATATCCACAGAAAAAATCACAATTCTGTAAAAATGCCATAAATCAAAGTAGCAATGTTGTTATCCAGTGTTACTTCTACACATAATAAATAACAAGGCCTTTTGTAAATCTTTTTATGAAAACGTAATCAGTTTGTCTATTTGTTTGCTTCATTTGTTTGCTTTTGTTGTTTATATGTCTCACTTTTTTCTATTGCAAAAAATATAACCAGATAGAAGTATTTTTAACACACAAATTCCAAAGATTCAAACCAAAGTATCCTACCCTACATATATCTACCCATGTTCTACCCTTTGAGCTATCTGTTTTGACATACCAAGTCTCCATTACATTCTTTTTAGATTCCATGCAGTAGTTAGGCACCATTTTTAACGGATGAGGGAAAAGTGCAAAGCCAGAATGGAATTCAAACTCAGACCTAGCTTCCACAATCTATGTAGATGTTTTGCACATTGAACAATGGCCCTCCATTGGCCAAGTGGTTAGAGCATCACACTTTATACAATGAATTCGCTCACCTCTTGTCAGCACAGGTTCGAACCCCACTGGAACCTAAGCTGATTTTGTGAGAAAGTTTGCCAGTTTTCTTGTGGGAGGGTGGTTGTCTTTTCCTGGATATATTGTAACTGTGTTCTCTCCTCCACCAAACTGGCAGCCACCATATAACTGAGGGTGGCATAAAAAAAACAATACAAAAAAAAATGAAAACAAAAATTAAAAAAACACTGAATTACCTGGTATGACTTAATATCCAATTTCTATTTCAGACTGATGTGCTGCCACTATTCAGTGTCATTGTAATGTCATATTATGCCTGCAGTGTTACATACAGTGGATAGATTTCCACGAAAACTGAAATGATTTACAATTTGCAGAAGGCATAAAACTGCAGGTGAATTTACTAATTAATATTAGTTGAACTACACTACATTTAAGACCTCACGGGAAATCAGTTTTGAATTCAGATATAGACTTAAAAATTCTAAATACAATTAAACTGCTTCATTGAATAACCATAAACAGAAATATATATATGTACTGCACAGAAAAAGAACACAAGAAATTTTAATTTTCTTAATTGCAAAGCCAGGATTGAAATTTAAACAGATGTTACTAAACTGATTGAAAACGAAACAATGTGAAAACTGGAAACAAGAGCAAGAACCAAAATAATCCACAAATTGCCAGAAATAATATCAATAAGTTGTATAAATGTTGAGTTATCAGGCTAAAAAATGACTCCAACAGCTTGTTTACGTCAAAAAGATAAACAACAATGTCATACACAGCATCTGTACAAGATGAAACAGATTACATAATGGACGTTCATACAATACATTTGAAAAAATATGTTGGAAAATGATAATAACGCAGTTGCCTTTAAATGTCAAATTTGAAATATATGACGCATGTTTTTGATGAATCAGATAAAAGCGTGTGCATCATTATTGAATACAATTTGGATAAATTAATAAAAAAAAAGTATGGTGTGTTATTAATAGGGTATTGTATTTTACCCCTTAAGCACCTAGGGAGCTACAAAAAATAGGAAAAAGGGGTGGACGCTTATTGGAACCAATTAATAGTAAATTTGATGTAAAACATTTTTAAAATTCTTTACTGTTAAGGCACAATGGGCAAATTCTTGTAGGACACCTATCAACTTTCTTCTGTTGCTGTTGGCTAGATATAAATGGTTACTAACATGTTTTTGGTCAACATCTTCTCTTCAGAGAGCTAGAAAAGATACTAGCTCATGTAGAAAAAAAAGGAAATGTGAACTATAGGGAGAGGGTGCTTTTAAGGTCCAATACGGTATATCATAAATTGGGTGTTAATGATATATTACGTCTATAAAATGTGGAGTGTAATGAAATATTACTAGAACAAGATGTGTTTGTGAAATACAAATGCCCCCGATCCCAACAAATTTCTATGCTGGCCAAAAAAGAAAAAAAATGACCTTTCAGGCCAAGGGCATAAAAAGTAAAGATATAAAGTATTAACAGTATAGTACATATGTAACAGTATTCAAGAACCACTGAAGGTTACAGTGTGTTAAAATGCAATACATTTATATAAATACTAAATGTTCAAGGTTACTCCTTAGTAACTACATGTTTATTTATTTATACAGGTTTTGTTTACGGTAGTTCAATGTACATGTATATTTCATCTGAGTTTTAATTTATCTTAAAAAGCCAGTATCCCTGTCCCGGTAAAATCTAGCACCACCAAAATGGATAATATATGAAATTGATACATATAACACTTACAGAGCAGAAAAGGGCAGTATTTTATTGACTTCTTTTAGACGACAAGAAACTGATTATGTCTAATAACAAAACAATTTGAACTATGGACTGTAAAATTATTTGGGGGGAGGTGGAGCTGCATGTAGTAGTCATCAACCTCCACCCCTGCATTTGACAGACCCAATCAAGGTTAAAAAAAAAAACAATTTAAGATCCAACAAAGAATTCATGAGTCATTTATATAACATCATGATGTAAATTATGCAAGCTAGCTTATTTATAGAACAAATTGCCATTACAACGATACAGAAATACAATCACACAGGTATCAAAGTGGCATTTATGTGCAACTTATTGTCTGAAAAGTTGAAAACAATTACATTTTCAAAAGAAGTCCAGCAGATATTAGAGTAACTGTTTCATATTGTTAATCGCCTGTCTGGAAAAAGCTTGTAGTTTCAATCAAACAAGTTACTTGAAATCTTACTAACGTAAGCACGTGAAAACAAATGAAACATTAACAAATAACTTAACAAAGCAATTTTTAAATTTTAACTGCAATTGTGCTCATGGATAATTGCACAGCATTAAACTGAAAATTTCTGAAAAAAGAAATCATCACAAGACCATTGAATACATCGCAGTTATATCTGTTGGATATTGGGTATAAGCCAAGAGCTAATATAACAACTACTCAAAACCAGCTTCTTTTATTTTTTGTGAATATGCCATTGGTAACACAACTGGGAATTTTAATATCAATTTGATAACAAATACTAGTTTACAAACATGTAAATCTAAATGTAACATGAACATTACCAGTTTACATACATGTAAATCTAAATGTACCACAAACATTACTAGTTGACATACATGTAAATCTAAATGTAACATGAACATTACCAGTTTACATACATGTAAATCTAAATGCATCACAAACATAACTAGTTTATATACATGTAAACCTAAATGTACAACAAACATTACTAGTTTACATACATGTAAACCTAAATGTACAACAAACATTATTAGTTCACATACATGTAAATCTAAATGTAACACAAAAATTACTAGTTTACATACATGTAAATCTAAATGTAACATGAACATTATCAGTTTACATACATGTAAATCTAAATGTACAACAAACATTACTAGTTTACATACATGTAAATCTAAATGTAACACAAACATTATTAGTTTACATACATGTAAATCTAAATGTACAACAAACATTACTAGTTTACAAACATGTAAATCTAAATGTAACACAAAAATTACTAGTTTACATACATGTAAATCTAAATGTAACATGAACATTATCAGTTTACATACATGTAAATCTAAATGTAACATGAACATTATCAGTTTATATACATGTAAATCTAAATGTTACACAAACATTACTAGTTTACATACATGTAAACCTAAATACTGACCTCCCAGTTTCAATGTACCCAGGTAGAGAATACTGACCTCCCAGTTTCAATGTACCTGGGTAGAGAATACTGACCTCCCAGTTTCAATGTACCTGGGTAGAGAATACTGACCTCCCAGTTTCAATGTACCCAGGTAGAGAATACTGACCTCCCAGTTTCAATGTACCCAGGTAGAGAATACTGACCTCCCAGTTTCAATGTACCTGGGTAGAGAATACTGACCTCCCAGTTTCAATGTACCCAGGAAGAGAATACTGACCTCCCAGTTTCAATGTACCCAGGTAGAGAATACTGACCTCCCAGTTTCAATGTACCTGGGTAGAGAATACTGACCTCCCAGTTTCAATGTACCCAGGTAGAGAATACTGACCTCCCAGTTTCAATGTACCCAGGTAGAGAATACTGACCTCCCAGTTTCAATGTACCCAGGTAGAGAATACTGACCTCCCAGTTTCAATGTACCCAGGTAGAGAATATTGACCTCCCAGTTTCAATGTACCCAGGTAGAGAATACTGACCTCCAGTTTCAATGTACCTGGGTAGAGAATACTGACCTCCCAGTTTCAATGTACCTGGGTAGAGAATATTGACCTCCCAGTTTCAATGTACCTGGGTAGAGAATATTGACCTCCCAGTTTCAATGTACCCAGGTAGAGAATATTGACCTCCCAGTTTCAATGTACCCAGGTAGAGAATACTGACCTCCCAGTTTCAATGTACCCAGGTAGAGAATATTGACCTCCCAGTTTCAATGTACCCGGGTAGAGAATACTGACCTCCCAGTTTCAATGTACCTGGGTAGAGAATATTGACCTCCCAGTTTCAATGTACCTGGGTAGAGAATACTGACCTCCCAGTTTCAATGTACCCAGGTAGAGAATACTGACCTCCCAGTTTCAATGTACCCAGGTAGAGAATATTGACCTCCTAGTTTCAATGTACCCAGGTAGAGAATACTGACCTCCCAGTTTCAATGTACCCAGGTAGAGAATACTGACCTCCCAGTTTCAATGTACCCAGGTAGAGAATACTGACCTCCCAGTTCCAATGTACCCAGGTAGAGAATACTGACCTCCCAGTTTCAATGTACCCAGGTAGAGAATACTGACCTCCCAGTTTCAATGTACCCAGGTAGAGAATACTGACCTCCCAGTTTCAATGTACCCAGGTAGAGAATACTGACCTCCCAGTTTCAATGTACCCAGGTAGAGAATACTGACCTCCCAGTTTCAATGTACCCAGGTAGAGAATACTGACCTCCCAGTTTCAATGTACCCAGGTAGAGAATATTGACCTTCCACAAGTGTGATTATCAGAGAGATTTACAATTGGTTGGATCATAATCCATGGGAATAATTAAGGATTATAGATATAGTTTTTTCCAGTGGATATCATAATTTTTCCGACATAACAACTTTTAATGAATTATTTATGAAAAACCATATATTTCGGTTTGCTTGTCGACATACTAATCTAACAAGCAGTTGTAGATGACTATCATTCATTTTTAAGTAGATATTATCATACAGATTTAATAGCATAAATGTATATATACGTCATTTTTACTCCTTATCAATATTAATGAAATGCCTTTTCTCACTGAATATCAATTGATTTTAAAATGTTTTCAAGCATCCTACATGATGACTCACAAGTACTGGCAATACAGAAAATAAAACTAATCCTGGTGGCGGCCTGTTTCTGATGTGGAGGAGAGAACCTGGTAACAATGTACCTGAGAAGAGACCACCAGCCTGCTGCAAGTAAACTGGCAAACTTTTTCACAACTTAACCTAGGTTCCAGCGAGGCTTCAACCAATCCTGACAAGACGTGAAAGAGGTTCAAAGCACAATTCTCTTACCACTCAGTCACGTAGGACCCTATGAAAATGAAATCCAAGAAGAATTAATATAATGCTAATGGCTGTTTTTCCTTGTAATTACAGTAAAACCTGCTATAACGGAATTCAGCAGACACCCTCTGATAATGGACAGTTTGTTTAGGTCCCGATTTACATTGTTTTAAATGAGCGGACACCTCCTTACCCAGACAACAGACAAAGTCGTTGGCCCAAATATGCATAATTTCATTACAGTAAAACCTGCTATAGCGGCCACCTCTGTATAAGGATTGCCTGTCTATAAAGGCCAGTTTTGGAAAGTACCACGACTGCATACTTCAACTTAATTCAACCTGTGTATAAGGGTCACCTGCACATAAAGGCCAATATTTTCTGGTCCCTTGGGTGGCCACTATATACAGGTTTTACTGTATTTATAATTAGCAGACAGTCTTCCTATGATCGTCTTCCATTGCCACAGGTAATTTCTCATTAAGCTGTATGTCCCAACTTTTATTTTGAGAGAGACTCTTACAATCTTTTATTTTGTGTTTTTGCTTGATATTTATTTCCTTACATTGCATCAGAACACTTGATTACAAGAACGATTGTGTTGATTATGCATACGAATGTTGTAGCAGTGAATGGTCATCCTTCACTCAGCCGACACCTCTCTTTAATGTACAATTTGATTAGTCTGGCAACGGTTTGCTAAACACAGGTTTTTCTGTATGTTTCTAAAACTTTTTTCACGAAAACTTTTTGTGAAGATTTTGTTTATTTCTTGCTCTTTCTTTTTTGTTTTGGGTTCTGTTTATTGTTAGTAACAGTTTCTCACTAGAAATGTCACCAGCTAAAACATTTTTTTCTCTCACTTCAGACTGATTTGTTCATGAATTTTATAAGATGTTGTGGAATATGTTATTTAACCCTGTTGGGTGAAACAAGCTTATTCTAGAACTGCAGGAACTACTTTTTTCACATAGCTTTGTCATCTGCTTTCCAAAAATAATTGCAGTTGCTCTTTTAAACTGTTTTAACATGAGAGAAAAACAGTCAAACACCACTTTTGAGGACAAATTGCAAAATCTCAATTCAGGTGCACAAAATTTGGCAATCCCTCCCTCAAAGAGGTTTTAGATTGTATTAGTCACTAAAAAAGTCATGTGACTTTTATCTCTTATGTCTAAAGCTAAGCAAGTACTGTATAGTTTTTTTTATTCTCTTTTAACTATGCTATATTCACAGTCAAAGAAAATACAACCAAATTAAATACCGGGGAATACAATACTTTATACTTAAGAAGTATCAGAAAGACAATATGTTACCTATCCATATTATAAAATTATTACCAATCAAAATTCATTTGTATATAGCCAGCCATTGTATACACGAATCACAAAATATTACAAGTTTTACTTTATATTTTATTAATACACTTCCTGTTTTGAAAATGGCAGTCTCAACAATAAGATCTGTCTGGTTGTCCAGGACAAGTTCATTTTGTGGTCGGACAAGCAGATGTTAATTGTCATCTGTCTGCAAGGATAAAGATTATTCTTGTTTAAACACAAAATAATATCTTAAAATCTGTGAATGTTGTATCTTGAGCCCGATTATGAAGTTCATTAATTTTGCTGCTTCATTTCATAGCAACCTACTATTCTGTGTATACTATGAACTAAAACTAAAATATATGAAACATTCATTTTGAACTGTGCTCTCCTTTAGGCTATGCCTAATCATATTACATATTTATCAAGAGACTGAAAATCTATGATCTGAAATGTAAGGTGGTCTCCTAAGCGATCTATGATCTGAAATGTGAGGTGGTATCCTAAGCGATGTGGTCTCCTAAGCGAGGTGGTCTCCTAAGTGAGGTGGTCTACTAAGGGAGGTGGTCTTCTAAGTAAGGTGGTCTCCTAAATGAGGTGGTCTCCTAAGCCAGATGATCTTTACCCAGTAGGGGAGCTTTCAATGTATACATTAATTGTGCATATACAAATATGTACCTGTAGCAGCTAAAAGCTTACATTTACATATATACATTGTACTTTATACCATAAAGCCTGTCCATGCACTAACTAAACTCACTATAGTTCATGACCCCATTACGTAACACTCAGAGATCACACAAATAATCACAAAATCTTGAGTGTCATCTCTGACATTGTATTGGAAATGCTAAAAGATCATTAACACATTAAGAGGTGAGTGTTTAACACATTTAAATGTTTTAGCTGCCATTGATACAACTACCTAACTTTATGTTGTCCCCAGTGTAAAGCTTTAGGTTCAGAACAATCATTTCAACTTATAATATATTCTAATTACTACACTTCTTCCAAGAACATTTTGATGGCCATAAATCAGAATGTGATGGCACAGAAAAAATGTGCACTTTTATAAAAAGTGTCTTTTGGAAGATGTTACATAGTAATCTTGTTAAACATGTATTGAGTCTCTAGGCATCGGTGTCTGAAATGGTTACGACACTCTTAGGGTTTTCTCTGAAACTTGACATGTAGGGAATGGAGTTTGGAGTCATCAGATTGTTTGCAACATTATGCTATCTGCCTGGTTTTCATACAAGTTTAAGTGAGTTTAGTATTTTGCTCTATATTGAGTGAGTTTCTTAAGGCCAAATTTGACAATAGTTACATAGTGGGGATAACTTACACAGAATATGTGGTGAAGAGTAAGAGGGTAGATTGTTAAGTGTTGAGTCTCATATGTAAGGATTTGTCTTTTGGGAGACATTTTGAACTATTTATCAACATAATCTCCTTCGGTATCTATACACTTTTGTCAGCGATGTTTAAGAGCCTCAATACCACTTTTAAAGAAGTCCCTTTCTTGACTGTCCAGAAAGTCCTCCACTGCATGTATGACGTCATCATCTGTCTGAAAATGGCTAGTGAAAATTACATTTTTCAAGTTTGGAATAGACTGAAGTCTGATGGAGCATGACCAGGTTTGTTAGGGATATGTTGAATCATCTGAAAGTCACAATTATTAATGGCAGCCATAGCAATGACACACTTGTGAGCAGGGGCATTGCCCTGGTGAAGCAAGACACATTTACTGAGCTTTCCACATTACTTGATCGTAATATTTTTCTCTTAAATGTTTAAGATGTGATGCCCATAACAATATCATGGACTTAAGTGACCATTTCAGGAATTGCCACAGTGACAGGCCTTCCAAGACAGGGGTCATCCTAATAGCTCTGCCTGCAATGCTTTAATTCTGTCAACCATGCTTCTCGGCCAACTTTTATGTGTTTTATAATTACTTTTAAAATACAGGAAGTGATTTTTATTGGAAAGTGCATGTATTATGTAAAATATAAGCTTTCCAACCCTATTTTAAATACCTGAAATAAGTCGGATGAATATATGAATAAATCTATCAGGTCACTAAAAGAAATTTTTATGATCTTTAATGTTACCCTGAATGCTGACATTGACAAAAGCAAAACAATATAACTGTGAAGTATGTTTTACAATCATGTTGCCATGTTCGGTGGAGTTGAGCAGTTCATGATCATGTGTCAAGAATGATAAAGCTGAGAATACAATGGGACAAGTTAAAAATGGGTTGAGATCACCTGATATACCAAAAACATGGACAATTTCAGGAACGAATGTTTTGAAACGATGAAAAAGACCAACATTGCCTGATTTAGGTATGAAATGATGTACGAAAAATGCAAAAGGTAATAAAAATAGAATGTATATTGACTGCAAATAGCACAGGTTTATTGGACACTCCATAAAAATTTACCAAAAGTTAATTTGCAATGCTAAAAGTAATAGTAGACAAACAATAACTGAGAAATACCAGTTAGGTTTGGCAAGATTGTTGCAATTATACACAAGCATATGTTACTCTAACCACCAGATTGTCTCTTTGGGATATATATATGAGATAAAATATTATATAAAATGGGCATGTAAAATTTTTCACCTGCTGACAGCTCATAGACAGCTCATATTGCCATAAATGCCAGATGGGTGTCCAAAATGTTTGTGCCCTTGCTGTAAACAAAACAGGTGTTTTTCCGTTGGGAACAGAAAGAATAAGCTGGGTCTAGGTCCATTCTTTTGCAGATTGCTGTAATAGATACAAAGGTCAAAATTTCAATTTCAACTTAATGTCTTAATACTTAAAGGGCCATTATCAGTACCGTAGCTGTTTTTTTTTCAAAAAAAAAAATAATAATAATAATTTCATTTTCTACAAAATATATAAGAATTTAAGAATTCTCATGTCTGTGTGTTTTTTTGTTTGTTATTGTACACCAATCAAAGTAGTAAAATAAGAAAGAAATTTTCTTTTGAAAACCAGCAAATGCCACTTCAATTACCTGAATTAAAATTTTCACATCCACATACTTACCCAAAAGCAACACATAAACAGATATTGGCATATTGGCACAGTAAACCTGTCTTGAAAAACCACTTTCATGAAAGACTACCTGTCTTTTGAGACCACAATCCATTAAATAATCCTTTAAACAAAACCTCTTTTGAGAGATCACTTACAAAATGTATCTTGGGAGACCACATTTCACTGACAGATGGGGCAGTCTCCCAAAACAGGTTCAATTTATTTCCATCAGTAATTAGAAACATAAAGGGAAAATGAATTTTAACAAATGATAATATAAGACTACACATATTACATAAAATGGCCAATATTTGATTACAAACTAAATCACAGTTACAGAATATTTAGTCTTTAGATTACAATTTTATCCAGTAAAAAAAAAAGAGTACTAAAATTAGGCAGTGTAGGAATGAATTATTAACAATACATATGTACATTCATTTTTATCAGTGGGCAGGAAACATCTTTTACAGAATGTATCAATTGGTTTAGATTGCTAGGAATTATGTATTACTTGAAATGTTAAATCCAATTTGAACTTAAGGTAAAAACTATTCATTTCCATTATAACATGATGTATTAGAGTCTACAACTGCATAAATATCCATTACTTCTCCCTAACATGGTCATTAATTTTAGATTTGAAGTCAAACCGTTACATTCACATGTATCTTCTACAAATGAGTTAAATATTTACAACTGTTGACTGATGTCTAAAGTCAAATCTCTCATCTGTTTCGAATTTTTCAACTGATTTCACTGCTTGTAGGGGTCTAATAGTAGAGTGTTTGACGCACAGCAGGTTCTGAGATGATTCCCCACTCATACCGTGTCAAATATCTAACACTTTAAAAAGCATAGCGCAGGTCAAAAGTTATGGCTATTTGCCTATAAGTGGTGATATAGAGTGTTTGACACACATCAAATTCTGAGTTTGATTCAAGATACTGGGCCATATATCTAACACTTTTAAAAACAGTGCAGATTAAAATTTGTGGTACTTTGCATGAAGCTGGTGATGTCACAATTAAACTCATCAACTCCTATAGCCACATTTGGACTCAAAGAATAGTAAAATCCACTGTCAGATTTCAGGAGTGTAGGATTTATTATACAAATTTATGATAATTTCACATGAACTTGTTCATTGGTTAATAATGACAGTAGACCTAACTACATGTATTTATTGATTTGGGCGAGTCTAAATGTGTCCACAGGGGTCAGCATGTTAAGTGTCTAATTCTAGGGGTGATGTACACATGTAAAAGAGCAATAAAAGAGACAAAATCTTGTGATCTCAAAACATCACAAATAGTATTTTGTATGAAGTGCTGCAAGTTTAGACCTATAGGCATGGAGACTTTACAATCATGCATACAAAATTTGATACTCATCTGATCTTTGGTTCATTAGAAGATTTTTAAAGATGTACTGGTACCACGTTTTGGTCCTTTTGTGTCTCTTTTGGGACCCCTATGGGTCCAAGCCCCTTTTTATTTCCAAACTTTATGCGACTTCACATAGGGATGCTATATGCCAAGTTTGGTTAAAATTGGAGAAAATAGTTCTTGAGAAGATGTTTAAATGTAAAAGTCATCAGATGGACGACGACAGACATTTGGACATAGCAAGAGTTCAACTGACCCTTCGTGATACTTGAGCTAATAAAACAAAATTATAACATGTGTAGATTTTAGAAATTAAACACATTGACAAGGAATTTACATGTATAAAAAAACCATGAACAGATACAAAAACAAAAAAGATTTTGAGATTGAACTTAATATGACCGTGGATATCACAATGAGATATTTAAGGCCCACACAACAGTTTTAGAGTTTTACGGTGAAGTAACAAGAATCATGTGCATATTACATGCTTCGAAATGTTTAGATATAAGAACAGATTGCTGCTCACTTTAGATATCAATTAGTTTATTTAATGACATTTTAAAAGATCTTAACTCCTAACCCACTTTATCAAGAAATTATAATGTCAACAACATCATGATTAGAGTCTACATCAATACATAAACACAGTATTTTCTGTTGCCTGGTAGAAAGCATACAATTTTTTCTATGTTCAATACCATTTTCCAATATGATGGGGCATATAGTAAAATCCATATAACCTGGCAACCTGCAGTCTTGTGAACCCTCTCTTGACCTGGTTTAAATTTGAGGTAATAAGGCATAACATTAAAATTACACAGACTACAGTAATTGTATCTTCACTGCTTTTCTCCTGTAGCTGGACATAACCAAAAAGTCAGTAGAATCATCTGCTTGATAATCAAAAGGTTACTCTGCCTGGTCATCTTATGTGAATACAACAGACTGTAAATCAAGCAAATGAACTTTCATTACACAAATGTTTGGTGACTGTGGCAGGTCAAAAGTGAATTACTTCTATATGAAAGTATATAGGTATTAAATGTTGCTAAGAGAACCTGCTTACAATGTACTACGGAAGAGACCACTGTGTTTCCACAAGTAAACTGGTAAACATTCTCATACAATCAAATTAGGTTCCAAAGGGGCTTTGAACCTGTGTTGACTAGAGGTAAGAGACCCCATGGTTATACAGTGTGCTTCTGTAACCACTTGGCCACATATGACCTGATACTTGGAAAAGAAAATCATGACCTTTGACCTGCTTGTAATTCAGTCCCTCTACCATTGGATCACAACACAAAGTCTGCATGTCCGTTATAGCATAATATTATTTAACAAGTCAATTTCTTTATACATCATTAATATTCTAAAATATATTGTGTTTCTAAGAAGTTGCAAATGTTTATAACTACATGTACTTTATATAACTATTTTTCACACTAATGTTTCTTCTTTTGGGACTGCAATTCTAGAACAAAAAACAACTTGTTGTCAGTTACAAAAATATCTAATATCAAAGAAAAAGAAAAATTTGATATCATGAACAACCACTTTCAAAGATATAAAAAAAGAAAAATATGGGAGAGAAAACAACTCAAAAGATAAATGTATTGTCCCAGTCACAAAACTGATTACTAACTTAAAGAGAAATTTTCTCTTTTTTTTCTTTATGCCTTTGACTGTTTCATTACCACAGTTCCTGCTTATCTCATGGTTTTTTGGGGTTTTTTTTTTGTTGGTCTTTTAAATTTCCAACAAAAATCATTTACCTATTGTTACAGTGCTTGTAACGATGTAAAAATGAGTTTACAGACATTCATAAAATGTAATCCAATTTTCATTCAAGTCCTGATATAATTTTCGACCTGTCACACAGACAGATGGCTCTGGCGATAGTACAAAAGACACAGATTGATTCCAAATATATCTCCAAATTGTCTCTTTCTGTCAACAACTCTCTTTCTCCAATAAATAAGCCCCGATAATTTCCTGTACAATACGGAGACTGTTCTAAGCAAATGTAATAAATGCTTATCCCTTATTGAATCTACTGGAGCTAAAAGGCCAAAACAGATGGAATGACCTAATAATGTTCAGCATAGCTATCAGAAAAAAAGATTACTGTTTGGCTCTGATATAACTCTTGCCGATAAGAAGAATGTCCCTGGGGGATATAATATCTTTCATATACAGCTCTATCAGAATGGTCAATAAGGAGCAATATTCTACTGAAAAACTCAATTATTCTGACAAGTGTATTTCTTTCTGAAATCACTGAGATAGGTATATCTTATTTTTGAACTGTTTCTTTATATGTATCATATGCTTATTGTTTTACCTTGTTAGAGACATCAAACAATACATGTACAGCTGTTAGATCTCTGCATGATTTTTAAAATAAATGTTTCCAATGTTCATGAGATCATATATATATAGTAAATCTGCTATAGAGGCCACCTCTATATCAGGATTACTTGTTTATAAAGACCAGTTTTTTTCAAGTCCCTTGACTGCATACTTCAATTAAACTGAACTTGTGTATAAGGGTCACCTGCACATAAAGGTCAAAATTTTCTGGTCCCTTGGGTGGCCCCTATATACAGCTTTCACTATATATATACAGTGTGACTTGTATATAACGATCTCCTTTGAGATTCAAGAAAACCGGTCTTTACAGGGGGTGGGTCTTTATATAGAGGATGATTTGTAAAACAAATGGTAAACAGTCTTTATGACCAGATGGTCATTATATACAGGTGGTCGCTAATGCAGGTTTTGCTATATATATATATATATATATATATATATATATATATATATATATATATATATATATATATATATATATATATAAAAGTTACATGTATATGACATAAACATTTCACAGAATAATTGTTACATATGCATTAAAACTGACATGACATTACAGATGGCTATGTGTCATATGACATTAGACACTTTGCTATGTTATGTAACTGTCATATGACATAAACACTTCATTATGCTATGTAAATGTCATATGACATTATAGACAATTCACTATACTATGTAACTGACATATTATGTTAGGACACTTCATTATGCTATGTAAATGTCACATGATGTTAGGACACTTCACTATGCTATGCATGTCATATGACATTATAGACAATTCACAATGTTATGTGACTGTTATATGACATTATAGACACTTGACAATGTTATGTGACTGTTATATGACATTATAGACACTTGACAATGTTATGTGACTGTTATATGACATTATAGACACTTCACAATCCTGTGTAAATGTTATATGACATTATAGACACTTCACAATGTTATGTGACTGTTATATGAAATTATAGACACTTCACAATGTTATGTGACTGTTATATGACATTATAGATACTTCACAATCCTATGTAAATGTTATATGACATTATAGACACTTGACAATGTTATGTGACTGTTATATGACATTATAGACACTTCACAATAATTGTGACTGTTATATGAAATTATAGAAGCTTCGCAATGTTATGTGACTGTTATATGACATTATAGACACTTCACATAGTTATGTGACTGTTTTATGACATTATAGACACTTGACAATGTTATGTGACTGTTATATGACATTATAGACACTTGACAATGTTATGTGACTGTTATATGACATTATAGACACTTCACAATCCTGTGTAAATGTTATATGACATTATAGACACTTGACAATGTTATGTGACTGTTATATGACATTATAGACACTTCACAATGTTATGTGACTGTTATATGAAATTATAGAGACTTCACAATGTTATGTGACTGTTATGTGACATTATAGATACTTCATTATAGACACTTGACAATGTTATGTGACTGTTATATGACATTATAGACACTTGACAATGTTATGTGACTGTTATATGACATTATAGACACTTCACAATCCTGTGTAAATGTTATATGACATTATAGACACTTGACAATGTTATGTGACTGTTATATGACATTATAGACACTTGACAATGTTATGTGACTGTTATATGACATTATAGACACTTGACAATGTTATGTGACTGTTATATGACATTATAGACACTTCACAATGTTATGTGACTGTTATATGACATTATAGACACTTGACAATGTTATGTGACTGTTATATGACATTATAGACACTTCACAATGTTATGTGACTGTTATATGACATTATAGATGCTTCACAATGTTATGTGACTGTTATATGACATTATAGATGCTTCCCAATGTTATGTGACTGTTATATGACATTATAGACACTTCACAATGTTATGTGACTGTTATATGACATTATAGACACTTCACAATGTTATGTTACTGTTATATGACATTATAGACACTTCACAATGTTATGTTACTGTTATATGACATTATAGACACTTGACTATGCTATGTAACTGTCATATGACATAAGGACACTTCACTATAGATGCTATGTAACTGAAGTATGAAGGGCATTTCACTATGCCAATCCTAGAAAAGTACTCCTATGATATTCAAAAAATGTACATCTTCTGGCATGCTCATCTAAAAGAATCTGTTCCAACAAACCTAATATTCACAAATAATTGAATAAAGCTCATAAAAATCAGAGTGGAAACACTTTACTATCTGTAAGCTTTGTAGGAACAGACATCTTCCGTGCATCTACACGTAAGAGGGAGTTGCTCTGTCAGTCAAGATCCAGCTTTCTCCCAAATCCCAAAAGTGAAACTGATTTTAGTAATGAAATAAAGATAACATAAAAAGTTAGGCAGAATGATGCATTGTTATTCTTGTAATTGGCATATTGATTTGGGTTTGTAGACGGAGGCAACGTCCAGTATCCGACATAAACTTATACAGCTTGATACTAAAGCACAGATAAGTCATGATTGACAAAGCTAAGCAAACACTATAGATATACTATTGCAGTTCTGTAATTCTTAACTACAGAAAATGCTTTAGTCACTTTACAATTTCTAAACATTATACAAAGCAAAAGCAAATACTACAGATATTCCATCAGTTTTGTAATGCTAGTGTTACATGTATGTTAAAGACTAGACTCACTGAACAAGTGCTCAAATGGGAACACTGCTCCAACATTTTCCTTGTCTATACAAAAGGAAGCGCTTACCCACAGGGTGACATACTTATTCCATATGATCTGACTTCTATACCTCCAAGTTAATACTCAATATGTGTCTGTCATAATCTCGAAATTTATTTACATTAATCTGTGCTCCATCTGGAATATAAATTACGAAAAAAACTGTGTTTTTTGTTCGAGCACTGGTCAAGTGAGTCTATAGTTATTCTATAGTTTACCAACACTTTACAAAACAAAGGCAAATGCTAGTACAGTTATTCCACAGATGTTTAGTAATGTTTCACACAATGAACAAAATACTAAAACCATGGTTTTAAATTTGAATAGCATTATACATCACACTCAACAAAATTTCAGTTAAATGGTGGCGGCCAGTTTTTAATGGTGGAGTAGAGAACCTGGTTACAATGTTCTCAAAAGAGACCACCGGCCTTCTGCAAGTAAACTGGCAAACTTTATCACAAAAATCAGTTTCTTTTCCAGCAGGGCTTGAACCTGCACTGACCAGAAGCCAGAGACTTCATGATTTAAAATGCACCGCTCTAACCACTTGACCACGGAGCAGTCCCTAAAAGCATAGCATATGTGTAGACACTTTCACTTGTATAGAGTAACATATTAAAATATAGTCATGTCTTGCGTTTTAAGACAATTTTATTACTGTCTTACTCTGGTGTGGCTGGGATATCCAATATAACTGTGTCGAATTTGTACTAGTATGACAAATGCCTCGCAACAATGTCAATTTGTGATAGCACTTATCTCAGATATGACTTCTGGTTATAAGAAAATAGCAGGAAAACATGGGTTGCAAAACCTAAAGGACAGGGTTCTGGGGCTGCCCATCCTTCTCTGAATAAAATGGCAAAAGATTCTGTATTCTGGTCATTTCCTGGCACCTAAAATGAGTCAAAAAAGTAAGATTTTTTTAGAAATATTTTTAATTTTTACTCACATTTGCCAATTTGGCAATAAACTTGATAAAAGTTGGGGGGAGACTATCTTCTCAACTACCCCAAGATTGCCCAAACCAGCATTTTTCCTCAAATTTTCAACTTCTAAGGAGTAGTTTAATTGGTGTCTTTGTTACAAGCTAGGGGTTAGGTAGGCTGAAATTCTACCCCAATATGGGCTGATTTAAGCTACTGGTTTTTTTTTATAGTAGGCAGATATTACTATCAGGTAAACTTGGCACTGAGTCTTGTAAGTTATTTAATCTGGTAAATTATTGTGAAAATTCCACTGAAACATTATGCACCAGAAATACATTTTGGAGCTGTACAACCAATCAATCAATGAAAATGACAAAAATTAAACAGGATTGAAAATTTCCATGTATACAGTCAGTATAGCATATCACGTTCTCACACTTGAGAGACCAATAACTCACATGCACCTGACAATGTCTGATGGGAAATTCAAATCTCACATTACTGTTTCTCACTGGTAAAACAAATATTTCATACCACAATCTCACATTTCATATTTTCCTCACTAATTTGTTAAACAAGAACTCTGACACCATCATTTCATGATGTTAAACAAATATCTCACATTTATCTCACATACATGTATGTAAAACAGGCCTCTGATACTAAAATAAATGAAACTGAAAACAAATATCTAAAATTTCAGTCTCACTAATAAATAAACAACCTAGATTTATATTTTCATTACAAAATATTACAACTTAACTTAATGTTAAAGTGTGTGTCCCATCGTGTCTCTATATAGATGCACATGTGTGCATGTGTGTGTCTGAGTGTGCATGTGTGTGCATGTGTCTGTGTGTGCGCATGTAAATGTGTGTATGATTGTGCATGTATACATGCCTGCACACTATGTTTTATTCATGATAGAAAAATGATACTGTAATTAAATTGTATCCCTACATCGAAATAAATCCAGGAGAAAAAGAAAGGCTAGTCACGTTATAACAAGACATGCTCTGATAGAGTGTTATCAAAGAACTCACTCAAGCAAGAAATCTGATTGACACTATACACTACTGAAATTGACAACCAGTTTAATTCCATGAAAATTGGTGATTGGCTCAAGTAGAGCATGTGTAATGAAAACATATAGAATTGTTTCTCATTAAGAAAATACACAAATGTATTATGCATCATCACAGGAACAAGTGAGTAGATTAACCCATTTATCCCTAAAGACACATTTGGACTTGTCTTAGTCACTGATTTACAGAAGGGTCCATTGTTCTTCAGGGGTTGAGGAGTTAATAGTAAAACATGGTTGGTAATTTGCTGTCATATTAGTTTACCCTCAACCAGCAGTAGGTTGAAATATGTCAAGATATAAAAACAACACAGTAATGTCATTTATCAAGCCATTCATATTTTATTTCTGGAAATATTTAACATTGCGAATAAGGGGAGGTAGAGATTTTCAGAGTCTGTGCAGGATATGGTATAGGGCCCTGTTATCTCTGGTATAAAAAGCCCTTGAGACCAAAGATGTTTTTTGGTCTTTTCTGTTTGTGGTATCTGTCAAATACCAAGATTCTTTAATAAAAGTTTATAAAGAAAATTTAATATGTTGCTTTATATCTAAAATATCTCAAAAGTGTGGATTATGGTCAAGATTTAGCAACATTTGCCAGAGTTATGGGACTTTAAAATCCTAATAAACAGCTTTTATCTATTGAGGCAAATAAAAAGTGTTTCTAAAACAAACCAAACATTTTATACACTTTTAAGAATTTCCACAAAATAAATTACTTCAGAGGATTTAAAAATGCTTTTTGATATATCTAAGGGAAAAACTGCCAAGATGTTGAAATGGTTTATATCTTGTGAGAGTATGGTGGAACAGTGGAATCTGTCTTGAAAGACTACCCCATCTGCCACTGAAATGTGATCTCTCAAGACATGTGGTCTTCCAAGAGAGATCATAATGAAAGAATTGTTTTAACATGTGATTTTCTGAATGTGGCCTTTCATGACAGTGGCCCCTCAAAACAGGTTTTACCAAGTTATCATTATCTGTTTAATTGTGGTAGTCTAATCACTTATACCGATTAAGCTAGACTATTAAACCCATCCTCAGTTTAAATTTTGAACAAAAAACATGAATGAGTGTAACCAGTTGGCATGAAAAACTAACTCCTCCACAGCAGTTGATATTCCCGTCTTTGTTGATATTCCTGCATGATATTTGATTCATTCTCTAGATTCTACAGACCCCCCCCCCCCCCCCCCCCCCCCACACACACACACACCAGAAAACCTTAGAATTATAAGTAGGTCCAAGGCTAAAAAATTCACTCAACTTTGGTTATTCCTGAAATTTGATTGGCTAAGCCATTTCAGTCAAGAATATTGTCAGACTTAAGTAAATTTTTAAGTTTTATGATAGTGCTGCAGTGGGCCAAGATGAAGGAACAAACACAAACTTTGATAGTCTGACTCCGATATAAATTAAAACACATCTGTTTATTACGAACCTCTGGCCAAGAAGTAGTTAGAAATTACACTTCAAGTCAAGGAGTTTCTCACTTCTTGTCAACAAAGGTTCGAGCACTGAGTTGATATTTGTGTGAATGTTTGCCAATTTACATGCAGAAGGCTGGTGCCGAGTGGTGGTTTTTTCCTGGGTATTCTGTAACCAGGTTATCTCCTCCACCATTAAAAACTGACTGCCACCATGTAACTGAAAAATTGTTGAGTGTGGCATAAAAAACATTTTGAAAAAAAAAATCAAAATCAAAGCTTATTAGGCTTACTAAGCCATCACAATCAGTGAAGGAAAATGTTATAATGTTTTTCTATGCCCTTTCCATAATATTCCTCATTTAAGTGGAGAGAGATGTCACTTAGCTACAAGTGGAGTACCACAAATTTGGACTTGCACTACGAACCGAAGTCAATACAATAATGTGTCATAACACTGGGCCTTGACTTGAGTCACATCTGACAGACGAGTGACATTTTCCCCTTTTGCCAAGCATTTGGTGAAGGAATGGTCACTGTATTGTTTTAAAAGTCATACAGGTATGTATTTGTATTATCCAATACCATGAAAATAAGAGCTGAAATGAATGCTTGAATATTTGGTCACATGTCTTCTTAGATTTTTGGCTTTCAAATGTCTGCATAAATGTATTGTCCAATTCGCAATCCTTGACAGGTTGGAAACCTTTTGATTGTCATAGGGATGATTCTACTCACTTATCAGTTATGACAAGCTTCACAGAGAAAACATTTTATTCCTCACTGAATACTCGTAGACATGGTGACAAGTAGGAAGGTACTCTTGCCAGAGTAATTGTAAATTAATTTTCATTACTTAAAATTTAAACTCCTCCTGGTCAAGAACGGGTTGGTGAGACTTCACCCAGCAGGTTACATGGATTTAACTATATTTCTCTACATAAACAGATACAAGCATACATGTATATTGGTTTATTTTCAGGAAATGAGAGACAGGGTAATTAAAGAAATAAGAAAAAAAAAATACATGTAGAAAATGGCCTATATTTTCACAAACTAATTGAAAAGTAGTTAGTGATATCTTCTTACTGTTTTATGGTATTCAATTCAGCCCCGGTATGTAGATCAAAAATATGATCAGTAACAAAAACTACCAGCATGCCACTAGGATAGGAATAGTGTTTAAAAAACTGTAAATTTACAAAATAAAAATATCCTTCCTCCATTTCAACATTCTTTTCCCCTTTCATACCTCATTTTACTATACTTTCCCGTTTCATCTTGTTTTCCTATTTCTATCCCCTTTTCTCTATTTCTTCCTCTTTTCCTTTATTACTACCTTTATTCCCACATTTTTATCATCATTTCTATCTATTTTCCCCTTTTTATTCTCGTTTCCCCAATTTATTCCTCTTTTCCCCTTTCATTCCTGTTTTCATCTTTTCTACCTCTTCTCCATGTTTTACCCCCTTTTACCTCTTTTTTTACTTGATTGACAGATATTATTATTTATCTCCAAAGCCAGGGGATGTTTGTATCTTCTGAAAATTACAAAACAAAAATTACAAAAACACGAAATAATGAATAAGACTTAATGAACTCACAATGGCATACAAAGCACCTGCTTACTGTTCTTGTCTCTGTCAACATTAAAATCAATCAGAACAAATTTGTGTAAACTGAGCAAACATGGAAAGAGATAACTTATGAGGGAATCAATAGGACATTGGCAAGATGATGATGGAATGCAAACAGAAAAGCAATGAGTTGCTACTCAAAATGTTTCTACTTAGAGGATATCATAAAAAATATCTCGCAATTTCTTCCTATGGATAAAACAAATCTTAGGTGACTTTATTCCAAAGAAAATCCTCCTACAATTATACAATACATTGGTTTTTGTTTGCTACATTTGATGATTTTAATGGTTATGTGGGCAACATGTAAATAAAGAAGCTGAAATGCAGCGACTATTACATTGTACATGTACAAGTATAAGCTTGGTGTAATTAAGTCTCTTATCAAAACGAATTCTGTTTTTGTGTGTTTGAGCTGTACATGTCTTTGTATTACATGGATACTTTAATTTGATCATTTCCCATACCAGGAGATTAGCATTTTTTTCCAAAAATATTCTTTCCTTTTTATTTTACTACTTAGATTGATATAGATTGATATACAACAACAAAATAGAGATATTATACAGGTATACAAATTTCTTAACTTCCAATATATTTTATGGAAATTGGTTGAGAAACCCAGTTTGGAAATTATTCAATTGCAATTGATTAATTCAACCTTATAATTTGTATATGCATAACACACTGGACTTGACCTTATTTTCACAAAATATATAGGAATATAAGATTTTTTATGTCTCTGTATAGCTTTATATGTGATGTGTCTCCAAATTGATTACACAAAGCTTTCAATAGAACCTGACAGCCTGCAGATTCTGTTAGTTATTTTTTAGAAAAGCAGTATTAAGTCATTGGCTATTTTCTATTCTATTCAGGAACAAGATGTGTTTGTGAAACACGGATGCCCCTTCTCCCCATTCCTATAAATTTTTGATCCCACCCCAGGGGCATGTGATATCAGTGAAGTGTGAGCAACCCTTAAATGAACTTACAGTCTAAGTTTTGTTACTGTATCACAATCCAAACTTGAAACATTGATCTTTATATATAAGCGAGATGGAATTATGGACAGACAGACAAACAGAGGAACGATCCAAACACTAGATGGACTCTTCTGTAAATCAATGACTTAGACAAGTCCAAATGTGTCTTTAGGGGTGAATAAGTTAACATCTATACAGTGATAAATATTAAAACTAAAAATTACAAAAGTAGTAGAAGGGAATTTTTATGTGGCATGGCAGATCTGAGGGTGACAAATTTCAATCAGAGTCCTCAAACACAAGTATAATGTGCTTCTGACAGAATTTCATAAACATGTTATTGTTTTTACAATTACATGTTTCTATCTACTTAGAAAAAACTGCAGTTTTTTTTATTGCATTTCCAATTAAGATGCAGAGACTGTCAATGGCTTTGTGAGTTCTTATACAGTCCAGGCTTTCATGAGTTACTCCAAAATGACTTGCTCAGTTGCCGAGAGTTTGGTTGCTTAAAACAGGGAGTCACTTAGCACAAGTCAGACTTAACAATGTGATGAACTACACTTGTTTGAATGTATGGTCAAGTGGACGAGTAGTGTTTGACTTGCAAGTGGAAGGTGCCGGGTTCAATTCCCGATACTGGATCATACTAAAGACTTTAAAAAATGGTTGTGACTGTTTCTTCTCCAAGCGCTCAGCATACAAACTGAAAGTCATGGGTCTTTCAGATGAGACTTAAAGTGACTTTAGTTGTGTTTACCAAAAACTAATTATTTCAATTTTTTCTACCTTTACTACTTGCACTTGATTTACAATACCAAGAGCTATACACAGACAAGACAAATCTTGTGTTCCTATATATTTTGTTAAAATATAACTTTCCGAAAAAGTTCATTTAAGGGTTGCTCACACTTCACTGATATCACATGCCCCTGGGGTGGGATCAAAATGTAGGACATTGCAAAAATTTATAGGAATGGGGGAGCAGGGGCATCTGTGTTTCACAAACACATCTTGTTCCTGAATAGAATAGAAAATAGCCAATGACTTAATACAGGAATTTAAGAAATTCTATGCTTGTGTAAATCTCTTTTTGTTATTTTATATCAATCTAAGTACATGTAGTAAAAAGGAAAAGAAAATCCACAGCTAATGTCCCTTTACAACCAAGGTCCTGTAATGTGGCAGGTGTGGCTTGTAAATGAACCCTCACTGCATCGGCAGGATGTAACACAATAATAAAACAAACAGAAGATGTAAACAACAACAAAAAAGAAAGAAATGTCACAGCTTTAAAGCAATTCAAAACTATTACTTTTGTAAAAGTAAAAAGATACAAAAGAAAGTAATTCAATTTACAACTGTCATACATAGAAATTTTCGTAGTAATTTGATCTGAGTTACCAAAACGTTTACTACTAATTGTCAATTAGTGAGAACTAAATACCCCCATGGAAATATGAAGATGACATCATCATTATTACTGAGGATTTTTACCAGTGAAAAAAAACCTCAGAATTTAATTTAGAAAACCATTGTGAAGGTTCTTCATCCATAATGATGCATGTAATTTGTAATCTAGGTGATGTTTCAAGTTAGTATAATGAGAAAATCATTGAAATTGAAAAATAATTTTGTAAGCATTTCTCAGAGGGAGAAAAAGTGTATCTCTGTAGATTTTGGATGCTATAGAAACAACACTTATAAAAGTTATGCACACAGAAGAATAAAAAGGTAATTATGAATAATTGTTCTTAATGTGCATTTAACATTTAAATAAATGCTGTTAATTCAACTGTTAAAAGAATCAAGATTTTCAGAATGTGAGAAAACTCGCAACTTGTTTTTTCTTTTGATGTTTATCAAGTCAAGTTGTCTTGTAAGTCATCGGTAGACAGACAAAGTTACAGGGGTCCATATGCTTAGTATGTGCCCTTGAAACATACATGGTAAGCATAGGTGAAGAAATGAAATAGATATGGGCCAGACATATAAGATCAAGAAAGGGGAATAACTCTAAAAATAAATGTCGTAGGAGTACCACATTCACATGTGACACTCTGTCTACTTAAGATGCCTACCTGCACCAAATATAGGGGGGTCTAGGTGCAAATATGACTTAGATATGGCTCACACTATTAAAATCAACAACTGGGAAAACATATACATGTATAATCTGCTCCCATAGTTAATGCAAATATACATATCACAACCACATTACATATGTCTGACTGTACAATGATATGCGTAAATGATTTGTTTGTAGTACATGTTCAATGATGTAAAAGACACAGGGATAGAAATTAGCAGTGCCTATGGCCGAATAATTTTCATGCTGGGCATTGGATTTCCTTTGGAAAAAAATTTGAAACTGACAGATTTTGACAACTGACGTTTATTTGGCACCACAGATTCTTCAACCAGCGCAACCCCTGGTTTATCCTCTATTTTATACTGATAAACACAATGGCATCATCATACATTTCAGAAAACTGTGGCGTATTTCTATACACAAAATCTACCATACTTTCCAAATTTGCAGCCCCAATACCACCAAACTTGTCCTAAAAACTTAAATGTTTTTTTTTTCAAACCAAATTACACGTATATTGACACCAATATCATTTTCATATGAACTCGTCACAAATCAAAGACACTGCCATTAATGTTTGACACAATATGCTGCTATACCATACTTTGTGAAAAAAGACAATCATTAGAGGAACACTGTTAGGAATTTTCTTAAGTATTCATTATTTGTAGATGATTTTCTAAACAGAAGTGTGAAACCATCTTAAATTTAAAAAAATCTGGGCCCCTGAGAATTGATCTGGGCTCGTAGATTTTGAACCTTTGTGGCCCAGGTTGCTCATACATGTAGATAAAAATGTTAAGTTCTACCCCTGAGCCATATCTACTGTATTACACAAAATAATACATGTGTTTCTGAGTTTAATATTTGCTTACATTATAACTTGACAATTTTGAGACCATCAATTAAGATGTGACCTCTGTTAAGAGGTCTTTATTATGATTTCCCATTGGGTGACAAGTTAGACTATTAATATACACAGGTGACTCTTGATACCATTCTGTCCATTGGATGACTTTAAAATACTTCAAGCTTTCAAGACTTTCAGAAATCAACATCACAAAGACTGACTATAAAATACTCATCCCTATGTGATTTTAGGTCATCCAGGACAAGCAGAGGAGTGCATTTTTTGCAGTGCTCTGATATGAAATGACACAAATACCAAATGTTACCCCAAGCCAATCTGCTGTTACATCATCTATGGATCTGAATGTCAAATTCATGTCCATCAATTGTATAACATCAATATCTACCATTTGCAAAACAAATGCATCTGATGGCAAAACACTCTAAATCTTTACATCTTAATTATCTTCTGGACACTTTGAATCTCTACATCTGAATTATCTTACAGACATAAAACTGACGTAGATATGTTGCTTTGTCCTCTGTAATCAATTTCACATTTAATCACAGTGCATTACCTGTTGGCTCACCTTTGATCAGCTGTTTTATGGGAATTTTAAGTGTCTGCTGTTCATTTAGGGCTGGAAATCCTTTGCCACTTTGTAAGTATTGATTTAGTATGTATTTGTGACCTCCCCACAGTCTGTTTACAGACAGTAGTATAAAGACAAGATGTTTCATGAGACAACAATAAGGATAAAAAATAAAAAGACATGCCAGTACAATGTAGGGTAGCAACCATGTATAATATCAATTAACAGATTTGAAATGTTCTTTGACATCCCTCTCCTCCTTACACAGTCATACAGTCAAACAAATGTTAAACTTGTCTATAAAGGCCACTCAAAAGAACAGACAAAAGAAGCAGTAAAAGACAGGTGGTCTTTAGAAAGAGGCTTTTTCATTATTTCATTAAAAGTTAAGAATTGTTATGTTTGAATGTCCTTTATAGGCAGGTGTCCTTTTGACTGCACTTCTAATTGATGCAATATCACAGACATCTGACCATTTGTTCATGAGAAATAGATTTTCAAAGATGTACTAAGTTTTGTAGCCGTTATCAGAAATACTGAATTCAACCCATTAAGCACCCATGTCCCTATAAGGGCTCCTCCCCCTTTAGTGCACATAATAAAGAATATCATCTAGCTGGGCGACAGGGATATGTAGAAGTGAAAAACCCTAAGTAACAGTTTACCTGTAGCTCCCCAGCGACAACAAAATGGCAACAGGTGCTTCGGTAATAACTACAACAACTTTAAGACTGCCTTATCCCCAACAACAGAAGAATGGTGATAGGTGTCCTCCATAATAACTACAACAATTTTAAGACTGCCTTATCCCCAACAACAGAAGAATGGCGATAGGTGTCCTCCATAATAACTACAACAATTTTAAGACTGCCTTATCCCCAACAACAGAAGAATGGCGATAGGTGTCCTCCATAATAACTACAACAATTTTATGACTGCCTTATCCCCAACAACAGAAGAATGGCGATAGGTGTCCTCCATAATAACTACAACAACTTTATGACTGCCTTATCCCCAACAACAGAAGAATGGTGATAGGTGTCCTCCATAATAACTACAACAACTTTATCTGCCTTATCCCCAACAACAGAAGAATGGCGATAGGTGCCATAATAACTACAACAATATGACTGCCTTATCCCCAACAACAGAAGAATGGTGATAGGTGTCCTCCATAATAACTACAACTTCTTTATGACTGCCTTATCCCCAACAACAGAAGAATGGCGATAGGTGTCCTCCATAATAACTACAACAACTTTATGACTGCCTTATCCCCAACAACAGAAGAATGGTGATAGGTGTCCTCCATAATAACTACAACAACTTTATGACTGCCTTATCCCCAACAACAGAAGAATGGTGATAGGTGTCCTCCATAATAACTACAACAATTTTAAGACTGCCTTATCCCCAACAACAGAAGAATGGTGATAGGTGTCCTCCATAATAACTACAACAATTTTAAGACTGCCTTATCCCCAACAACAGAAGAATGGCAATAGGTGTCCTCCATTAACTACAACAACTTTAAACTGCCTTATCCCCAACAACTGCAATTTTTGTCCTATTAAGTCAAATACGGTTCCTCATTTTTTGTAGTGGCCTTGGTGCTTAATGGGTCAAATATGGTAGTCATTTTTTATGGGAAAAGCCTTTAATCTTGGAGCAAGGTTAAGGATCTGCCAAATATAGTTCCTGGAAAATCTTTTTGGTTTTGGTGGGAGATTCTGGGATAAATTGTTCATTCCACTATGGTATCATTATATTAATCTATTCAGACATACATGAACATTTTATGATTTCAGAATCACAGCAACATTTAAAATTGAGACTTACACTTTATTACATACATAACGTAGATAGACTCAAAGACCCCATGTTCCCCAATCTTTGATTTTTTTATGAGGCAAAAAAGTGTTTTTCTCTTATGGGGTTGTTGTTGTTTTAAATGGTATTTCAAAACTCACTCAACTATCACATGCTTGAAGCCATGCTTGAAGTCTGATTATAGTACCAGTAATCTGTACAGGAAATAAGCATCAAAGGGAAATAACTCTCATTACGTTTAAGACAATCAACAAGCACTAACTTCAGCAGAATTTATATTAATAACTTCAGCAGAATTTAAACTAATTACTGACCAAAACAAAGGCTTGACAATATGTCAACCATTTCAGTGGAGTTTGAACCTAAGAAATAGAATTCTTGTTTCAGTTTCCAACATATTGACTATACATATCTATCATGCCATTATCATTAACAATAATCTCACTTCACTATTCATTAAAATAAATACTGTATACATCCACCTTGAAATTCTCCCTCTCATTTAATATTTGAGCCAAATTTAAAATGAAAGTAAAAATGGCATACTTGCCATTCTTGAGACTATGGTGAATTAGGGCAATTTAAAGATCGGATGGATAGTCTACATCCTTTGTTGTTAAAGGGTGAAAATAAAAAGGTATATAGTACATTTATATACATTTTGTACCTGTATAAGGTATACAGTACATTTATATACATTTTGTACCTGTATAAGGTATACAGTACATTTGTATACATTTTGTACCTGTACAGGGTATACAGTACATTTGTATACATTTTGTACCTGTACAAGATATATAGTACATTTATATACATTTTGTATCTGTACAGGGTATATAGTACATTTATATATATTTTGTACCTGTACAAGGTATACAGTACATTTATATACATTTTGTACCTGTACAAGGTATACAGTACATTTGTATACATTTTGTACCTGTACAAGGTATACAGTACATTTATATACATTTTGTACCTGTACAGGGTATACAGTACATTTGTATACATTTTGTACCTGTATAAGGTATACAGTACATTTATATACATTTTGTACCTGTACAAGGTATACAGTACATTTATATACATTTTGTATCTGTACAAGGTATACAGTACATTATATACATTTTGTACCTGTATAAGGTATACAGTACATTTATATACATTTTGTACATGTACCTGTACTGTGTCATCATCATTTTATTCATTATGATTTACAAAAACAACACCGAGTAAAAAAAAACATGCAGAACACTATTGTGATTTTGACCATTTTGACCATTTTGACCTATATCTAGAAGAAAGGCATAATTATCAAAATTTGTACATGTAATCTTAAAAGCAGACAACTCTGTTTTAAAAATCTTTATTACATCAGACAGATTTCACGAGTGCTAGTGTTACATGGATGGAATGTGTCCTACTGAACAAATTCTGTCCATGTTAAAGTTGCAAAAGGTTATGGGAAATAAAGAGGAAATCTGTTGCTAATGTTACACTTGTGCTAGTGTTACTACTGTTAAGACGGTTATACATGTAGTTATTTTCAATATCAATGCTTGCCATCACTGTTTCTTCAGCCATGAAATTAGCATCTTTAGAAGTCACCATTCGCAAAAGACAACACTCCATTCTGGGTAAATGTGTGCAGATGTCATAAAAACATAGTAAACTTCATATGCTAGTGTTACAAGTTTTGAAGAAAGAAAAATTATATAACAAGAGCAAAAACAACATAAAAAAAACACCAGGGGCTCGTTTTATAAAATTCTCAAGTCCTAAATCTAAGTCTTAGTCCTAATTGTCATGGGACTGACCAATCAGCAATGTGTTGCCATGGTACATGTAGTTAGGGCTAAAAGTTAGAATTCAGGACCTAAAACTGTCCCCAGGTCAATGTTTTCTGACCGACACTTGTACTTGACTTTAAATCGACTCTAATGATTTCAGAATTGCTAACTCATACATCTTATGTCATAATTATATTTAATCAATTCAAGTGTTCCCATTGATGTAACACTACACTGGCACATGTGAAATCTGCCATGTACATTGTGTATATATGCAGGCTACAAAATAACAGAAATCATTGTAACCCATTTACAGATTACGCTAAAAAGAATGACCATGACATACAGGTTAAAATCGCAATAATGAAGACTTAAAAATGAAATCCATTGTGAAGGAAAATGAGGTTACCCGATTCGTATTTGTCGTAATCTTTACGTAACCTGAACGATAGCTCTTGTGCTATTTTGTGGTCTGCATGTATGTATAAATCATTTCTGTAAGATGAAAAAAAATTATCAAAGATAGTGTAGTACATACCTTTGTTTTTGGCTACTGTTTGTTCCCTGCTTTATTACATTTGTGTGTAGTGTCCAGAATCATACAACTGTAACACCCTTGCTGCTGTAATGCACCATATACATGTAGGTGTATATACCTGTAACACAAATATAGTTATCTCCCTTTATCTTGAGTCATTAGACACCCTGCACTACAACTGCACATAGTTACATGTACCACATAGATTTTCTTGAAGGATAGAACTTATGGAACAATAGCTACAAATTATAACGAGATGTTTATTGATATTGATAAAGCAATTTGCACAGAATCTGTCAATTCTCTATTGAATTCACTTTTTTGTTTGCAATAAATTTTCCATTATGGTTGGATTTATTCAGAAGTGAAGCAGAACATCAAGTCGTAAAAAGTGTAAAGTCGAGATTTTATCTCCGATATCCTGTCATTTATGAGGAAGACACAAGCAAAGCAGCGGAATACAATTAATGTGATGTCTATTTCACCTAAGAGTCATGAAATATACACAAACCATCAACACGGCTTGTGTAATAGTGTTAATGCAATGCAATTTATGCAAGAGTCAGCACTGTATACCTGACTTCTAAGATTATTTGAGGACAGATGTGACAGGTGGTTAGTATGTAAAGGTTAGATGTATACAAGTTGTAATACTCTGACCAAACAGGGACAAGTAAAAAAACATTGGTTTGTAATTTGTTATAATTAACCACCAATCAACCTTGGCGGTCAATGACATTCAAGATAAAATGAAAACAATGACACCTATTTTCAGTCTCAGATTCAAAACCATTCTAAACATACAGTGTTACACGTACATGTACACTACAGTACATTCATAGGAACTCAATTTTATTCATTTTGGTGCATCCCGAAAAGATTTTATGTGTCAAGGACACAAAAATCATACACCATGGAAAACCCTATATACCCTGTATTCACAATGAGAGTGCACAGGTAAAGTAATCCTGCAAAATCAGTTTCACATCACAACATTTTGTACCTTTATCAGCTTGTCAATTTCACTAACACATCAACATAAAACACAATGGAATCATTAAATCAAACTATTACAGCATTACCGATTAACTTTTAAATTGGTTTATGTTGCATTATCAGAAGACTTTGTGGTATATTCTCAACACAACGTGGTTCTGGCAGCACTACATACAGGTGTAAACTAATTTTTATCACAAAATAAATTAGCAATCACTGGAGATTTATTTTTGACATATTTCTACAATACAAATATGATACTTCTATACTCTGAGTGTGTTGGTGTATGTTTGTATGTGTTTTTGTATGTGTGTGTGTGTTAGAGTGTGTATATTTGTGTTCTGAAATGTGTGTTTATATGTGTTTTTGTGTGTGTATGTGTGTGTGTGTGAAAAATCAATGTACAATGTAGCCTATCAGAATATAATCTTTTTTCATTTAAATCTTATCTATAAACACAAAACTTATGGTACACACATGCCTTTCATCACTCTTATTAATACTACAAAATATATACATCAAAGAATGAATCAGGAAACAAATTAAATTCTGGTGTCATAAATAAAAATTTATCGCTTTATATTCCACGAATTGATAAAATATTAAGAAAAATAGACAGTATTAAAATTTGATTTATAGGAAGTTTTTTGACAAGACTTATGCATACACGTAATTATATGTCACAGATCCTTGCTTTGATATAAAATGTAGCAATTTGTTACATGTTGAATTAATAAATTTTGGGGCAGGGGATTGTGAATGTTTTTCAAGTTGTAAGTAAAATATTTCAGGGTAAGGGGCAGGACCCCTATATGCATCACTGAATGTGCCCTCCCCTAAAACAATCAACAACATATATGGTTTAAGAGTGGAGCTTTGAATGGTTTTCATGTTATAAGTAAAGACACATGTATATATTTGAGGGGTGGGGCAGGACCCTCAAATACACCATTTAATGTATCTTGCCATAATGATAAAGAATTAAATATGGCTTCATAGTGGGCATGTGAACAGTTTTTAAGTTGCTGTATAAGAAAAAAAATATCTTAGTGGTGGGGCAGGACATCCAAGGAATCCATATACACCAAAGTATGTCTCTCCATAAGGAACAAGAATACATGTTGTTAAGGGGTGGGGATGGCAATGTAATTCAAGCTGTAAGTAAAAATGTATATATTTTTTAATGGTGCAAGACCCCTACATACACCACTAAATGTGCCTTGCCATAACAATCAATAATGTATATGGTTTAGGGGTGAAGCTGAGAACGGTTTTTAAATTATAAGTAAAAATTTAGATATTTCAGGGGGTTGGGCAGGACCCCAACATACACCAATGAATGTGTCTACCCATAACAAACAAGAATATATCTGATTTAGGGGTAAGCATGTGAATGGTTTTCAAGAAATACATAAAAAAAATTTAAGTTGGTGGGACATATAAAATGTACATTGTATCCCCAAAGCACATCAATTAGCACTGATGCTCTACCCTAATGGAACATCCATCCAAATTATCAGCAATCTAACACCATCATTAACTGAGAGCTAATTAGACCCTAACAAGACATCCCAGAGGGATATTGGTGCCCACCATAGAATGTTCTATGTCTGATCTATGACAGACTGTTCTTTTCTCTTCTTACCTCTTATTCTGTATCTCAACATTGAATTTGAACTTAAATCCATATTTTTGTGAGATATTTTTTTCACAAGATTATAGCAAAACTGAACTTGAACTGAACATATTACATTTTAAGAGAGAATGGAATTCAACATGGCCGACAGGTGTCCATCTTGGATTTTGATCTCTCTGAAAATGTAATATGCACATCTAGACTTTAGGAGGAACCTCCATAATCAATTTCGAAAAGATTCCTTCAGTACATTCTGAGAAAAATATACTTCCATTGTCAAAATCCAAGATGGCCACCTGTCAGCCATGTTGGAATCTAATCTATCTGAAAATGTAATATGCAAAACTAGACCTCAAAGGGAACCTTCATGTCAAATTTCAAGGAGATCCCTTCAGTCCTTTCCGAGAAATAGCAGTAACAAACTTCCTTTGGTCAAAATCCAAGATTGCCACCTGAAGGACATGTTGGGTTCCATTCTCTTTGAAAATGTAATATGCACAACTAGACCTCATGGGGTACCTTCATGTCAAATTTCCAGTAGATCCCTTCAGCACTTTCTAAGAAATTGATCTAACAATCTTCCCTAGGTCAAAATCCAAGATGGCCCCCTGTTGGCCTTCTTGGATTCTGATCACTCTGAAAATGTAATATGCACAACTAGACCTCAAGGGGAACCTTCATGTCAAATTTCAAGGAGATCCCTTCAGTCCTTTCTGAGAAATAGTGGTTAGGACAGACAACAGACAGACCACAGATGCAAGGCCATATGAATAGCCCACCATCTAATAAAAACTTAACATTGATCTGAACAAAGCAAATTTTTGCAAAAAACAATAATTCCAAAAATGTTTAAAAATTCCAAAATAACAAAATAATTGTTCCAAATCAAACTTCACAACATCAATGCTAGACCCCACCCCACCACCGCCCCAAGGAACTTCCAGACCAAATATCACCAAGCAACAGATATAGCACATCTATCAGTGAACAGCAAGCCAGTAACAAACCATTGGAGCTAAACACAACAAATTATTATCAAATATGACTTGCCTTGGGTAAACAATTCCTCATGTCTCCCAACAACAGCCACTGGCTCAATAATCAATAATTTAATTTTCTGGTTAAATGGCATTTCCCAAAATTTGATTTTGAAATTTTTTGTTTGACCTTAATCTTTGACATAATGACCGGTGCAACAAAAAGATTCTACCTCAAAACATGTACCTTAAACTTTTCAATATATTTTGATACCACAATACAATTTTTTTCACCATTTTAGTGGACTGCAAAACATTTTAGGTCATTTCAGCCAGACTGTGACCTAAAAATCAATTCCTAGAATCTATCTAAAGGATGTGTTTGTTTGTTTTGAATAGTTTTTATGTAATACTTGACAATTTTTCGGTTATATGGTGAGGACAGTTTAATGGTGAAGGAGAGACCCCTCTGGCCAGTTACAAGACCACTGTCTTTCTGTCAACTGGCAAACCTTCTCCCAAACTCAACCTGACTGACTTCACTGACCAGAAGTGAAAGACTTTGTGGATTAAAGTGCCATGCTCTAACCACTAGGCTATGGAGCCATCTCTTAAAGATGAGGTCTTGAATTTTGATCAATTGACTTAAAAATTAATAGGACTTTTAAATTTTCTTTTACGTTAATGTATGTATATTCATGAAAATCTTAAACATTAAACTGTTGAAATGTACCATTCTAGTGTGACAAAATGATGTACCAACACAGGGAAAATTGTTTTATATGGGAAACTGCATATCAAAAGCAATTTTAAGGATATGGGAACTTTTAAAAACTTGAGGACTGTTTGCTTTCTTTTAAGTTACCAATCAACTTTCTTTATTGGGCCACAGTGAACTTATACTATAGATGATGCTATAAATGAATTACAGGTACAGTGGAACCTGTCTTAAAAAGACAACCCCTACTGCCACTGGAATGTGGTCTTAAAAGACAGGTGGTATCTCAAAGTCAAAACAGGTTTTATTTAAAGGATTATTGAACCAAGTGGTTTTCAGAAAGAGGTCTCAATAGACAGGTGGTCTTCTACGACAGTGGTCTCTCAAGACAGGTTCCACTGTATACACTATTTTGTCATTTCTGAAGTGAGCCACACCGACAATAACTATTAAAATTAAAATTATAAAGTTGAATAGAGAGCCCAGCTTGAAAAGCCAAGGGTTGTTAACAAAGCTAACTCATAAATAACGTGTACATATTATTAGGTTGAAAAGGGTGGATAGGGTGGAAAATTCCTGGATTAACAGGGGTTGCGCTGGTTGAAGAATTTGTATCTGTTGTCAAAATCTGTCACCGATTTTTAATTTTTGAAGCCAGATTTGAAGTCAATAAAAAAAGATTATTGAGGTTATAAATGTGTTAACTGCCATTACTGTCAATTTATTTAATTCAAATCATTGAGTTACATTAAAACATTATTGTCTGTGTTTAAAATATTATGTAATTGAAATAAAACATTGTTTTTGTATTGAAATCATCACTATTTTAATTTAGAGTTATGGTGTGAAGTGCGGACATCATAGAAGACACCACAATCTCGCTTTGATGTTTCTCAGTTAAATATTTTAATCAAATTCATTCAGGATTGATATACAAGCTGCATGAATTTAACATAGCATTAGTGATGTTGATATTTTAAGTCTGTTTAGGGGACAGAACATATAGATAGTGATTATAGGTGTGGAAGTTTAAATATACAGGTTAGACCTAATTACTCTGTCTGTGACCATTACAGGTCCTTGTGTAATTACCCCCCAGCATTCCTCTGATAATTACACCTCTGTGTGGTTTATTGACATTAATTAATAAACAGGGTTATTAGTACCTGTTCCTGATGACCATTTGGATGATAGAAATGACTTATGGCTTAATACTTCCATTAAATGGAGGTGCCAGAAGAAATTTTTTGTCCCCATTTGCGTCATTGGTGAAGCCCAGCACAACCCATGCTTTATCTTCTACAGTACATGTATGTCGCTGGTACATGTACATGTACATGTATATTTAATTACTTTAATAAAAAAGCTTCTACTTCTACTTGTTTAGTGACAGACTTCAACCTACTGAAGATTATGTTACATTGTACTTTAATTTAGATTGTGCTGTGTGCAGGCCACATGTGCTGTATCCCTGGGATGTTACATTTTCCTAAAGGGGACATTTATTACAGTGGAATTATTACTGGTTTTACATATGTGGTAGTCCAAAGGATATTATACATGTACTTTGACTGATTTTCAGTGTTTCATTCATCTTCACATAGAGATCGTTGTTTCTCTTTATATGAAAGTATATCAAATTTGATATATTTGTCTCTTTCTGTAGTGATCGGAGTAAGTAAACATCCCAAACTAATCAATTTGTGACCAATACATGTTCCATCCACAGCACGCTATCATACATGCATGTTTCCCATGTAATAATTTACATGTGCCCTTCAGCTCTGAAATTGATATTCCTAGAAATCATTCATAAGTCATAAATCATGATGGATTTAAAGTACTTTGGAATGGGAGCGAGGATAGTTTATTCACTGTTTATATATCAACTTTCAACCTTATAAAATGCCTGCAGGTCTTATCTGATGTAAAGTGTTTGACAGTTTTGTTTATTTTTATTTGTTTACAGAGAGATGTATACATGTAGACTCCAAGTGGTGAATGAATCTTTTGACCAACAAGAGGCCCACGGGCCTTAATGGTCACCTGAGTATGCACATTTTTTGGTCTTTAGAAATTATTGTGTCAACTGTGTTTTTTATACTTCATAATAGATGATGGATATATTGATTTAACAATATTACAATCATACAGTATTGACAAGTTTCAATCCTTTCATACAATTTTAGGATAGTAAGTTTAATCATATCATAGTGAGATCTGATTTTGTTATATCCGGATTAGATACAGAAAAATAAAAATATCAGTTGATTTCTGTACCTTATCGACCAAAATTTCACAATTACGGTAAAGCTTTTTAATCTTTCTAATCATGCATTCAGTCTTTCTTCATAATGCACAAAATTGAAGGAGATTTTCTAAAATATGTTTATTTCTACAATATAACCATTTTGGCCCTGCCTAGAGGCAGTACTCTTGCCCAAAGGCACATGGATTTTACAATTTTGGTAGTAGGCTTAATAACTGTAACAGCACTCGGTTACAAAGGTCTCCCAAACCACCCCATCTCTTAATGTAACCCAGTCCATCTAGGTTATCAGAGAAACTTATGTTCCACCATAACATCCAAAAATTGTAATATACAACTTGTTTAGTCATGAGGAACACGAAAACACATGTTTAGTGGTAAGATTCACATGTGTTTTTCAGATGATTTAAGATTTCTAAAGTAAAGGGGTGGGGTATGGCCCTTAGGACACCCATAAATTTCACCATGTCTTGTCATGGGTAATAAGAAAATATATGGTTTAGGGGTGGGGATCTCAATGGTTTTTGAGAATTGAGATTTCTGAAATTAATGGGGTTAGGAATGACCCCCAGGGACCACCCAAAAATATCACCCTACAACTTGTCCTGTCAAAAGTAATAAGTAAATATATCATTTAGGGGTAGGGTAGGGATCTCAACAATGTTTTAGATTATTGAAGATTTCTGAAATAAGGGGACAGGGAATGACCCTAGGGACTCCCAAATTACCACCAGACAAATTGTCTTGTAATGAAGAATAAGCAAATATATGATTTAATAGATGAGGGGACTTCAACAGTTTTTGAGAAGATTGAAGATTTCTGAAAATAAGGGTTGGGTAATGAACTGGAATTCCCCAAAATACCTCTATACAACTTGTCTTGTAATGGGTAATAAGAAAATATATGGTTTAGGGGTGGGAAGCTCAACAATCTATAAAATAATTGAATATTTCTGAAATAAGGGGATGGGGATGATCCCAGAGACCCCCAAAATATTACCATAAATCTTGTCTTGTCATGAGGAATAAGAAAATATAGGGTTTAGGGTGGGTACCTCAATGGTTTTTGAGATAATTGAAGATTTTTAAAATAACAGGGTGGGGAAAAACCCTGAGGATCCCCAAAATGGGGAAATAAAAAAATATATGGTTTAGGGAAGGGGTTCTCATTCATCTTTTAGATAATTGACTATTTATTTAATACAGGGGTGGGGACAATCCTGGGGACCCTAAAATTATCACCATTAAATTTGTCTTGTCATTAGAATTAAGAATATATACGGTTTAGGGGTGGGGATCTCAACTATTTTTTAAGACAATTGAATATTTCTGAATTAAGGGGATGGGGAAGGACCTCCAAAACTTTCCAATACAATTAGTTTTGCCATGAGGAACCACAAAATATATGGATTAGGGGTGGGGATTTCAACTACTTTTGAGATAATGGAAGATTTCTGAAGTGAGAGGGATAGGGAATGACCATGATAAAGTCATATATGGCAATGAGCCCCTTACATTATGCCATCCAAGAAAATATTTGGTATGAAATACAGTGTAACGATTTTAATCAGTTAAAATGCAAGTAAAAATGTAATGTTTAATTTTCCATTATGTTTCTGTAGTAAACTCCATCCCCCATTTGAGCCGCTAAAAATATACCATAGATCCCCCTTATCCCCAAACTGAAAACTTCTTGCACAACTAAGGATATGGGCCTACAATACCCTAAAGTTTCTTGGACTTTAACTCTGTAGTTCCTGAGAAACATTAGAGATGGGAAGATTTTCTAATATTAAGTACATTTTACTATATAGTAAATTTAGCCTTGCCCTAAGGGCAGAACCCATGCCATCAGTGTCATGAATTTTACAATTTTGGTAGAGGGCATCAAGCCCTTTCTAAAAATGCATTCAATTTTCCTTTAAGATGTGCAGGAGTTGAGCAGATTTTTTATGATTTGGCTATTTTCACTATAAAGTAAATTTAGCCCCACCCTAGTGACTTGACACAGTTGCTCATAACAGTGCCCTCAGAGTCATGAACTTTCCAATTTTGGTAAAGGGCTTCATGCTCTTTCTAACCATACATTCAGTTTTCTTTTAAGAAAAGCAGGAGTTGAGAAGAAGATTTTTGAAGATTTGGCTATTTTTACTACATAGTAAATTTAGCCCCTTTAGCTTCACTCAGGTGACCTAAAAATGGAGGGAGGGATGGCGTTTAATAGAGAGGGTGCTACTTATACAGAAAACATGGTACATCATGTTCTCTAATTCTTTATGACATGAAATTCAGGGCATTACTTTACTTCACTGTATAGACTAGTGATATAAAGCCTAACAGTTATGACTTTTGTGTAATGAATATTATTTAACCTAACATGTATTTACCAGAGTCACCCGAAGGCACTAAAGTTTGAACCAATGTAGTATTTAGCATTATGATATATTAATTTTTCTGTTAGTTAAGCCAAAATTAGTTTTATCATGTTTTTTTTTTCATGTTCAATGAACAGAATAATCATTATATTCCAAGCATGGTAATATGTTCAGCACTCTATTTCAGATGCCCGTTTGCTAAATCTTTCAGAGACAAATGGGTGTTTTTATATTTTGTAAGATTAAACAGTAACTCTCGAGTTTCTTGAAACAGATACATTTTCCATTCTGGATCTCTGATGATGACAGGGTTCGAAAAATCCACTCGCACGTTTGCATTAGTGAGTAAAAAATCGTTTTGGGTGAGTAAATTTTGACAGTGAACTCGCCTGTTTGGCGAGTAGGCCCACTGACGCCATACTGATTCGGATTCCCTTTTATGTTTCGAAAGTGATTATTTCTTTCTATTTTTAGTTCAATATACATAACAAAAAAAAATTAGAAACTTAAATCAATATTTTATTGACAATTAAAAATGTTAGTTTTTACCTCGTGTTACAGAACACATCGTGTATTGACTCCTAATACTTGCAGTTTGTGGAAGAAGTGGAAGTTGGATGTGTGTAAATAAAAGAACCAATACCGAACGGACATGAATTTCAGGATTTTGTAAATTAATCATAATACTATACAATGTTTCAAAACAGTTTTAAAATCTGAATTAAATGTGAGTGAATGATAAAAGTAAAAATAGTTACTGTAAATAAAAGTTTTAATGAAAGACATAGAAAAATATGGCTATTGTTTTCATCTAACAATAGTGAAAACTTACTTTTGTAATTGTTTGTTTGTTTATTGTTGTTTAACGTCCCACTCAAGAATATTTCACTCATATGGAGACGTCACCAAATGCAGGTGAAGGCTTCAAATTTTGGCCTATGCTCGGCACTTACGGCCATTGAGCAGTGAGGGTTCTTTAACGTGCCGACACCTACTGTGACACGGGACCTCCAGTTTTTACTGTCTCATCCGAAAGACAGGAAACCAACCTGTCGTCGGCGAGACTCGAACTCACGACCTCACAATCCAGAGTCGAGCGTGCTACTGACAGAGCCAGGCCGGCTCCACTTTTGTAATTAACATTGATTTAAAGACATGTCTGGTAGTAGCAACATCATAAAATATTTATAATATTTAAAATATTTATAATAGTAATTGATAATAGTAATAATAATGATGCATTTACAGTTAATTTAGATGTAAATGCATCATTTAGAGACAATACATTGTATATATTGTATAAAAAATTATCTATTAAAAATAACAATAAATTTAAAAAACACAAAATTAAATAAAATATTATTTTCTTTGCGGGCAACCAGCTTTTCTTGGCAGGCAACCAAAAAAATTTGACTAAAAACTTAAAAAATGAGAGCATACAAAAGTAAAGAGTAATAAGTACTATTATCTGAGTATATAATCTGTTAAATCATATACATGTAAGATCTATTTACTTTGAAAAAGATTTTATACACTCTTAACACATCTACTTTGAAATACTATGGTTTCATAGTTTGGCGAGTGCAAATTGATTTCAGGCGAGTGCATTTTTACCAATTTTTCGAACCCTGGATGACATACATTATGATGTCTTCAGTCACGTATGTTCATGGTAAGTTACCAATGTGATAATGTATATCAGATGAAATGTGCAGAATTCAACAACTTTAATAAGGTTTAGGAAACATATGGGTATGAGTTTTTAATTTCTTTAAACCATAATTTTATTTTTTATATTCAGCATAAACAATAATAAAATTTGTATCAACTAAAAGACGACTTTACATGTGTAAACAATAACAACTTTTTTTTTAAATATTGTCAGTTATTGATACAACGATAAGAGCTTAGTTTCGCAGAATAACATGACACCTGAATAGGCCTGTCGGTAGATCACTAGATGAAAAAAAAAAAGATTGTTTTTTTTCCAAAAGTGAAAAGTTGGTGTTTAGTCAATTATTGTCCATATGTGGAATATGTTACAACGTCTTTGAATGACTTGACACACAGGTGCTCAAAACAGTGCTAACTGGTAAATGATTCCAGTCTTTAGTAGTATGAAACGTTGATGGAAAAGCCTAAAAAGGGAGCTTTGTCAGCGGCGGCACGATTTACCCAAAAAACAAAAACTACCTAAAAAGACCCAAAAAACACCCAAAAAGACCAGAAATAAGTTTGCTTTTCTTCTGTATAATTTTCATAGACAGCTAGAAATTAAAAAAAAATCAACATTTATCACTTCTCATGGAACTTACGGACACTGAGTCTCTTTGTAAAATGAAGAGCCAAATGATTATTTGCTTTTCACGTTCCTGAAATATTTTTCATATTTTATCGTCAAATTTATATTATAAAAATTGAATCTACGTAATGTGGAAAATGATTATTTCATATGTATTAAAACGTCTTTACCGTAGTAACATTCTGGCTACATTTTAAAATGTCATGCTGACATATATTCATGGTTTCAGAAATACATCGTGGAAATTGGGTTAAAACAGCATTATCAAAGTAAAAAAAATATCTACAGTCATAAAAAATATTCATCATAATTATAATAAGATTGCTAAAATTGTTACGTTTTAAATGTTTTTGTGTGTTTTTTGGGTCATTTTGGATGTTTTTTGGGTCTTTTTGGGTGTTTTTTGGGTCTTTTTGGGTGTTTTGGGGTAAATCGTGCTGCCCCTTTGTCAGACTGATTTGTGTTTTGCAGGGACATGATCGTCATAAAGAACTTCAACAAGAGATTTTGAATGACCCGAGAGCGGGTGTTATTTATTCAGCTTACGCAGTAATGTTATTTTAGATGCATATAATCAAAATGTTTTCTTTTAACTATACATACATGTATATACTGTGATGAATAGTACCTGTAATGAATACAACTTTCACTTTGAGAGTGATGAAATTCTTTCGGTAGTTTCCCTTGTTCGGGAACGATAAAAGTCCGAGACATTTGTTACAAGGGTATATAATAGGCACAGATTTTCTTATCAGGAGTTAGTCTATCGCGAGCGAGCAGTCAAAGAGAGCAGATCTACCAGAGAGGAAATTAACCTCGGTGAGGATCGATAGTTACCAATTAAAAGCAGATCTGACTGACATTTTTTAAGACGATATGTGCAGATAGAACGTCTAAAAATCCATCATCAATCAATGGATGTTACGGACGTCGAGAAAGGGTTTGTATCTTGCCGACTTCTCTCCGTGGGCAGGCACAAGGCGTCCTTGGAAATCAACCTAAAGACGACCGCCAGACACTACAAGAAGCATTTTAACAGGCTCTTCAGGATAGGTTTGCGCCAGCAAACCAAACGGAACTTTATCGAGTACAGCTGCGTGAAAGAAGACAGAAGGCTTCTGAAAGTTTGCCAGAGATGGGGCAGGACATCAGACGGCTGACTAATACTGGCGTACCCTACTACAGCGGTCGATGTGATTTGAAGGAGGTATTGGCTACAGAACAAATTCCTTGATGGTCTCTTTGATGCAGAGATACGCACTCAAAATTAAACAAGCCAGACCGATCATAATCTCAACGATGCTTATACAAAAGAGCGGTAGAATTAGAGGCTTTTTACAGAGCTGAAAGACGCAGTAAAGAAACTGTCATGTCAGGACAGAGTAAAAAAGAGAACAGAGTGGAGATCAGAAACATGCACAAGGTGGCAAAGCTAGAAAGTGTTATAATTGCAGGTTCCCCTCCGAACATTTCTTGAGGAATTGTCCGACACGTTCTCCCAGTATTGGAGTAAGAAGAAAAAAATCAGCCTGTAAATCAGTAAGGATGAGACAAAACTAACCAGCAAGAGATAGGTCCAACAGGGATAACAGCAAGGTTAGAGCAATGCTCTCGCTATATCCAGCTTATTAAGGAAGCTGGGTTATATGTTAAATCCCTAGTTGGAGGGATGGAAACTTCCCTCTTGATAGACACCGGTGCGACTGTATCTCTCTTATCCCAGGTTCTATTTGAAACATTATCTACAGGTCAAAAAATATGAACTAAGTAAGGTTGACGAAAATGTACTGTTCTGCTAATGGGACCCCTATGAAGAGGGTAGGACAGAAGTATGCATCACAATTGGTGACTCGACAATTCAGCAACAGGTTATCATTGCTGATGTCAATATGGACGGCATTCTAGGGATGGATTTTCTGACAAAGAACAACTGTATCATAGATATACAGAAAGAGACTCTATCCATATCTGGCATAGAACATAAGATTAAGCCAGAGGGAACCTCCAGTTCATACAAAGTTTCCATCTTAAAATAGGATAAGTCTGCCACCTAGAACTGTGAAGTGATCACCGAGGGAATAGATATGTGCCTCGGAAGATGGGAAATTACCGGCCAGGACAGCAATCATAGAACCCACCGAAGGGTTTCTGCGTACAAACGTAGGTATCGTCGCTAAGACATTAGTTAGGAGCCAGGATATTGTTCCTATTAGACTAGTGAATCTTTCAGCTGATACACAGAGACCATTCATCCAGGCACGATTTGTAGGACGCTCTCGCCTATAGAAGAAAGTTATATTCTTGGAGAGCACAAAAGTGATTGATTGAGGAAACAGGGTAGTATGCATAGTCACATCAAGGAGTTGTTTGAAAGATGCTCACAGAACCTGGATCAGAAAAACAGAGACAAAGCCAAAGCAATGTATATTGAAATACGCACACGTCTTCTCAACGGTCGGACAAAAAGATGTAGGGAAGGGCTGACATGGTAAAACATTAAAATCGACACGGGCACCATGATCCGATATAGCAGCCGCCTAGACGTTTGCCAGTTTCACATGCAACAGGATGGTAGATAAGCGAATGTAGCTGACATGCTGCGTAGTGGGGTCATTTTTAGAAAATACATCAGAACCATCCAAAAGTCCTATGGTCTTCCCCAATCGTGTTAGTAAAGAAAAAGGATGGATCAACAAGATTCTGCATCGACTACAGACGCCTCAACAATATTACAACAAAGGACGCCTATCCGCTGCCCAAGATTGATGAGTCACTCAGTCAACTCAACGGATCTAACTGGTTTTGCACTTTGGACATGAAATAGCGCGGTGAGTATCTGGCAAGTCGAGCTTGACGCATCCGAATATGCACAAAAAACTGCCTTTGCTTACAAGACAAGTCTCTCTACGAGTTCAATGTCATGCCGTTCGGGCTTTGCAACGCTCCGGCGACATTTGAGACGGTTAGTACCGACACGGTATTGTCTGGTCTTCATTGGGAAATGTGTCTTATCTACTTAGACGACATAATCGTCTATGGCAAGACTTTTGACGAAATGTTAGGAAACCTGGAAAAGGTTTTTGAAAAGCTCTTGTCGGCTGGGCTGAAATTAAAGGCGAGAAAAATTTGCGAGAAATTGCACGCTGTTTGCCGATTAAGTATGAAGTACCTCGGACATGTAATTTCCAGGAGAGTTTTCTGGATCGATCGAAACGGACCCTGGAAAAATCTCGGTGGTAGAAAACTGGCCACAGCCAATAGACAAAACCCAAATTAGGTCGTTCATCGGGCTATGTAGCTATTATCGCAAGTTCGTTTCAAACTTTGCCAGTATAGCTCGCCCACTACATAAACTAACAGAGAAGACAACCAAGTTCAAATGGACCGATGACTGTCAAAGGTCTTTCGAGCTTTTGAAACAGAAGCTGACAAGCGCACCCATACTCGCTTATCCAGATTTCAGTAAATATCATTTATCTTGGATACTGATGGCGGAGCAATAACGCTATAGGTGGAGTCCTTTCACAGGTCATAAGACGGAAAAGAACGAGTGATAGCGTACGCAAGCAAGGTTCTTAGTAAAGCTGAAAGAAGATTATTGCGTGACGATGGAAAGAACTTCTTGCGTTTGTTGCTTTCATAAGCGCATTTCCGTCATTTCCTTTATGGACGCAAAGTTCCTCATCAGAACCGCGATCATAGCTCACTCAAATGGCTATTCTGAGGTTTAAAGCGACCCCAGACAGAGGGCCAGTTAGCTCGTTGGCTCGAGGTTATATCTTCATATGATATGGAGATCGAGCACAGGGCAGGAAGGCCTGCATGGAAATGCAGATAGCTTGAAGCGTAGGCTTCCCTGCTCCCAGTGTTGGTTTCTATGATGGTCTGGGAGAAAGCTGGTTCTAAAACTATCATTGTTCAGGAAGTGTCCGTAGATGAAAAGGAGAAAATCTCGAAGATAGGCGAAATTCAAGATGTCGATAAAGATATCGGGAAGGTTAAGTCATGGGTCAAAGACAACAAGCGACCAGACTATCGCGATATATCTGCTGACAGCTATATCGTAAAATCGCTTTGGTCTCAATGGGGTCAGTTAGTCATCAAGGACAATGTGTTGTTAAGAGTTTGGGAACTTGGGGACAGTAATGGTTCTGTCCATCAGGCTGTAGTCCCTTTCAGTGAAAGGAGAACTGTCTTGAAATATACTCATGACTATAGCAGCGTCAGGTCATCTAGGTATACACAAAACTCTCAGTAATATAAGGCAGGGTTATTACTGGCCTGGTCTTCAGAGTGGACGTTTGCGAAGTTATATTGGGGGATGTGCAGCTTGCCTCCAGACGCAAGTTCCCTAATAGGACAAAGAAAGCACCAATGACAGATTATTCAAGTTGGCTATCATTTGGAGAGGATTGCCACTGGATATCCTGGGTGAGTTCCCAGAAACGGAGAATGGAAATCGCTAAAATACTGTGTGTTTTCTGATTACTTCCTCAAAGTGGACAGAGGCCATTCCCCTATGCGTAACATGGAACCCCAGACTGTCGGCCAGGATAATTGTCAATGAAGTGATCTGTAGATTTGGGTGTCCCCAATATTATTCATTCTGACCAGGGTCGTCAGTATGAAAGCCAGTTGTTTGCAGAAGTATGTGACATGCTGCAGATCCATAAAACAAGAACGATCCCGTACCATCCTCAGTCAGATGGTATGGTGGAACGTTTCAATAAGACTCTCGCTACTATGCTTAGTGCATACGTGAACGAAAACCATAGAGATTGGGATCAACATATACCCTTTGTCATGATGGCCTACAGGGCAACGGAACATGAAAGTACAGGATTCCGCCCGCCAAACATGCTTATGATGGGGAGGGAGACTGCTACCCCTTTTAGACATAATTTATGAGATGCCGGGGGTGACAGTGGGAAGAAACTGCCGCAGCATGTGTGGGTTTGGATTCTAAAAGAACGCATGGAAAGAGCACATGCGGCAGTAGTAGTAAGAAGGCTATTCGAGCAATCAATCAAAAGACAGAAGCATTATCATGATTGATGCGAATGTCTTTTTGAGAAATTCAAGGCTCGTGGTGACAAGGTATATGTATTTTTCCCACAACGAAGAATTGGTTGCTCTGTCAAAGCTCACATTCTTTCTGGCGATGTCCATTTGATGTTGATAGCTAAACTGTCAGAGGTTCTTTATAAGGTGAACTGTGGTAGGGCGCAATGGAGAAAGAACAAGATCATCCACTGTGATCGAATGAAAGTTATGTCGAAAGCAAATTTTGAGAGGAGAAGTGGGAGTGGATGTGAAGTACAGAGTCTGAAACAGGGTCATGATCGAAAGGGATGAGTCTGAAGAATGTACCCCTCTTAGAGACAGCAGATGACCTGCAAGGTTACAAAGACAAGGGTCTTGAAACCATAGAGGATCTGGACGGGGGGTCCTGATAGGAAGAGGACAAGGACGTCCTCCAGCATGGGACTTAAAGATTATGTTCAAGATTAAGGTACACAGAAAGTATTCATCTGTACATATGCTTTATATTTTTATTTGCAGAGATCGAGAATCATGCCAAAAGACGAAGACCACTCCAAGAAAAATCAAGGAAGTGTGCCCTCTGTGCTTTATTGAGCTTGCGTCGAAGGAAGCTTGGAAAGAGCACCTTCTCAAATGTGCTAACAACGTGATCCAGTGTACGGAATGTCAGTGTCCCTTTAAGAAATAAGGGCATATTGACAAAACACATGCGACAGAAACATCCAGACATTAGTAGTGTGGACCCGTCGGAGAAAGTCACCACAGGGCCAGAAAGAGAAGGAGAAGCTAGCGATTGGGGACGAAGATCCCGTGGGCGTTTCATAGGATAGGGTAAATGTCATGCTGTGGACAAAGACTGCATCAGATACGTCCGACAATGCGAATTATTTAGTTATCTTGGAGTGGTGGACCTTGGGGGGGGATATGAACCTACCAAGACAAGTGAGGAGGAGTGGGATGTGATGTTTTATTTACATGACTGATGTGGCATTTGATGATAGCCGAGTCATACGGTGGAAACGGCAAATACACAGCCATCGATTCCAATCACACTTAGGAAGGTTATGTTAGCGGGGTGACGGAGGACAAAGGGAAAGTCAGAGGGAGACTCGGTCCCTTCTCTGTCGACCTGTCTGTCCCTATACAGTTGGTGAAGTACAAGACTGAAGATGCATCGGTGGAGGGCAGGTGACGCAGGATCGGAGAGATTCTTCTGAGCATCCACTTGTGCTGGTAGAAGTATAGGATGAGGCCACACACGTGCATGAGACAGTGTCAGGAAGAGGGTAAAGGAGGTGGGTATTGTCACAAAGTAATGCGTGAAGGAGGGTTCGAAAACTGAGTGGAAGTTGGATTTCGTGAATGTCTGAGGAGTTTGCGTGGTCATATCGGTGGTTGCTGGCATGAATAAGTGGTTTGTGTACAGGTATGTTAGGGCGTTAAAATCTGTGTCTATGCGAAAATAGAGGGCATAAGTCTGTTTAGTGCCATAGTTTTGAGACATAAACAATATCTTTTGTTATTGTGTCTTGTGCTCACAGTATCATATCGGAACAACCTTTAGCTAATTATGTTTTTACTTGATAATTGTTGTTTGAAAAGATACAGAGGCCCCCCCCACCCCCCCCCAGCCACACCCCCCCCCCCCCCCCCCCCCCCCCCCCCCCCCCCCCACTCCCGTCTTAATCATTTCATGATTGAAGAAATAAGCAATGTTGTTCAATTCCAAGTCATCATCATCTTGTTTTTATTTCATTGTTTTATTTTTTTTCATGCGAGGACGCATGAGTATCGGAGGCGTGGGTAGTGTGATGAATAGTACCTGTAATGAATACAACTTTTTCACTTGAGAGTGATGAAATTCTTTCTGGTAGTTTCCCTTGTTCGGAATCGAGATAAAGTCCGAGACATTACAAATGTGTACAAGGGTATATAAAGGCACAGATTTTCTTATCAGGAGTTAGTCTATCGCGAGCAGTCAAAGAGAGCAGATCTACTCAGAGAGGAAGATAACCGGTGAGGATCGATAGTTACCAATTAAAGGCCTTAAGTGATGACGTCCAAGGTGGACGTATACATCCTATGATGGATGTATGTGTGCATAGTGCACACTAAGTGGATGCATGCTACATACGTAACATAAGGTAGAGTGATACATCCTCAGTTGATACGTCCTATGTGGATCAGATCACAAAGGCATCTCGGGCTGATTGCTCCAAAGCCTTGAGTACAGGACATAGAGAGAAAACTCTTGCTAATAAATTATTTTATATATGCCCATAGCTTACGTTTTTGTATATATCCATAGTTCATATCCCTATATCTGTATATATTGACTCGTGCATCTGTTTGTTTATTTTTATATATGTGATTTTCATTGACTGATCCCTTCATATGTTAGAAACACCAATCATTTTGTTTTGATCATATATAGCTGTATCATTCAACCCAGGCATTTTGTTAAAAGCACTATCATAGGTCACATCTAATATTTCGAACCCTACACGTTACAATACCTTTATATTTTGAATAGCGCCTCTCTTTTCTCAAACAGGTTACACTTTAATTTAAATCTCGACCCCGATGTAAAGAAAAAAACAGAGTCCACTTCTGATGCTAGATGCAGGCCTGCCTTACTGACGGGGAAAACTTTTTTAATCTTTATTTATTAATGAAAATATTTGGTATTGTTTAATTTTGTCATAAAAATTGAGAACATATGTAGAGTAATGAGTATAGTACTCAAAAGCAGAAGGTGTTTTCATGGTTCGGGTTAGGAGTCCATGGAATGCTGACAACTTCATTGTCGTGGTCGGTAAAAAGTTTTTTCTCATAGCCATTATCCATATTCAGTTATAGTCTTTCCCTCATACAGTAATTGTTTACAAATGGAGAAGCCGTGACTCCGAGAATAATGTGCAATACTTTTTAAAAATGCCTTACCAATATGCACTTGACGCAGCAATCGCATTAAGTAATTCAATTTAAGAATTTTAATGACATCTTCAGAAATTATCCTCTCTGTCTAGTTTACAGGCACTTGTTTCTATCAAGGGGGGGGGGGATTACTAGCATACAGTACGTAATTCTCGACCCCCCCCATTGATAGAAATCAAGTGCCTGTAACTCTGAGGCAGGGGTTGGTACCTAGTGTGTTTGTGTGTCTGTCCTGCTTGAGTTGTCTGTATTTACAACAGCTTTTGAAGTGCCATCACACTTGCACATTCCGACGAAGGTATCAAACTGCACATCCTAGACAAGGCCGAATTTTCTGCCCCGATTTTAAGCGATTTTTTTGCGGTAAAATCAGGGGAAGAAGTCCTCCCATATACTTTCTTTGTAGCAATATGCTGTGACATTTTCACAGCAGTTGAGCGATCATTTTAACTATCTATTTCTTATTGCTGATGTCTGATATTTGTTGATAAGCTTACTTGATCTTTTAGATTTATAAATCCATCGCCACTAAGTTATGAATGACATAATTCCATATCTATGAGATGTTTATTCTAGCTACCCATTGTTTTTTTTTTTTTTTTTTTTTTTTTTTTTTGTATTCACTTTGTCTGGCTCCATTTTGAACATAAGAAAATCTTAGATGTTCACTGATTGGATGAGAATAAATGCATATTTATTGTTGGATTTTGATCAACCAATCAGTGAACGTCATACATCCTGAACCATCTACCCTCCATCTAGGCTTTGAACAGTGCAGACAGGAGATGGAAACTTTTCTCTGAAAAGGGACCTTCATATTGAAGATCTGCACTCTGCCAACTGTCACCAATATCGGAGTAGACTCATGCTCCTATATCAGGTTTAGTCAATCTCTAATCCCTTTCGAATTCTGTCAGGGTCAGTGTCTTATGCTGCATTTTACTGTTTTCCCCATCAGAATCCCTTCTCAAGCTTTTATAGTTTTATTTGGGAAAATTCAGGTCCGGCGACTGGCTCGCTTCAAGATGACTTAATTTAAACAATAAATACCTTAATGACAGACAGAAAGTAGATCACCTATCATTTACAGACATATTTTTCTTTCTAAACATACAAATTTTTGTTTAAAGTTGTTGATATAAACAGCAAAAATCACAGGTTTAATCCAAATGATACATGTTTTTCAATTCTAAAATATTGACAGTTATGTCAAGTCAAATGATACAAAAGTGCAATAAAGTCTGTTCTACTTTTCTACATAGATTGTATATAAAATCACACAACATTTTAAAAAATTCCAAAAAGGGGTTTGTGTCCAACACAATAAAAACTCTGTAAAGTTGTATAAAATGTATTAACGTTGAGCTTGTTGTTTACATGTATCAGCTCCAAGCAGAGCCATCTTCAGAACAAATGACAGCTCCGCTTGGAGCTGAAACATGTAAACAACAAGCTCAACGTTAATACAATTTATACAACCTTACGGAGTTTTTATTGTGTTGGACACTAACCCCTTTTTGGACTTCTTTGAATCTATTATTTTGTGGACTCCACCTTCGGAATCCACAGTGAAGACTCCTACCGGATTATTTATACTGTCTACCTTCAGGGATGTTGTCACCTCCACCCCCTCTTTTTAACATTTTTAAAAGTTAAATACATTCATTATAAATAAAAATTCTTGAATAGAGTAGCACAATTGCCCTGTTACATGATAAGTTTTCACCCTTACTATAGGTAGAGAAGTAGAACGGACACTATTGGTACAGTTGTGTCACACATGTTGATCAGAAGTATTTTAGCTCATCCTATAGGTCATGTCTTACCATCACTTCTTACCTGCTCCAAGTCTGTCAACATTCCATATTTTGAACAACTGCGAAGATTGAAATGAAACATGGCATAAATATTATTACTTTGGTGTCGATCTGTCACCTGGGGATTAGTTGATCTTAGTTTATTATGGAACTGGAAATTCACTTGAAACTACTTGAATTTTTGAAACAATATTTGGTAAAATGGTCACATGGTACACCTCTTTCAGAAATTTACCCATACAACTGTGTAATTATTTATGTCAAAAATTTTAGATTTTTTCTGACAAGTTTAGCCCAGGCTGATTTCAGACTCTTTAGGGGCCTTTGAGTTCAAATTAGTACTGTAAGTATATGCAACTGATAAACAATGATATACAGTCTTATTTTATTTTCCACATTTTTATTTTCAGGAAGCCTGGCAAAACTTGGAAGAAGAGAAAGGTTGGTCTTACCTGCAGTTTGAGAGCACAGCTTGAATGATCGAAGCAAGCTTAATGATTAAAAATTACCCAAAATGCAATACTATATAATAGTCTCATTTCATTTCTCTATCACTGAAAAAGTTATCTTCTAATTAAGTTTGACAGTCAGTGAGGTACATAACTATTCACGAATGTTTTACAGATTAAGTTCATGATAACATAGGAACTGCAAATTATGTATTAAAATTTGACAACATATTTAAACTTGACATCATTTTGTGGGAATAGTGTTGCCTTACTGAGATTGGACAGGTTTTCACTTAATGCTTTTTCACACATTTGTAATACAGTGATCTGCACTTTCTTTCAAGGCTTTCTCTTAGTTTATATTAATCTCATGGACCCTGATTTTTTTCTGTGTAGACTCTCAAAAAATTTTATTTGCAGTCTTACAGACTCTTGAAATTGATAGGCCATGTAAATCCCTGATTATCAATACACCTTTATTTAATGATCACAAATCATGAATCTTTTAAAGCTCTATGTGGGTATATGTTAAATACCATTGGGTAGAAGCAAGATATCTTTAAACTGTCATCCTGTGGCACTTTCACAACATAATGCAAAGATATAACTTTGACAAATGTTTGTAGTGGTTTTGTGGTAGAATGTTCAGTCCACAGGCAGAAGGTTCAGGGTTTGACTCCTGGTATCTGGTTTTACCCAAGAGTTCAAAAACGGAAGTGACTTTTCTGTGTCTGAATGCTCAGCATATAATATGAAAATCATAATATAATGCATACAAAATGAAAGTCGAGAGATGTTTTAGATGAGACTTAAAATCAAGGTTTTGTGTCACAATAGGCATACAATCTTCTCTGCATTTGCATCCATAGCACAGGTTAAAAAATTTGGAATTTCACCTAAACCTGGTGCCAACTCCAAAGAAGTGAAATATTCTTGATGTGATGTAAAACAACCATAAAACAAAAATACAAAATTGCAAATATATCCTTTGGACAATATATACACACACACACACACATATATATATATATATATATATATATACATATATATATATATATATATATATATATATATATACATACACACACACACACACACACACACACACAAAGGGAGACAACTCTGATATCATATCATACATTCCTGCATTGCAGAGTAATCAGTTTCAAGATTTTGTTTATTTTAGGAGAATAACAGCAAAAAGTATTCCATTATAGCATACATATAGCATTTTCCAGTACTGAAAGTATAAGTATATTTATATACATATATATACCTGGAGCTGTAATTGACATGTCCCAACCATATACATGTATGTTATGATGCCAATCAGTTGTCAGATTAATGTATTAATGTTATCTATCAGTGCAGATCTTGAATGAAGTTTCACATTTTTGAATGACAGAGGTACTATTACACTTTGCATGAGATGCACAGGTATATTCTGACTTCTCTATTTATTTTCATGACTATTGAATGTAAGTACCATGTTATTCTTATTTATTTATTTATTGCTCTGTTTTCAGTGTTATGTGTGTGGTTGATGAAGACAGTCATATTTATCTAACAGATACAGCTTTAATACTTCAGAGTTTGGAAATAGAGGTACATCTGATGTCTCATTGCATAATCATTTCTGTATACCAACTTTAGTAGTTCTGTCTTTTCTGTTATTTGATGTAAAGATGTGGAAATGGCTACATCTGGAGTTCCAAAGATTTAATATGAAAAATAAACCTCAGTAGTTTAAAAATTGAGTAAGAGAGAGAAAAAAGAGATAAAGAGAGACAGAGAGAAAGACAAACAGAGAGAAAGACAGAGAGAGAGAGACACAGACAGAGAGAGAGACACAGACAGACGGACAGACAGACAGAAAAGAAGAGAGAGAAATATATATATTAGCAGGTAATCAGTTTTCATAGGTTTGAAATATCAGTTTGATTATTTTTAAGAGGTAAACTACAAAATGTCTCATATTCAAAGCTAGGTCAAAAGGACAAGAAACCTAACCTTTTCTCCCCAACTATCTTCATGGTATGATATTTTTCTGTTATAATTGTGAAAGTCTGTTATGGTCTGTGGGGTTGAAAGGGTTAATGATAGGATCTTCTTTAATCCCATAGACCATAGACCAGTGGATTTTTTAATGCAAAAGATCAAAGATTGAAACAAATTTGGATCATAAATTAATTAAGGATTAACATTAAATTTTCAATTGTTTTTCAATAAACAACTGAAAAGTTAATGTTAATCCTTATAATTTAATAAAAAGTGAAAAATACAATTTTTTAAGTTCAATTTTAAATTCTTATAATGATATTCAAAAACTACAACACAAACAATTAATAATGATGAAGCGCAATGATATATTGAACAGCTGCACTTGTTGTCCTAGCAACAGCTGTCATAGTTCCTTGCATCATAGCAAAGTAGGTTACACAGATTTAGTGTAGCATTTTCATCCAATCTAATGAGGTGTTTTACAAAAAATTAAATTATGATAATTTAATACAAACTGAACCAGTTATATAAATAACTTAAATGGTTTCTAAATACAAAAATACTGAACAACTTCAGAGAATTATCAAAAGTTAGCTTTGATAAAACTCAACAAAGAGATATTTCGTTTTTGCAATTTTTGTATAAAACTTTTTCCTTCTATTTTCAGCACCCAGCAGGTCAATATGTGGTGTCCATGTGTCAGTCATTCAAGAGAAAGCATGGATGTGGAGTGAAAACGTTGTTGTTTATGACTGGATCATTTTCCAGAGCATTTAAAAATCTTAGACAGCAGGTATGGTTAGATTACTCCATAGATATGTGTTTAATTGGTATATCTGTATTGATTAACCTAGGTCAAATATATGCAGATGTTTTCCATTCTCATTGTCAAATCTTTGCTGTTACGGTACTCTCTAACTGTTAATGACATTTTTTAAGCACAATATATTGCTATTTAGTGATAGGGGCTTTTGTGGCCAAGTCGGTAGAGCATAAAGCTTTAAACCTTGAAATTTCTCACTTTTAGTTTGTGCAGAATTGAGTGCTGCTGGAAGCTAAGCTGATTTTGTCAGGAAGTTTGCCAGTTTACTGTGACAAGCTGGTGGTACTCCTAGAGTATATTGTAACTATGTTCTCTCCTCCACCATTAAAAACTCTTTGCCAACATATGACTCACAATTGTCAAATGTGGTGTAAAACAAAATTCAAACAAAAAACATTTAGTGATGAGAAAATTGCTATGAAAATTTCTAATTTGGATTTGTTTAACTCAACATCTGTTTGATTTCTTTGTTTTATTGTCATTCTGCCATGAAAGTGTTTTATTTACATGGAGACATAACCATCGATTGGCGAAGTGCTGCAAATTTTGACCTGTGCTATGGGCCTCTGTGGAAGCAGTGAGGGTTCTATAATGTGCCATGTCTGTCACTTGGTCAAATCTGGATGATTTCTGACATTCACTTTTAAATGTCAAGCTCTTGTCAAAAGAACACTTACTACTTGTGTCAAAATATTTTAGGTATGGCTTAGAATTGTCTCAGAGATCATCCAATGGTGAGGCTAGAACTCTATTTACTTAAGCCTGGGAATACCTGTTTATCCAATCAGATTTCAGGACACGTCAATGTTGAGTAAATTTATGGGAATTAATGCTTGTTATACATTTTCTATGTTTGATACAGGGAATTCCATCCTATTATATTGTGAAATATATGAGAAGCTGTGTAGAGTATTGCTGCAAAAAATTAGAGGAAATTAAAGTTCTCATATCACTAGGCTATGATAAAGTACAAGATGTTCGAAAAGATGTCAAATCAAGGCCAGTTAGTCATGGATGTGAGAGTGAAATGGAAGGAATGGACTATTCTGTTGAGGTACATGGTACAAAGGGCAGAAGTCATGATCTTGACCTTAATGAAAAGAGGGAGAATTTAGGAAACACAGTATGTTTCAATTATGACAAAATAAGTGACATACAGAGCTCTGAAAAACATACAATATCAAATACAGGTCAAATCAAATCAGCTTTAAATGGATGTATCACTGCCATCCAATTAGAAATGAAAAATTTAAAGTATTCTTCTGAAAGTGATGATGTAGATGATATAGATTGGTTCTTTGAAATTGATGACCAGGAGAAGATGACAAATAATCCATTTCAATATGATATACAGCGTAAAGGGGAAATTCAAACACACAAAAATGTGTCTGAATATCCTGCTGATGAATCAGGTATAGAAATTACATCAATGAAGAACAACAACGATTCTGATTCTGATTTTGATGAGTGCTTTGATGACATTCCAAAAATTGTAAAAATGAATCCTACAGAAACGTCTCCCAAGTGTCAGAAAAGTTCTGAAATAAACAGCAAAATGCATTTGATAGACTTTGAATCTCAGATTTCGCATGAAATTGAAGAAATTCCATCAAACAAATGTGCTCAAAATGTGGAGTTCAAAGGTAAAATCAAGCAAACTATGTTAACAAGAAATACCAGTGTAGATGTTATGGACTGTTTTAAAAACAGATGTACAGAAGACATGGATGAGTTTTCTTTATGTTTTGAAGATAAAGATACAAACTTACACCAAGTTGTCAGTCCAGATGAAAGAGATAAAAATCCAACAAAGTCTGAATCTAAAATGAAAATGAAAAAAATAGACAGCCTGCTGGACAGACTGACCACCAGAAAACCTTCAGCAGCAAACATTCTTAATAACTGTAGACATTTTAAAACAATGGAGTCAACACTTTTAAGGCTTCAGAATGAAAAGTCCATTTCTAATAACCTTATACCGCAGTGTAAAAATCAGATGGTCCCAGTACCATGTGATGGTTTAAAAGGTCAAGGTCAAGAAGACAGTCATTCATTACAAGGTCAAGGTCATAATAAGAGTAGTTCAGAGGATGATTTTCAAGTTATATTTAATCTGAGTGATGTTTCCAGTCTTCCTAAACCTCAACATCCTCATTTTAATGGGGAAGTCAAGGATAAGGAGAATAAAATATTTGAAGGTGAACAACAGAATGGACAGACATCAGCTAAATTGGAAAGAATAACTGAAAAACTGAAGTCATCTTCTCACAATTTTGTAAAACAAGGGTTACTGCACAGCAGACACTTCAAGGTTCAAACAGACTCCAGTTATAAACAATTATCAAATGTTAGCAGTGCTACAGAGATTTCTCTAGACATCACTGAAAATAAATCTGATGTTTACCTTGATACAGATAAAATCTCAAGATTTGATAATGATGACGGACATGCAAGCTATGATTTACCAAAATTAGTTTGTTCAGAATCCAAAAAACAGTCTGTTAAATATCTCAACTCACCAGAAATGTATGTAAGAGATTCAGCTAGTACCAGTATTCAAAGTTTAAACTGCACAGCTGATATTTTAGAGATACAAGGTGTTCTAAACTCAACTTTAGAATGTGTTCACAGTGTTAGCAGTAGATCAGATACTGCCGATTTACAGGGTGTTACAAACATTAGTGTTAGTCCAGAAGCTGAATGTGGCGATACAGGTGACGTTTACCATTGTGATTTTGTATATGAGGAAGGAAAAGATACAAGGACACTTGATGAAGTAAAGACTATAGCAACAGGTTTGTGTCGTGGGTCAAACTCTATTATGGAGGTTGTGATGAACATTGTCATACAACAGAATAAAGTCTTTGAAAGAGATTACAAACTTGGGTAAGGTCAATTTCCATAGCAACCATGTATTTAATCTTAGAAGCTTATATTGTCTATATTAGACACTTAGAGCTATGAAACAAATTTAAACTGTTAAAGTCAACAGGGGTCGAAATTTACTTTTCAAACCTGGCAGCCAGTCGGGCCAGTAGGATTTAATTTCTATCCAAAAAATTTCACTGAACATTTTGAAGACATAAGATAAATTTTTTTAATCTAGCAACTTCTTCAGATATTCAAGTAATAATAACAAAGAAAAAAGTCAGTTCTGGATAACAAAGAAAAACTCATGACAATTCTCATCCTCATCCATGCTTCTCCTCCTTCCCCACCTCTCCTTGATGTCCCCTCTCTGTTAATGGCTTTTGTTGGGTCGTCTGTGAAATATGACAGACAACAAATCAGTCAGGACCCTGGGTCATTTCTTCGTGCTGCAGCCGATTTCCTGTGAAATTCACTTTTTTCTGTCTAAAGTCACAGAATCTAATTTCAGATCTGTCAACTATCTGACTTCTCCGTTCATTCTCTCTAATTTGGCACTCTTTGCATAATCAATGCTCCATGTACTCTCATTTTGTCATCTCTCTCTTTATGGCCTCTCTCCATGTTTCCATGAATTTTCTTTCTCTTTTCTCTTTTTTAGACATGTCCTCTGTCTCAGTTTCCGTGAAATTTTTATTTCCGGAGGTTTTACACCCTCAAGAAACTTCCATGATGTATGCTATTCAATGTCAATTAAATAAGATGTAACATTTACATTGATTGTTCTTTTTCTCGAGTTATCTAGAGGGGTAATACAATGCTTCATTTGTTTACATTGATGGTTTAATTCATAGATGTAAAGAAGAGGGTTACAACTGAGTTTTCAAAACTCGAAACCGATGTTTAAACAAGGCTTTGGTTTACAGCAGTTGTTTTCAGGCCAACCGGGCCGCCATTGTACGGATTTTACTGGCCCGACACAAAAACACTGGTCGGGCCTACACCGCTTTTTCGAGGTCAAATTACTTATGTAAAAATGAAATGGTTTTAAATCTGTTAATTATATTAGGCTAGATTCTGTCCCTCAAATGATCTCTCTGTCTTTGTCTTTGTCTCTGTCTGTCTTTAGTCTGTAAAAAATTTCTTTCTAACATCTGTTTTCAACTCTTTCTTTCTCTCTTTTTTTATCTCTTCTCAGTTTTAAAATTTCATATATTCTATCATGATGTATGGGAAAGATAAGATGTCACATTTACTATTTTCTTTTTTAGACTAGATGTAAACAAATGGTTACATTGTTTTCAGGCTAGATGTAAACAAATGGTTACATTGTTTTCAGGCTAGATGTAAACAAATGGTTACATTGTTTTCAGGCTAGATGTAAACAAATGGTTACATTGTTTTCAGGCTAGATGTAAACATATGGTTAAATTGTTTTCAGGCTAGATGTAAACAAATGATAGTATTGTTTTCAGGCTAGATGTAAAAAAATGATAACATTGTTTTCAGGCTAGATGTAAACAACTATCATTTTCATTCTAGATATAAACAAATGATAACTTTGTTTTCAGGATATATAATAACCAATAACATTGTTTTCAAGCTAGATGTAATTAACTGATAACATTGTTTTCAGGCTAGATGTAAACAACTATCATTTTCATTCTAGATATAATCAAATGATAACTGATAACATTGTTTTTAGGCTAGATGTAAACAACCGCTAACATTGTTTTCAGGCTAGATGTAAACAAATATAATTTTCATTCTAGATGTATTCAACTTATAACAATGTTTTTAGGCTAGATGTAAACAAATGATAGTATTGTTTTCAGGCTAGATGTAAAAAAATGATAACATTGTTTTCAAGATGTAATCAACTTTCATTTTCATTTTAGATATAAACAAATGGTAACATTGTTTTCAGGCTGGATGTAATCAAAGGATAACATTGTTTTCAGGCTAGATGTAATCAACTGTCATTTTCATTCTAGAAATAATTATCTGATAACTTGTTTTTAGGCTAGAAGTAACAAATGAGAACATTGTTTTCAGGATAGATGTAAAGTTTTCGGCTAGATGTAAAAAGAATGATAACATTGTTTTCAAGATAGATGTAAACAACCATCATTTTCATTCTAGATATAAACAAACGATAACATTGTTTTCAGGCTATATGTAAACAACCGATAACATTGTTTTCAGGCTAGATGTAAACAACTATCATTTTCATTCTAGATATAAACAAATGATAACTTTGTTTTCAGGATAGATATAAACAACTGATAACATTGTTTTCAGGCTAGATGTAAACAACTATCATTTTCATTCTAGATATAAACAAATGATAACTTTGTTTTCAGGATAGATATAAACAACCGATAACATTGTTTTCAGGCTATATGTAAACTAATGATAACATTGTTTTCAGGCTAGATGTAATTAACTGATAACATTGTTTTTAGGCTAGATGTACATGTATATCAATTGTAACATCCTTTTTTCAGATTTAATGTAAACAGAGTGAACTGTCTAACGATACCAGGACCCTACATGTCGCATCCCATCATCATCAACGGTCTTGTTGTTCCTGTGCAAAAAGACATGTTGTCAATCATTACAGAGAATTCCTGTCTTCTCAGAACAACTGTAAGTGATATGATTCTAAAAGTTTTGTAGATTAACATATTTACCCCTGAAAATAATGGACTCTACTGAAAAACAAAGACACAGACCAGTCAAAATGTGTTTCAGGGTTTGATGAGTTAAGATAAGAAATATCCCCACACCACCTGTGTTCATATGATAAACATATATGAAATGAATGCTATATACAAATTACATGTAGTTTAGTTTTGAATAATGGATGTTTTTTTTTTTGGCTTTGGAGGTGCACTAATATCCCTTTGTCTGTACATGTACATGCATACTATTTCTGCTAACAACATAATGGGCATCAGTGCTCTTTTCAATTTTTTCAAACTCAAGTGCCAGATCCTTGTTTCAATTTTCCAGTATGAAGCATGATCATAAAGTGATACTGTACCTCTGTAAATCACTGAAATTTTCATGAAATTTCATCTTCTTGCTTTTTTGACATATTTTCAACTACATGAATTTATTATTTTAAAGGGGGCCACTGTGGCCAAGTGGTTAGAGTTTCATGCTTTGAACCATTAAGTCTCTCACTTCTTGTCAGTGCTGGAACCTAAGCTGATTTTTGTCAGAAAGTTTACCAGTTTACTTGTGAAAGGTCAGTGGTCTCTTCTCAGGTATATGGCTTTGTAACAAAGACTACATGTATAATATACAGTGAAACCTGTATATAGGGGCCACCCAAGGGACCAGAAAATATTGACCTTTATGTGCAGGTGACCCTTATACACAGGTTCAATTTCGTTGAATTATGCAGTCAAGAGACTTGAAATAACTAGCCTTTATAAACAGAAAATCCTTATATAGAGGTGGCCACTATAGCAGGTTTTACTGAATATTTTGCTAGATATTTGAATTTGTGAAGAGGCCCCATGGCATATTTTTGTGAAAATTAATCTCTCATGAAATAACCTGATTTTTAGTACACCCACTTAAAGTTCTATTCCTTGAAATAATGATGTATATAATTTAGTACCCAGAAATAAGTTTTTGATCAGACAGTTGTGAAATTTTTAACTTTGCAATATGAAAATGAAAAATATTTATGGCATTTTAGTAGAAAAATAAACAGAAATTGATTGGTTGAGGAATAACAAACAGTATCATATTTACAATTATTCACAAATAAGCATTCATGTTTTCAGTAATTTTACTTTCAGATCATCAATGGAGATGTTAGTCCAACATTTCATCATAAAGGTTACAAGAAACTGATTACATCTCAAACAGTTGTGACAGCTGAAGCATATCCATCCCTGAGTAGTTCAGAGAGGCAGTGGAGCAGTGATGCAGAAAAAATAATAGGGGAGGTAATCTATGTATTAGTGGATATAGATAATGTACATAGGAGAGAAATCAGAATGATTGAGAAATATTTTACATTTAGAAATTAAGTACTAGTTTGGAAGGTATTTCTGAATGATTTTTTAGATTTTTAGATAATAGCCTCTTAAAGCGATATGAGCTGTCGTAGGTGAAAAAATTTACATGTGATATTCTATCTCATATATATTCCAAAGAGACCATCTAGTGGTTAGAATAACAAATGCATGTGTAAAATTGCAACAATCTTGCCAAACGTAACCCATAATATCAGTTATTTTTTGTCCGCCATATTTTGAGCATTGCAAATTAATTTTCGGTAATTTTTTTATGAAGATTACTGAGTGACCAATAAACACGTGCTAGTTGCAGTTAATATACATGCTATTCTTATTACCCTTTGCGTTTATTTTCGTGCATTATCAGTTCATACCTAAATATGGCAATGTTGGTCTTTTTCGTCATTTCAAAACATTAGTTTCTGAAATTGGCCACGTGCGGGTATATTTGGTGATCTCGACCCATTTTTAACTCGTTCCATCGCATTCTCGGCTTTATCATTCTTGACACATATGATCATAAACTGCCAAACTCCACCGGACATGGCGGCATGATTGTAAAACATGAGGTACGCATACTTTTCTCAATTATATTGTTTTGAATTTGTCAACATCAGCATTCAGGGTAACATTAAAGATTGGGAAAATTTCTCTTAGTGACCTGATATATTTATTCATATATTTATCCAATTTCTTCAGGTATTTGAAATAGCGTTGAAAAGCATATATTTTAGATAATAAATGCACTTTCCAATAAAAATCACGTCCTGTACTTAAAAATAAATATAAAACACATAAAAATCTTCAGACTTTAACAGTCCTAGCACGTAAAGGACCGAGATCCCCTGACCGAATTAGGAAATACATTTGATATGGTGAAAGAGTTTATCTGAAAGGTCATTGCATATGGAATTACAGTTGGATTTTTTAAGGTACAGGAAAACTTAAATTCCAATAAAACAAATAACTTCGAAAAGAAGATCCTTTACAACGTTTTACGTGTTTGATAATGTATTTGAACACACATTTTATCATATTCTGGACTATATGTCAGGGGACAAAAATAATTTTTGTGACAGCTTATATCACTTTAAGTATGCAGCAGAATTAAATACATTTAAATAGCTTCATCCTTCACTCAATATTGTAGATGTAAAAACATTGTATAAATTCTATTCATTATATCCTATGTCAAGAAGGTTGAATATTCCACTCACCTAGCCATTGATTTTACAATGTAGGAAAGATAAATCTGAATGATTTAATCATTCAGCTTTCAGGAGTATTCAATTAATAGGTGTAGTTTAATAAGAATCATAAGAAGTTATTTACAAACCTTTAACTAGAATGATATTTTACCCAAATATGGAAAAAAGATAAAACAGATCCTATTCCAGCAAGTTTATCTCACCCACTGACTCGGTCACTTTCCCCAGCAAGGAAAACTGAAAGGAAATCAGTGGGGTAGAAAACATGAGTGTTACAAGCCTATAACCACTCATGATCTAGTGTGTTTTTTACTCACATGCAGAAGGTCCTGCTTTCAGTTTCCAGTACAGAGTCATACATGTACCTAGGAAAATGTTTCCTTGCCAAGCTCCTTCCAGACACCTGGTCCCGTTCCGTTTGGTATTCACAATTGTTCTCTGTGTTAAGACCATTGTTATATCTAATTTGTCGTATTCTAGTGGACTTGGAGTTTAGGATATCCATTGGTACGGCTTCATTATTATACTTTGCATACATAGGACATAAAAATCACAGGTCTCCTACCTAAGATTTAAAACTGAGGTAAAGGGTCATGGCAGGTATTATACTTTAAAGAACCTTCACTGTATTTTTGTAGTAGACATTACTATTTCTTTCATAAGATTGATTTTACTTTATACTTTCTTAATCATCTTCGTCGCCTGTGCAACATAAGAAGTCAATAAAGTGGAACCACTCCCTCCAGTTCTTGATTGTATAAAGGTTCTGAGATATTTTCTAAATATCTTAATTTTTTACCAAATTTGTTCTACAGAACCGAATAGAAGTCATTCTTGCTAGAGGTAATATTGATGAAAATTTCCAGCTGCAGTGTTTATGCATGGGAGTTATTGCCCTTGGTAACGTGCCATACAGAATGTTGCTAAGTCTCTGTGCTACCTCTCAAGTAGCCATGGCAACATATCTAGATGATGTCACTGAGGTAATTATATTGTATTCAGAAGTGGAAATCATATACATAAAACATTAGTAACCAGAAACTAATCTTGAGGTACTTCCTTTAAATACAAATTTTCGCTTATTAGCATCAAAGATTGTATATTTCTAAAAGTGAATATCTAAAAATGTTTATGAAATTTTGAAAATTTCCATATTATACTTTAAATAGCTATCTTTGCAATGGGATGTTAATAAAGCCCTGGCTATGATATTGTTGGTGCAGTGGTAGTTTTGATTATTATAACTTACATTTCGTTATATCAATAATCCTATCCCAAAACACAAACACAAACACACACATATATATCTATCTATATATCTATCTATCTATATCTATGTCTATATATATATATATATATATATATATATATATATATATATATATATATATATATATATATATATATATATATATATTATATATATATATATATATATATATATATATATATTTATATATATATTAAAACCTGCTATGGAGGTCACCTCTATATCAGAATCACCTGTTTATATGGGTCACTTTTTTCAAGTCCCTTGACTGCATACTTCAACTAAATTGAACCTGTGTATAAGGGTCACCTGCACATAAAGGTCAATATTTTCTGGTCCCTTGGTTTCACTGTATATACATAAAATGATAAACACAAACAGTTAGATAAATAAAAAAAAAGATCAATGCCAAATTATGATATAGTGTTGTGATATATATATATATATATATACATTTATATATGTTTGTGTGTGTGTATATATGTATTGATAATCTCCCAAATTTACTGACTGATAAAATCTATTGGGTATTTTCTTTCGTTTTCTATTTAAAATATTAATTATTTCAGTTTTGTCAAATATGTAAATTTTATTGGATATATTTTATGAATAATATACTTAATGTATAAATTAAAATAGATGTTGAATGAAAAAATAATCTAATTCAATGAATGTGAGATTGTTTTAATTTAAACGTTTTAATTCTTTTTCGGTTATTTTAAATATAACACTACATGGATGATCTTGATGCAGAATACTCTCCCTTTGTCCACCTTATCTGACATAATCTTGATTGAAAACGTGAGTGGATGGAATCAAACTCTTTGTGTTCTGACCAAAAAATCAATTAAAGATAATTATCAGAAAGACAAAAGACATAAAAAATACAAAATCTTTTGTAGTCTGGAAAAAAATTGACAATCAAAAAAAAATTTCATTTTGAGTAATTTCTTATTGAGGGTCATAGGATCAATGTAACCCACTTTAAGTCTGTTTCTTTTTTAACTTATAGTACCTCATTTATAAAGTTTTAGTACCTTTAGTTTCTTCACATGTGAATATCAGAATTAAAAATTCACAAGAGTATTTTTTAGAAATATGGTTTTTATTTTTTTTTGTTAGTTTGTTTGTTATTTTCTTTATTTTTGCTATTGTTGTTTTTAAATAATTATATTTTTACATCATCATTGTTATACATTTTGTTTCTTAGGAAAACATTATTGATGGGGTACAGATAAAAGCACTTGATATTGACAGGAAATCGACATATAATGGTGAAAGATATATGACAATTGAAGGTCCAAGAAATTTAGTACAGGTAGGTGCTTACTATGTACTGAAATAATGATAAACATGTGAACAAAATCAATAAATATAGGATGTTTATAGATTTTAAGCCTACATACCTCTCCACATAACAAAATTAGACTTATTACGTTTTAGTAGTATTGTGCCAAGTCTGATCAAAATGTCTTGTGTAAGGCATCTGATCTAAAAAGTTGTTCTTCATATATATGCTATGTTATAAAATGTTTTGATCTTATCAAATATTTCCAAAAAATTGTGATAAGTATTATTTTTGGATAGTGAATACATTATAACATTCATTTTAACATTTTTGAAATGAAATGTAATCAAAATGTGCTTCATGAAAGAAAAAAATGTCAAAATAAGGGCACCCTGTACTCCAATTACCCAGGCCAGGCGCCCTTTTTAGGTCAAATATGGTATGCCTACTAAGAGACTATGGTGATTTAGGGCAAATTTAAGACAATTTGGGGAATATATTTTCTGTCCTGAAAAGCGCAAAAATAACCAGGGGCGATAAATTCAAGGAATACACAAGTTAAGTTTATTTTGGCCTGTAGTCAAATTTTGTCATCTTTTTTCGATCAGACAGCAGTGTACAGTCATCCTGCTAGTAGTGTTTGTGGTTTGTTTGAACAAGAGTTTTGGAGATGTGTACACAGTATTTCCACAGCATTAAAGTCTGGATATGTAATCCCGGGAGGTGGATCTGCCGAATTGTTCTGTGCCAAGGAGTTGCTTATTGTATCTGGTATGACATATTAATTAAGTTTGGAATAAGAAACTGCAGAGGGTGTTTGTGTGTGCACATGTGTGTGTTCATGAGCATGTATGTTTGTGTGTGTGTGTGTATATTGTTTTCCATTAGTCTGTAGAACAAATTTTGTTTTTTAGTAAAGTAACCCAAGTTCTTTTACCAAAACTTGGTATCATATTTTATAGCATTGGGATCTAGGATGATTTGAATTACGGACAACATTTGACAGAGTTATGTAACTTTAAAATCATTGTGAAGCCCTTCCTATTAGAGGCAATGTTCATTGTGAAGCCCTTCCTATTAGAGTTTCGGGCCTTTTCACTTTCTCGCTCCTCGCTCTTGCTTTCCTCCTCTAGTTCTAACCCTCTCCCATCACACTTTTCTTCGGGTCGCTGCCTACTATTTTACTGCTACCCCTCTCGACGTCCCTCCCCTGCGTCTTTACCGGGTAGTTCTTCGTATACTTCTTTGAATTCGTCCTTGTTTGCGCTCGTGTCTCTGGTCGCGCCCTTCAATTATTTCGCGCTGTGACATTCCCAGGCTCAACACTGGGCCGTTGTAACCTGGTACATTCATTTCTCTGCCTTCATCTTTTAACGTATTGGTTCGTTCTCATAACATTTTTTTGAAATTTTCTGCTCCGCCTGCCCCTCGCCAAATGTAATCAAGATCCACCTTCGGTCTACCTGTGTGCGTTCATTATTTCTTGGAATTTGGTGCTGCTCCCTCTTGTGTAGTCTGTTTCCTTTTTCCCCTTAAAAACCATGCGGTTCTGTTAGTCCGCTGGATCTCGTAGTCTTAACCCCACTGTCAAGTTTCTTGCCGTCTCCCGACCCCATTTCGATTTCTATCTTACCTCGTGTCATTGATAATTCGGGCACCCTGTACCTGCCCTATCTGCAATTACCCAGGTTAGCCCCAGTTTCGACCTGCCATCCAGTTGTCCTGTGTCCCTTGTGTGTATTCTGCGTCATCCACCCTCCGCTACTGCTATGTGGCTTTGGTTGGCCCTTTTTAGTCTCCGTATGTTCATGTCCGCGTTGTGAGTCAAACCCGTCGACGTCACTTCCTCACCTGCTATTTGCTTCTCCCCCCGTATGGTATGTTACCCAGGTGTGTGGGAGTACGCTGACTACTAAGAGTTCCACTTGGTGATTTAGGGCAAATTTGTTGCCCGGGCGTCTGCGCGTTCAAGATCGTGTCGCGGGCCCTGACCATTGTCAATTTGGGGTCCTGTTCATAACTGGCCTGCCTCCTCTCTGCTGCCGCTCCGTGGTGTCTACTTTTCTGCTGAAAAGCGCAAAAATAATTTGATTTCCAGGCCCGGAGGTCGATAAATTCAAGGTTTCCCGGTGCCTAATACACAAGTTCTAGATGGGTTTATTGGCCTTTGGCCTGGTACGAGCACCGTCAAATTTTTGTCCCCCCATCTTTTCCTTCGATCAGAACAGCACTCTGAACCTGTACTGTCCGCCTTATGTCCTGCCCTCACTCCTGCTAGTAGCCCGCCTGTTTTGTGGTTTGTTTGAACGTCAGCAAGAGTTTTGAGATGTGTACACAGTTATTTCCACAGCATTAAAGTCCCCTATCCCATTGATATGTAATCCGGTGCAGAGGCTGGATCTGCCGAATTGTTCTGTGCCAAGGTTCTCGGTCAGTTGCTTATTGTACCCGACCTTTGGTATGACAATACGTCTCGGTTTGTAGTCCGTTTGATAAGTTTGGACGTGGGGTCGACTACTGACTGAAACTGCAGAGGGTGTTTGTGTGTGCACGCTCGTGTGCCGGTCAGTGTTCATGAGCAGACTCCGTATGTTTGTGTGTGTGTGCTCGTATATTGTTTTCCAATTATTTTCCGTATCGCTTGGTTCTGTAAGAACAAATTTTGTTTTTACGCCCCGTCCCCGCTAGTAAAGCTGTCCTTCCTTGCCCCAATCCCGCCTTACAAACTGCACCCATTTCTTTTACCAAAACTTATACTCGGTATCAGCTATTTTCGTAGCAGCCGGGCTAGCATTGGGATCTTCCGCGCGTGTTGTATGATTCCGTGAATTTGTCCGTCTCGACGGACAACATTTGACAGAGTTATGTAACTTTAAAACTCGCGTGCTTTCCCTTCCTTTCTCCAATCGTTTCGTATTATGCTTTTGCGTTCTGTCTTTCTTCCCCGCCACATCCTTCCGTTAACGATCGCTGGGCGTCGTGCCCCCCTCTGGTTTTCTGCCTGCCCCCCCGCTACAGACGTCCCCCCCAAAAGTATAAAACGACCCGACCCCCCCCTAACAAAACCCCCCCAAGGTACACCACAAAACTAGCCATATGTGAAGCCAAAGTTCCTATAAACTAAGATCCCCACCAGAGCCGTCCCCAATCCATAAAGAGGCCCATGCACCTTGAGAAGCCGCCCAACCTATTAGAGGCAATGTTTCTCAAATGCATTTTGTTTGTCTTACCATCATTGTGAAATGATACTTTACAATGTTATTTTTCTTTTTTTCAGATTCTCAGTTAAAAACTAAAAATGACAGAGATGATATCTTTCAATCTAGAATTTGGGAAGAAATGGCTAATTGTTTTCAAGACTTCCATAACACCGTTCAGTTAAATACAAAAAATCAGGGGACTGGTAATATTTTAATTGAAACCAAGCAACAAATAACAACACCAGACACAGACAAATGGAAAGTAAAGTTGGAAAATAACATCTTTCATACAAAAACCCATGCTGATGACATCGGACCAATGTATGATCATTGTCAGAAGGGGAAATATGACAATGATTTCAATGAAGACGATATACTGACGACTCCTGTTGGCTGCAGACAATTTTGTGTGTATGATAACTTGGAAACTAAAGTGGCAGCATGGAAAACAGCATGTGAAACTGCTGTAACTATTTCACAGTTAGACATGCATATAGTAACAGGTGATGGTTCTCAGACAAACTGTTACATAACAGGCCACTTAGATGAAACAGTTTTGAGACTGTGAAATAAAATTATCAGAGAGAGAGAGAGAGAGAGAGAAATAGATATTATTTTGAAGTCAACTGCTACAGAGCAGGTCACTTATACAGGACAGTTTAAAGACTCTGAAAGAAAATGGATCAGTTTTCAGAGAGAGAGAAAAAGAAATATAATTTTTTAGCAGTCAACTGTTACAGAACAAGCCAACTAATGTGGAACGGTTTTGACCTGTTACTAGACTTCAAAAACAGATCAAGTTTTTCAGTCTAATTTTTTAACAAAACGATACTTAGTTGAAACTGACAATACAAAGAACAGTACAGGAATGTACATGATGGTATAAAAACAGGTGGAAGTTCTCCATCTATAGAGCAAGTAACTTTGAAGGAACAGTTCTAATATTTTTGATAATGTAAAGTTTCATTGTCTTTTAACAGGTTTTAAATTAAGAACAGTTACATCAGATTATATAGTTTCAGGACTGTTAAAAACAGTTCAAGATCTGTAGTCCAACAATTCTAGTTAGAACATGTCAGTTGAGGACTGCTACAAAACATGTAATGTTTGCTGTCTAACTGTTATGGAATATTTCGTTTTGATGACAAAGTTGTAAGCACTGCACATGCTCAGGTGGTTGGCGCTTGGTTTTTACATAAAGATGTATTCAAATATGGATTTCGTCATCAAACTGATTAAATACTATGGTTTACTTTTTATCATGGTTGTAATCATCTTTCAAAGATGATATTTTCTCTTGTAACAGTGCTATGCGGGGTTATTTTCTATATTTTGTTGTGTTGTAATTGTATTGTAAATACAATAAAGATAAAACATTTGAGTTCTCATTAATTTCGAAAATATTTTGTCAAAGATGTTTTGATTAATTGATATTGTATTCTTTATTTGTAATGTTTCATCACTTTCAGACCTGGCCTGGCTCAGTTGGTAGCACGCTCAACTCATGCGTTTGAGCCCAGCCGACGGCAGGTTGGTTTCCTGTCCTTTGGATTGAGACAGTAAATACCGAGGTCCCATGTCACAGTAGGTGTCGGCACGTTAAAGAATCATCATTGCTCAATGGCTGTAAGTGCCGAGCATAAGCCAATATTTGAATCCCTTCACCGGCATTTGGTGACGTCTCCAAATGAGTGAAAGATTCTTGAGTGGGACGTTAAACAACAATAAACAAACAAACATAACTTTCATGACCAACAATGGATATATCAAATTTACGTTGATTCAGTTTAATAGACCTTCATTTAAAAAACTATTTTATTGTTTGATTTGAATGTATTCCAAAAAGACAAAAAAGATATCGGGAAAACCTACAATTGCACACATGCACTCAACAACAGCAAAATATTTTAAGGTAAATATTTTTAAATTTTCAAAGAAAATTGCAATTCCATGTGTTAAGAAATGTGGAAAGTACGAATGTTTGCATAGAAGCAGTATATGGATACTGTCTTTGTCTAGACATAAACAAAACAAGGAAATGTTAAACTGAAGTATTCAACACTGATTGTAACTGAAGGGGAGATGTTGTATTGGGAGAGGCATATTTACCACGTTAAGGTTATGAAGTCATTGCTCTGGAATATAGTGTTGATGAAAGTTTTAAAGCATTTTAACCGACAAAAATCACAGATACCAAAGTATAAATAGTTTTGATGTTCAGGACAAATATACAAATTCGGTGAATATTGGACATACACAGTTGCCATGGAAGAGTAAGTATCACCTGTTGACAAATCCCACCCGCCGCGAGTCCACGTGCACAGTTAAATTCAAATGAAATAAGTGAGGAACAAATCCTCATCACAATTGATATCCAACAGGTAACTTATTTTGTTGTAAAATGTTAAAGCATTTAAATGAACAAGCTGTAAAATTTTCAGTTTTTTTGTTTATACGATATGTGATTGACAATTTAACAATGCATATTTAGATATGGAGACAGGATATTGTTTTGATGTTGGCGACTGTTTTATACTTCATAAACTATTGGAATATAAAAATGTTGAGGAAGTGTTTATTTCGGGAAAAAATATTTATGCAGTTGATCTGATTGGACCGTTATAATTCAGACCTTTACATAATATTACAGTGACGGAAGTTGAATTTTATCGGGATGTTAAAATTCAGATTTCATTGGGTAACTTTTTGTGATATTCAGGTGTAGGCATCCCGATTAAAAGTATTTTGGAGTGCTAAAGTCGGTAAATGTGTTATCAGAATCATATATATATTATACTGAATTTACATAGATGTTTTAATTTTTCTGTCGTAAATAGCAATAGACATGTGCCAGAAAAAACTTGACTGTATTTAATGCATGGGTATGATTAGGTCAACGGCGAGACCTGTAAATGGCGCTGCGTCTGGTAAGTTTCCTATTGACTCTCTATTATTCCATACCAGGTCACTGACAATTAATTTTTCGAATAATGGCGATTCTGACAAGGACCAGGGGTGCTCCTTGTTTACATCTAGATTTGGCTATAGTCCCATTATGGATGTCACCGGTAGATGGAAATCTTCTTTGCTATCTGTCCCTTTGTCTAAATTTCCCAGTGGTAGCTTTTTCCTATATTAACTGCAGTTGTATGGTTTATTGTGTAAGGACTTTTAATTTTAATAGTTGAGTGCTCATTGTGGTATTGTAGGTTTTAGTGCACTTTATTGCAATGGTATTACATGTAATGTAGTTAAAATTACAGACATCAAAATATTAAATGAGACAATATCCTAACCCGGTAAACAATGGACCAACACCAACCTCTGAAAGGTGGGACCAAGTGCCGAGCTCAGTCAAATTCAAATGAAATAGTGATAAATAAGCCCTCAACAAAATCAGTATAGACGATTCAACAATTATTTTTTTAACAGACAACTCAACACTTCATTTAGTGAAACATAGTAATTACAAACAATGTCATTATGATGATCGTAAAATTTGCGAAATGTTGACATTAAACAACATTTTTAATAACACTGACATCTTAATAGTAATGACTAGTAATTAATTATTGAGAAGTAATTAGTAGTAATTAGTTTGCCTCGGTATCTGAAATGTTCATATGTTGAGTAGGTCGGGCATATCGGATCATCTTTGATGTAATAACAATAATTATGTCTAACAAAAACCTGCCCTAGTTTCTTCACGTCAGTTATGTTTCATGTCTTCTTGACATATACAGATTCATTTAATTTCAATGTTTTACGCCACACTTTTTTCAGTTATATGGTGACGATCAGTTTTCATTGTTAGAGGAGAGCACCCGGTTACAGTGTACCCAAGAAGAGACCACTGACCTCCTGCAAGTAAGCTAGCAAACGTTGTCACAAAATCAGCTTAGGCTCTAGTGGGGCTCGAACCTGTGTCCACAAGATATGAGAATTCATGCCTTAACCACTCGGGCCGCAATTTCCAGTGTATATCTTAAGTACCGATACTAAAGTGAACTGCTTAGAAATTCACAATACAATATACAAGCATTATAAACACCGCACAAACTGGCACCTCAAGATGAAGGATTAGGTACCACCGAGGAGAACCATTATATATGTTGATCGTTCATGAAAATACACAACATGGTACACACTGGACAAATGCAGAACTACATGTATAGAAATCCACATTTACGGTTAGGTACAACTGAGGGGAACCACCATATGGTGATGAGTCAGAAAAATACACCAATAAGACACACTGGACCTATGAAAATCCAGATGTGGCATCAGTTGCTTTGCATGCGTTAGCATACAGTGTCAACTGGTTACACAAAAACACGTTCCCCATATTACAGTGAAAGAATACGTCCTCAAAATAGGAATATTTGCAGAGGTCTGAAGTTGGGCACTTCACTTTTTACGGGTGGCGTTTTCGTATCATTATAAAGTTATCTAAAAGATGTTAACCAACAGAAATCAGATGTCACTTCTAGATGTTTAAAGGTTCATTCACATACAGTATTCGAAAAGATCAGAACGGTTTTATACTATCATATATCATGCACGTGGACACGGCAACTACTTGATGAGAAAACAAAACTATGACACCTATATATTTGAACAATACGTATTTATACTTCTTCAATTTCTCCCAAACCAATTACAGGTGAGAGTTTTAATGTTTTCTTGTGTTACGCCCATCCAATTAGGCTAGTACTTCACACTTGTGCCGATGACGTCAAATGGGAAAAAATGTTTGCTAAACAGAGGTTTGAATTAGCTTTTTATGTTAAATCCTTGTATAATACATAAAAATGAAATGTACACTTCTGTAATATTATCACTGATAGAAATTCTAACCGTAAATACTTAATCTTGAATAAGAGTTTAGATAATTTTAAAATGTACACAAAAGATGACTGGAATTTTTGGGGGGATATGCAAATAAATTAGGACAGAATGAATGAAGCTGTCTTAATAGTGTAACGTCATTAGAGACTTTTATCCTCTAAATGAAACTAAAAATGAATAAATAAGGGAAATTAGTTAATATTAAAGTATGATGATTTATTAACTTAACTATCGTATTTTGACAAAACCATATATAAAAAACATATGCCTTATTTATGAGAGAGAGAGAGAGGGAGTAATTACCTTAGAATTTTTTTTAAAGTTTTTCTAAAATAAACCCAAAAGCAGTAAATGAAGTGTAATAATATATCACTTATGGTATTTCATTTATTTCAAGATTCAGCATAAAACTAAATAATACATATCATCGAAACCCTTGGCATTTATTATTTATCTTACCAGTAATGGTTATATATTAATTTGAGCATAGTACAAATGAATCCACAAACATTGTTTAAGAATGTGATGTGACAATTTCTTAGAATTCCTTAATGTTTTACATTACTAGAGCTTATTACTTAGTACTTTGGGATAAACGTAAGTTGAAGAACTTATTCGAGCCGACCTGACTCAGTCGGTAGTGCGCTCGACTCTTGATCATGAGGTCATGAGCTTGAGTCTAGCCGACGGCAGAATGGTGTCCTGTCCTTCGGATGAAACAGTAAAAACCGAGGTTCCGTGACACTGTAGGTGTCGGCACGTTAAAGAACCCTCACTGCTCAATGGTCGTAAGAGCCGAGCATGGGCCAAAATTTGAAGCCCTTCACCGGCATTTGGTGACGTCTCTATATGAGTGAAAGATTCTTAATTGGGACGTTAAACAACAATAAACAAACAAACAAACAAACAATTTATTCATTCCTACACATAGTTATAGTGATATTCACCAGCAACATCTGATAAACACAAACTACAAATTTTGTCAGGCAGAGGGTGGTCAATCCAGCCCCTGTATCAGTGGGGAGATCTGCGGTATTAGTTTACAAATAGTGTTACATTCACTATATTGAGGTAAAGACAGGGAATCCAGGGTCAAAATTTGATTACCATCGGTTATCTTTTGGTAATTATTTTCAATTATTTCGAAATCGATGATAAAAAATATATAGACTCCTTCATATGCTGTCATTAGGTATACATTTATTCCACCCGAGGGTTCATAAAGAACTGTAAAACCTTAGGTTTGCCCAGAGTTTTGCAGGATTTTGTGACCCCGAGAGTGGAATAAATGCATATCTAATGACAGCTTATGAAAACGTATCTTTCTCTCATACCTTTTCATAAATACAAGCTCATATCATAAACATGCCATTTTGAAAAAATATATATTTTTTTATTTCGTTACGAACACTGGAAATTTTAACATATTTGAAATCCTCGACCCTGTAAATGGCAATGTCGTTGCAACAGAATTTTTATATTAACCCGTGATTTTTCCTTTTGGAGGAGTTATGCATAGTTGCTTGATTGCAGCAGGAAAGCGACATATTTAGATCAAACGGTAAACTGATTACCAAATGTTACACAACAAAATAATTCAAAACCTAGGCTTTAATACTTTTGAACCACATGATAAGATATATTTTAGCATTTAAGTAATTCAGTAATCCAGCTTTGATAGATAAAACAAAACGTAATTCATTCTAGAGATACAAGTAGAGTTGAGTTCACGGTGTTGTCGCATCATAATTTCGTGTACAAGGGAAAGTGGGTTAACTTTCGAACACTGTCTGGGGCAGTTCGTAAGCCCTAATTTTTAGTCCTAACTACCATGACAGCACATCGCTGATTGGTCAATTTCACAACAATTAGGACTAAGACTTAGGATTTACGATTTACGACCTTTCGTAAAACGGGCCCCGGAATCGTATTTGGGCATTGTTTGTGATGTTGATGTTATTGTACAATTATTAAGGTATTTGTTTTCCTGTTGTCGATTTTTATGCACTGGAATTAAGATATTTAAGTGTACAATTCCATGCAACTCTTTCGAAGGTTGGTGGTTAGCCTACTACTTACGTGCTATAACGGTAGATCATATAGCCGAGGAGGCCTATCGATGACAGAACTTGGCAGAAGAGATATCAGTGTTTTAGTCCAGTAATCCTAGGCTACTACTTTAAATGTAAATGCTAGATATGTTCAGATCATTGTATTCACGTATGTATAATTATGAAGCGAAATAACGGGCGACCTATATTCTTCATCTGGATAGCCCGACATCGAAGTTGAAGCGTTGTGGTATAGCCTATTGCCAATACCAAAGCATTGCGCTATTAGACTAGAGTTTATACTGACACAGATCTATGTATTTCTGTATGACTTTGAAATGTTTCAGTGTGCGGTACACGTAATTATTGGAAGACTGTGACGACCGGTGATAGCATGTACTTTAATTGTTATTTGGGAAGTTGTTGCCTCGATGTCATTCGTGGAAAAATAAATATTCATACGCATATCACGTGATATGTAATACACACAAATCATCCATATTCGTATTGAATGGGCCTACTCTTTATTATATAGGCAGGTATGAGAGAACTGAAATCTAAAACTTGACATTTTCTCGCAAGTTGCATTTCTATATTTAAAATCGGTATAAGGAACTCACAAAGCGTATATGGTGGTAAAGTATTTTTTTTCATCCCGACACTAATGCGACAGTCTGTGACAGTTGCGTTATTGAAGTTTATCTAGTTGTTTGAAATACCAAGAAATGGAAACCCTCACATATATGTTGTACGTGTATTTTGTCATTAAGGTAATAATATTATATTAAGTGCAATATTCTACAATATATTTTGATATATTTCATTATTAAACAATGTAAGTAGATTCTTTTGTACTTGATTAAAATAATAGAGAACTGGTAATGATACTAATAACTTACTGAGAGATGTACATCAGATGCATTCTACTTTTGATCAGAATCATTGGAATGTAACGGTTAAAATCGTTTAAAAATAAACATGGGAATTATGCTGTTTCACAGAATTTCATACAATTATAACTCAAAGAAACGCAATATAAATGTTTTTATGAAATGAACTGTTTTTAAAATTACATCCCAATAAGGACCCATAAGGGAGGAGAAGAAAAAGACCGTCTATGATGACGCTTTGTGAGTTTTTTATTTAAATTGTTATAATAATTATAAACATAATAGCAAACTCATAATGCACAAGACGATTGTCTCAGCATATAATTAAAATCAGTCTAAGAGTAACCACTGTAAAAAGATGGCTATCCTAGCTTTAGGAGAATTTAGAAATTTAAATGTGCTATCGGTGCCAAATATTACTTTAGTATAAGATTATTAGCAATGCATAACAATGTTGGACAATAATGATCTAATTTTTATGTTTATCTTATCAAGCTGTTACTTAACACGTGGATCTACGCGGAATAACAATGTTGACTATACTATAACCTGTGTTGGATCACCTTTAATATTGATATTTATGGCTTCCGTGGCAGAGTGGTAAGAGGATCGCGCTTAATTAATGAAGTCTCTCAAATTGAGTCACCGCGGGTTCGAGTACCGCTGGAACCTAAGCTGATTTTGTGAGAGATTTTATATATATATATATATATATATATATATATATATATATATATATATATATATATATATATATATATATATATATATATATATATATATATATATATATATATATAAAGCCTGTGAGAGAGGCCATAGAAACTTTTATCATAACTTTTATTTTTTTACTATACTGTAGAGATTTTGAGTTTAATGCCAAGGGTTGTAATTTTCAATTTTTCTGTCTTCTAAAACGATCGCGGTTTTTAAAACCGGCTGATCGGTAATACATTACACTAATATGAGGTTCTTTACGTATATATATATATATATATATATATATATATATATATATATATATATATATATATATATATATATATATATATATATATATATATATATATATAAATCTGTATATAGGGGTCACCCAAGGGACCAGAAAAAATTGCCTTTATGTGCAGGTGTCCTTTATACGTAAGTTTAATTTAGCTGAAGTATACAGACATGATACTTTTCAAAACTGGCCTTTATAGACAGGCAAACTTTGTATAGGGGTGGCCACTATAGCAAGTTTAACTGAATTTTGTTTCATTCAAAGTTATTCACTGTTTCTTTAATTCACAAATTTGTCAACACCGTGAATATAGCGAATATCAACACCACACTACAGTACAGTATTGGTTTTATTTAATTTGTTCACTAAAAGTACTGCTGTGTTTCATTTTCAGAGGTTTATATTTGTCCTGTGTTGACGGTTCAAGATTTATATGTTGTCTCCTGTATTTCCTTACGATTGATACTTTAGAATCTGTAGTTTTTATATCAAAACAAATATGGAGTAAACCTATTTAAGGATGACCCATTTTATGGACGTATAGACGTATGTGTGCAAACCTCAAAATTCTTTTTTTTTCACTGAATATACCCAAAACATACTAATTTAAAGCAAAAAAGCAGGTAATATCCATATTTTAAATTTTTTCAATTGATGTGTAATATCCTTATAAAACTGTAAAGAAAGAAAATCAATTAATTCATATATGACACCATCAATTTTGACATATTAACTAAATTTTGGGCATGGACAGATACGAAACTGATTTTTTGGTCAAAACAACGACTTTTCTTCAAAATAACCACAATTTATAGCATACAAAGCTCTAATTAGAAACACAGTAGCCTATCTAGGGTATGCTGTATTGTGTTTTCGCAGAGGAAAATATAGCTCCATTCCATAAATAAAAAGATATGACAAAATAAAAATGTGTCCAAACGTAGTATAATATAAAAAATCTCAGATACCAAAGTATAAATCAATAGAATGTCCAGGACATAGATATAAATCCGGTAAAAATGGACAAACAGGGACCTCTGGAAAGCAAGAGGTGGGATCAGGTGCCTTGGAGGAGTAAGTATCCCCTGTCGACCGGTCACACCCGCTGTGAGTCCACAGTCAAGTCCAATGAAATACCTGAGTTTATCCTCGTCACAATTGGTACAGACGTCTCAACAACCGCCAACGAAAAGGCAACTCAAAATTTCACTTTGTGAAACAGAGAGGTTTTCGATTTCCCTGTGTCAATAATTTGTCAGTGAGTAGTTTACCTCTGTATATGAAATCTTCATATGTTGTACACGCCCTGGCATATCGGATCATTTGTGAAATATAAACTCCATATGCGGGTGACTTAGGGATATTACTACTTAAATGTGGAAAATTTACGATGGGAAAGCCGGAATCGTCGCGTTTGTCGTATAGCTTAGTTGCTAATTTCCCGTCTGTGTTTATATTAAGTAAAATGTCTAAGTATGAAGCGTGTGTGCTTGATTCTGTTGTATCTTTAAATTCTAGTTCGCTGGGATATATCGCATTGACATATAAAGATAAAAATAAAGTAAGAGATACAATCATACAAATAACATTTTATTACAAGATTACTGTTAGTTTAAGATTAATCTTGGTGCATTTATATAACTCTATAATGTGTTTTATTGTTATTTTGCTGTTATTGTTTCGGGGTTCTTACTTTTCATAGAATACTTCTCTCTCTCTCTCTCTCTCTCTCTCTCTCTCTCTCTCTCTCTCTCTCTCTCTCTCTCTCTCTCTCTCTCTCTCTCTCTCTCTCTCTCTCTCTCTCTCTCTCTCTCTCTCTTATTTGGTCAATCCGACATATGAAATCCCCGTACTTCCTAGCCAGGTGGAGTTGTAGGGGTTGATGTTAAAATCCTGGCCTATTACCATAAAAAATATTTTAAAAAGAACAATGATTAATTAATAAAAAAATCACAGATACCAAAGTACATATCAAGTCAATTCCGGAAACAAATCAGGTAAAAATTGGACAGACGAAGACCTCTGAAAATCCAAAGGTGGGATCAGGTGCCATGGAGGACTAAGCATCCACTGTCGAACGGTCACACCGCCGCGAGTAAATTCAAATGATTTTACTGAGGAATTAATCCTCGTCGCAATCGGTAAAGAGGATTCAGCCATTATCGAACAGGTAATTCAACATTTCATTCAGTGATACACGGTAATTGCAAGCAATGTCATCATACTGATAGTACAATTACCCAAATCAATTTCCCCATTTTGATATGTATCACCGTATTCGTTTTCGTCGTGTTCATTTACATCATTATAACGCTATACTAAGATTTCTTTTTTACTACGCTGGACAAACTGACCAGTTTTTATATACATATATTTCACATATTTTACTTATTATCTTAATTTGTATACATGAAATATGTAAATTGTTTACCCCAAAATACAGTCATGTGTTGCATCATCCTTCAAAATCACGTGTCCTTACTCCGTTCTTTTGATGTCCCTATCACCGATACTGATTTTGAGCTACCATATTTATATTGGATACCTAAACTTCACAAAACCTTTATAAGCAGAGGTACATAGCAGGATCCAGCAAATGTTCTATCAAACTTTTATCTTTATTCCTTACTAATATACTAACAGCCGTTAAGGAGAAACTTCAGCATTACTATACAATTGCTTATTCCAGAAGCGGTGTAAATCAGATGTGGATACTTAAAAATTCTAAACAACTTTTAGAAAATTTTAATTCACACAATTTTTCTCAGATTCACAATATCAAAACATACGACTTCTCTTCTCTTTAAAAATTAAAAGACAGACTTTTTAGAATCATAGAAAACTGTTTTTTTCACACAAAGTGGCACCAGGAAATGTAAATACAAAGTAATCACTCTGATTCTACACATAAATACACTGAAGTTGATATAAAACAGATGCTGGAATTTCTAATAGACAATATATTTATAATGTTAGGAGACGTTTTCTTTCAACAAACTGTCGGCATTCCTATGGGAACCAATTGTGCTCCTTATTGGCTGACCTGTTCCTTTATTCATATTAGGTAGACTTCATCCAGAAACTGCTGAATCAAAAGAAGAAAAGTTAGCGGTGTCCTTTAATTTGACATTTAGATATCTCGACGACGTTTTCTCAATTGATAGTGACAATTTTCATACATATGCCAATGCGATATATCCCGGCGAACTAGAAATTAAAGATATAACAGAACCAAGCACACACGCTTCATACTTAGACATTTTACTAACTATAGACACAGACTGGAAATTAACAATTAAGCCATTGTTAATTTTCAACATTTAAGTAGTAATATCCCACAATCACCCGCATATTGAGTCTATATTTCACAAATGATTAGATATGCTAGGGCGTGTTCAATATATGAACATTTCATATGCAGAGGTAAACTACTCACTGACAAATTATTGACACAGGGATATAGAAAACAGCGTTTGATGTCTAGGTTCTGCAAATATTACGGTCAGTTTAATAGTCTTGTTTGCGACTACTCTGTTTCACTAAATGAAATGCTGAGTTACCTGTTCGATGGCGGTTGTTGAGACGTCTGTACCAGTTATGACGAGAATTCGTTCCTCACGTATTTCATTTTAATTTGACTGTGGACTAACGGCGGATGTGACCAGTCGACAGGGCTGCTTACTCCTCCGTGGCACCTGATCCCACTATTTGATTTCAAGAGGTTCGTGTTTGTCCATTTTTTTCCAGATTTGTACCTATATCCTGGACATCCTAGTAATTTATGCCTTGGTATCTGAAACTTTTTATATTCATTGTAATAATAAAAATTATTTATTTTTGCTTCAATACCTAAATTCAAAATTGTGTGTGTATAAGAAAGTCTTGCTTTGTTATACCTACAGGTTACTTCGACAAAGTGAATCTTAAATTATTATTTTCAATTACCATTTGTACAGGGTTTATATATTACAAGTTTATCTCCGGGCGATCTTATGTCCATATTGTTATGATGAGCACGCCACTGGTTTGTACGTCAACGTCAAAACAAATCAGGGAGAACAAACTAGCTAGCACTTGGGGTGCAATTTGATTGTCACTTGATAGCTACACGACAGTCTGCCAGTGTCAATATCCTGTAGGCACGTTTGTAGACTTCAATGTAACCCTACAAGGTACATAAATCACTATATCGGCCCTGAAGAAGTCATCATCACAACATCTTGTACACGGATTCCCCAAGCAAACAGAAATTATTCAATTCAGAAAAATGATTTAAGTTGATTATTTTTTATGTATTCAATAATATTTAATGGTATTGTTTTATTGCCGCATGTATAATTAAATGACGTAAGGTTCTCCTCTATTTTGACGGTTCCTTTTTCAAGTAAATGCTCATGTTTGCTCCAAGCATTTATCAAAGTTACATGCTGCTCTTTATTTTTCTAATATCGTATGTTGGATACTATGTATTATTAATTATTTCCATGGAAAATTTGCGACGGGTTTGGCATGCTGGTAAGGGGACGCAATTGTGATTCGCAATTGTTCTTCATGTTGAGACCATTTGTATATCTAATTTGTCGTGTCATAATGGATTTGGAGTTCTCATTATCATTTGGGACTTCGTCATTTTCACTTTGATATACTTATGCATATATATCTAAAATGAAGTGCCCGGCATTGAAATATCAGAAAAACAAAAGAGCTACATGCCTGAAAATATATCAAAAATTCTGTCCGTGTTGTAAAAGCTACGTTGTCTCTATTTTTCTTCTTCTTATTATTTATTTATTCTTTAGCTGAGTATTTGAGCATTGCACATTAAATAACGAGGATCCATTTCCAGTCCACGTCGGTTTTACCGGTTTACTTTCCGAAGTGTTTTTTTTTCTCCGTGAACAGTGAAATAGACCCCACAATTGCAAACATGTCTAAATGATTTTTTTACTGTAGCATACTAATATTGACATACCCGTTATGGAGAAATTGCAGAAAAAAATCTTCACAGTTAATGTTTTAGGAAATTGTCATTTAATGGGTGAAAGTTTTAAATTTCAAACCGGCTTTTCACCCGACTGATGATCGCTGTTGTTATAGAGTCATGATTCGTCATGCCTTGTGCATTTGATTATGATAGATAAAGATGCGAAGTTATTCATGTTAGCGTTAAACATCTATTTCACATCATTAAGTAGAGTCGTTAATATATATATTTGACTTTTACACCATTTATATTGATTCCGACCTTCGAGTCCAACATGTTAGCTTTTACTTTTAAATTAATTATTAAATACACAAAAATGCACATTTTTTAAACAGCCGATCGTCTATGATCATGGTGCGCGAACTAATCGGAAACAATGGAGATGTAATTTTGGGAGACATCTTTTACCAAGGATGTATTCTGTACTTTAGATGTATTCAGTAGAGCATAACAATTTAGAAAACGATATCTGATACTACAATCTTGGAGACAAATTAATACATAACACTTAAAACGAAGGTAATATTATTCTTCAACATATAGGGGGTCTCCGTAGCCGAATGGTCAGAGCATCTCACTTCTAATTAGCACAGGTTCATGACCCTCACCCCCTGAAAGCTCAGGTATTTTTTGTAAGAAAGTTTGCCAGTTTACTTGCTGCATGTCGGCGGTCTCTTTCCGGGTGCAGTTGAAACCGGGTTACCCCCCTTCACCTTTACAAACTGACCACCACCATGTAACTGTAAAATTTATAAGTGTGGCGTAAACAGAATTTGATATTTTCTACTGTTTCTTAAGTTTAAATAAAAGATAATTAAAACTTTTAATAGAACACTTAAACAGAATGTGGAATTGTCTGTATATCCTCCTTGTGGTTTATGCTTTCGGCAATTATTCACATTATATTGTTATCATTATGCTGTCGTTATCCATGAGAGTCGATGGCACATGAGCAAAATTTAACTCTTTATTTCGGTAAACTATATCTTTGATATCGTTGATACTATTTCTCTCACACAACACGCATTTTTTCGCGCTCTACATTATTTTTCCTTTGTTTTGTGTTTGTTTACATAAGTGAAGTTATAAAGTTTTAAATGTCACCTACATCTAAACGAATGCGTTGTGGATTTAGAATAAACTCAGTAGATTTGTAAATTTACTATTTCTTGTAAAATTGGCAAAACTGATCATCCGCTTGAAAACCACATAAAATGCGTGTTTGTCACCTTGATGGCATATACCTCTGCTCGTGCTATTTATTAATCTATACAATTTGCTCGATTGATACCTTGACGTATTGGCGTTTACGGTGAAAAATTTGTTTTCTATAAAGATAAAATTACCTTTAGCCAGGTAAGATACGTATTCCGGTAATAAATGTCGGTTTTAAGTCCGTTTCTTAACAAAATAATAGTTTCTTGAGCAAAGTAATCAAGATGAAGTATCATCCCATCGTATCCGAATCACATTTATTTATTGATGCAAGACACTTTTCTGTGAAAAGATTTCATTAATCACTGGTACTTGAAAACTCTTCGATCTGAAAGTAAAGCATTAAATCGAGTCCGTAATACTTATGAAAAATCTCTCCATGATAATGGATACTCAAGATTTGCGTGTAGGTTTAAATGTAATTCAGGATGGGGATGTTAATGATAATACGAATGTCTTTTACCTGTATCAGAACATCATTTAAATGAACGAACAGCTGTTATCAATATTTATTTGTTAATTCTATTATTTCTTTTTGGAATGTTATCCATTTATCTTCTATATTTATATATCAATTTACTTATTGATCTACTTAATAAAATTTCTTGTTATATTTTATTTTTCTATCAACTAATTATCTATCTATATTGTGTAACAAAGGAATGAAATTGTATAGAACAAAAAGTCAAAATGAAGAAGTACCAACGGATCATTTAAATAAATGTTTATTTTTCAATATACGTGTATTATATTTTCTGCCTCCCTTTCGCCATTATCTGCTTTTCATTAATCTTATAAGTCTAGCTTTAGTTTTTATGCAATTTATCTATTTAACTTTTATTTAGATTCACGGCGAGCTTACTTGTTCAGACGTAACCAAAATGCCTGCGATTTTGATATTATAATTAATTCAAAGTTTGAAAACACTTTTCGCTAATGCATGTCATTGCTTACGAGCTTACGTTTTTCCACAGAATTATTGCATAACGAATGGGTTTTAGATGAGAAAAGATAATTTTCCCAAAATGTATAAATTAACATCATAACCACTGCACAAAAAATTTGCTTAACCGGAAAATTGTTGCCATTTAATTTTTGTTAAAATCTTTGTTATCAGTAGATTATCTTTTATAACAGCTTCCTGCTAGTGAGGCAATAACTTGCGTTGTAAGTTCTACATGTATCACTACTGATACAATCAGATTTCGTAATGTCTTCTTTCATTAAAATTCGATTAATCATTCTTAAAGTACGAGGGAATATCTAGTAACTTTCTCTTGTTTTCCACAAATAATAAAAAGATGAAGGTAGGTCAGACTGCGAGCAAAAGGTGTCAAAATCTGAGTGTTTAAATTACAGATATATTCATTTAAAAAGAAAATCGGAAATAAGCGCACGTGGTTTGAACTTATCTGATTAAAATAAGAGTAATCACTTCGCACTTCTGAAATATACCCCATGGCCAGAGACGAATACACTTGTAATTAGTAATATGCATATTAAGTGACCATTATTAATGATTAATTGGGCGAGCGTAATATATGACAGCAAAGGTGTCAACGTCATTCTTAGACCTGGCAAGTACAGATGTCCCGTACGTTTGACATTCTCAGACACAGCACTGAAATTGATACGTAAATAATCTATGATATCACTTCTAGTATCCAGAATGCATTCTGGAAACAAAACATTCCGTGAACCGCTTTAGTTCCGGGTGGCCATTTCAACGAATTTGAAGAAAAGATCACGCTTTCTGAAAATTAATGTTATGGATGAAATGCTCGGGTGAATTAATGGCTTACTTGTTCTTTTGTGAATTTACACTGGACACAAATTGATAATGCCAATTATTGGTACGTCTGATATTGGAAGTAGTATGGGGAAATTTTTACACATAAATGTGCATCTTTTATCTCCAACCGAGAATAACTTCAAAGCATTTGTCTCATTTATAATTACATTTCTAAATGTGTCCTCATTCTGCGTCTGATAAATCATTAGCGACTAAGAAAAGAATATTTACATTTGCAATGCAAAGTCGTTCTTTTATTATCAATTTCTGATGTTAAAAAACCATAAAAGTTAAATAAGTTAATTAAAGGAGCATTAGCTGTGTTTTTCAAAAATGTCTTTTTTACCACTTGGATTTATTTACAATGACAAAAGAGATATACACAAACATAAAATTTCTTAAATTCCTATATATTTTGTAAAAGCCCAGTTTGACACTTTTTCACTTGTAATTGATTAAAACATCCTTACTATTTGTATATGCATACTACACTGTACCCGACCTTACTTTCACAAAATATATCTCTCAACTATGAGTGTGTAAAGAAATGAAAAAAAGACAAATAGGAAAAGTACGTTTAATAATAGTATCATTAATGTAATACAGGTAGTGCACCGAAGTGTATTCTTTATTGGAATGTGTTGCAGAAATTGGTTTTAAGTGACTGTCTGTTTACATACTGTCGAGTGAATGTACAAAATTTTATTTTTGTATATACTGCGGTAATTATTTGGAGCTTTTCGCAATTAAAAACTGGTCGCCCCCATAAAACTTTGTTGAGTGTTTGAAAATTTGTTGAGTGTGGTGTAAAATATAGATGAAAAGCTTATCATATTTCCATCGCTTTGTTAATGTTTTACGGCACACTCAACAATTTGTCAGTTATTGGTGGCAACCAGGTTTTCATGGTGGAGGAAGAGTTACGGTGTGTCCGGGAATAGAAAACCGACCTTTCGCAAGTAAATTGATAAATTCTCTTATAAAATCAGCTTAGATTCCACCTGGGCTCAAACCTGCGCAGCAAAGAGGCTGGTATACGAGAGTAGTTTACACGAAAAACTCTCCATCGTGTATTACCCCCACTAAGCACTCGGTTCCCTTAAATGAGCATTAGCTATGTTTTCAAAAAAAATTATTTCGTTTTTACTACTTAGATTGATGTACAATATATTGCTTTTTAAATATGGTCATTTTCGTATGCATATCCAAATATCATGATCAAATTGATCATTGACAGCCGTTAAGGAGAAACTTACAGAAACTGTACAGTTGCTTATTCCAGAAGCATTGTAAATCAAACCTGGATACTAAAAAATTCGAAGGCACAGAATTTTTGTCGAATTCACAGTATCAAAACATATGACTTCTCTCCTCTTTACACAACTATTCCACATAAAAAAAAATGAAAGAAAGACTTTTTAGCATCATAGAGAATTATTTTTTTTCACTAAAGTTGGTACCCTAAAATTTAAATATCTAGTGATTGGCTATCAGGATACTTATTTTGTCCAACACCACTCTGATTCTACACATAAATACACTGACGTATATATATAATATATATATATATATATATATATATATAATATATATATATATATATATATATATATATATATATATATATATATATATAATGCTGGAATTTCTAACAGACGTGGTCTCTTTCAACAAACTGTCGGCATTCCTATTTGAACCAATTGTGCCCCTTTATTGGCCGACCTGTTCCTTTATTAATACGAAGCAGATTTCATTCCGAAACTGCTGAATCAAAAGAAGAAAAAGTTAGCGGTGTCCTTTCACTTGACATTTAGATAAATCGACGACGTTTTGTCAATTAATAATGACAAATTTCATACATATGTCAATGCGATATATCCCAGCGAACTAGAAATTAAAGATACAACAGAATCAAGCACACACGCTTCATACTTAGACATTTTACTTAATATAGACACAGACGGGAAATTGGCGACTAAGCTATACGACAAACGTAACGATTTCGGCTTTCCCATCGTTTGTTTGTTTGTTTGTTTATTGTTGTTTAACGTTCCACTCAAGAATATTTCACTTATATGGAGACGTCACCAAATGTCGGTGAACGGCTTCGAATTTTGGCCTATGCACGGCAATTACGGCCATTGAGCTGTGGGGGTTCTTTAACGTGCCGACACCTACTGTGACACGGGACCTCCAGTTTTTACTCTCTCATCCGAAAGACAGGAAACCAACCTGTCGCCGGCGGGACTCGAACTCACGACCTCACGATCCAGAGTCGAGTGCGCTACCGACTGACGGCTCGCTTTCCCATCGTAAATATTCCACACTTAAGTAGTAATATCCCTCAGTCACCCGCATATGGAGTTTATATTTCACAAATGATCCGATATGCCAGGGCGTGTACAACATATGAAGATTTCATATACAGAGGTAAACTACTCACTGACAAATTATTGACACAGGGATATCAAAAACCGCGTTTAATGTCACCATTCCGCAAATTTACGGTCAAAATAATAGTCTTGTTTGCGATTACTCTGTTTCACTAAGTGAAATGTTGCCTTTTCGTTGGCGGTTGTTGAGACGTCTGTAACAATTGTGACGAGGATTCACTCTTCAGGTATTTCATTGGACTTGACTGTGGACTTACGGCGGGTGTGACCGGTCGAAAGGGGATGCTTACTCCTCCATGACACCTGATCCCACCTCTTGGTTTCCAGAGGTCCGTGTTTGTCCATTTTTACCGGATTTGTGTCTATGTCCTCCTGAACGTTCTATTGATTTAAACTTTAGTATCTGAGATTTTTTATATTCCAATATAAACATCTCAGATATCAAAGTATAAATCTTTAGGATGTCCGGGATATAGATACAAATCAAATAAAAACTGGACAAACACGTACCTCTGAAAATCGAGAGGTGGGCTCAGGTATCATGGACGAGTAAACATCCTGTGTTGACCGTTTACACTCGTCGTGAATCCACAATCAAATCCGAATGATATACATGAATCCTTGTCACAATTGGTCTCAACAACCGCTGTCGAACAGGCAACTCAATCGCAATCAAGTCTATTATAGCGACCGTAAAATTTGCGGAACGTTGACATCAAAAGCGGTTTCGATATCCCTGTGTCAATAATTTGTAGCTTACCTTTGTATATGAAATGTCAAGTGGCAGACCCTCTGACGTTCAAGCGGAATGTCCCGAGTTCGATCACCGATACCGGGTCATTCTAAAAATTGTTCCTTCACAAAGCGCTCGGCATACGAAGCGAAAGTTAAAGGTCTTTAAGATGAAACCGAGCTCCTGTGTCACGTTAGGTGTGGCATGTAAAGGAAGCCTCACTGCATTGGCGTCAGTCTATAGCATAGGTCAAAATTTGTGACATCTCAGCGAAAGCTGTTGACATCTCCATACAAGTGAAAATATTTAGGGGAATATAAATTGATATAAAGGAACTTACAAAGCATAAATTTTAGATGGTATAGTTTTTTCATCAACCTTACGTCTAAATGGGATTTATATATTAAGTGAAAGAAAACCATGGACTTTAATATTCTGAAATATAAATTTTTGAGTCGAGTAGTTCTATAAACATCATATTGTTATGGATGTCATGTAGACAATCATATCCAATTGTAGAATGTGAGAATAAACATGATCATATTTGTGCTATAGCTCAATCATAAATGAGCCAGTGACCGAGAAAATGATCCTTAGGGAAATTTTGGGGAAATTGTGATTTTTATGTTTTTAGAAACTTGAATATATGTGGATCTAAAAACCATAATATGAAAATGATTGCAGAGCAACTCTTTTTGTTTCCTGTTCAAAAATACAGAATTATGTTAGGTGGAATTTTTTGATTTCTCGCATTTCATTGGTTATATCGTAAGGGCCCTTTACTCAGCCGCTGGTTCAAATATCATTGATTAATATATTCGAAATGTATTTTATAAGTATTCTATATTTGATGTTTTGATGTTGAAACTTTATTATGAGTATCTTACTATTTCTAATGGCAATTGATAAGCACACATATGATACTTTAATATGAATCGCTCACGTGAAAATTCCTTTCATAAATTTGAAAAAAGTAATCAAATCATTTATCGTACTTTAACATTTTTAAACAAATGAAAGTGACATCATTTGTTTCTACTTATTTTTATCCTTTCTCGATTTTTATCTCATTAAAGGTATACATATTTTAATTTGAAAATAAATTTAGTATCTAAACAATTTCTCTAAAGCAACTGGTCCACAGAAATTCATATATACATATATATATATATATATATATATATATATATATATATATATATATATATATATATATATATATATATATATATATATATTTGCTTTTTATATCATGTGAATTTGAATTTTGACTAGTGTTTTAAGTCACACTTAACAATTGTTCAGATATATGGTGGCAGCCAGTTTCTATCAAACAACGCTTCAGATTTAAAACTATTTCAAGTGGAACAATAATCGTTTATTATTGCAAAGTTGATTTGCAAGTGGTTTAATCAATCTTATCGATTATGACGAGAATTCATTAGACATTGGGTGCTTACTCCTTCTGATCCTACCTCTGGATTTGTCCAATATTTACCTGATTTATATAGGTTCTCGTGAACCGTCTTAATACTTTGATACTTAATGTGATTTTTTATTGATGTGAAAATTACATCGCATTGGGGTAAACAAAATCGCATTACCATATAAGATGTTTTGGGCGCTCCTTTTATGAATTAAATAATATCTATGCGGTAAAATATTGGACTTCATGCTGCTTTGTTAGTAACATCGTTTCAGGTCGATGTTATTTCCTTCCAAATAAAAACAACCCCAAAATATTAATTCAAACGAAAATAAAAACTATGAAAAAGCACATTAACAAGAAATACAAAAAGACATGTATTTTTGAATTTAAAAAAATCCTTTTCATTGCTTTTATAATAATAAAAGAAAATGTATTCATTTGTTTATGTATATCAAGAAGAGCGGGAAAAGTCACCACCACATCTGCCATTACCACCAACTGAATGCAAACACCGGAAACTGAAACTAAAGTTGTATAGCTAATATCATTATGGAAAACGATGATTACTTAAATAAATCTTCAATTCCTACAAGATATATACGAAACAGATTGCGATATCAATTTTTTCATTTTCCATAAATTGCTTATATTATATTGTCTAATTTTGAAAGAAATAGTACTTACATAATTCCGACTAAAATTGTTACATTCCTTGGAAAAAACGAAAAAAAACGAAAAAACAGTGGAATCCTGATATATTGAAATCCAAGGGGAATAGTTGGCCGGGGATTCAAAATCAATTAAATTATGCCGGGGTTTTCATGGACCATTGTTCAATATAAATGGGTTGGAATATATATATATATATATATATATATATATATATATATATATATATATATATATATATATATATATATATATATATATATATATATATATATATATATATATATGGGGGTGCGTGTGTGTCACTGTTGTCAAGTTAGCGAGACATTTTCATTATTCATCAAACATTCGGAAAACCCCGATGACAATATATGATTATGTAAATAATGACTTGTGTTTTAAAATTATAATTCATAATTAACATATCAAAACACATCTTAACCATGTCAACGTGGTATGACACTAAGCTTTATACACTTCGTTTAAGCAGCAAAACATAAAAAGCTAAATAAACAAAAAAACACAAACAATTCAAATATTGCTTAATGAATATTTAATCATTTAACAATGCGAAGGATGCAGTTTGGAAAGTAATTGATATTTGAAGATGACATTAACTACCTATGTTATAAAACCACACACCTGTCTGACTACCTGAGATAATGGCACGTCATAATGGCACTCGTCCATGTTAATAATTAATGTGACAGCTAGAGAATGATCAGAGTACTATACATACCGTTATCACATAGGAAAACTGTGTTATATTTGTCGATTGATATTTCTGACAATTTTCTATACCAAAAGTAGCACGAGTGAGATTTCGTGTATCCAAATCTTTGGTAAAGAAAGGTGGGGATTAAAATATTTATTGATAAGTAACTATCTATATTTCAGTAATTGTTTTTCTGAAATATTTATCACTCATTTATTTACCAACAAAACCATCATAACCAATTACAACGACGCCACCACCAACAACATCATCACCGAAAATCACCAACAAAAACAACAACGCCACCCACAACATCACCACCACTAAAAACAACACCATTACCAACAACATCACTACCAACAACACTACCAAAAAAAGAAAAAACAAAACCACCACTAACGCCATCACCAAAAACACCACCATTACCAACAACAACACAACTGCCAACAACAACAACATTATCAACAACAGCAGTTGTGCATCATTCTACAGTATACATCGTTGCTTTGACTGAACTTTACAGTAAATGACTAGTTGTCATTAGATCACCGACCTAACATGTGATTATGACAGCACAGATTGATCTGTCATCAAAACAAAAGAGAAACTTATCATTTTGAAGCATTGAATATATTTGTCATTTATCATTTCTCTGTCATAGGTGTGTAACGCCGTTAGAAATTAAGAAGAATTAATTTTCTCAGCTTCTGAATATTTAGTGGAAAATAATCAAATTTTGACAAGCTTTGATATCTCTCTTTTTTCCTCTGGTAAAATGCACGTGTCGTAGAGATTGTACATCTTTATTTCGTAGAGCTGCACTTTGTGAACCAATAATAATGATAATAATAATAATAATAATAATAATAATAGTAGTAGTAGTAGTAGTAGTAGCAGTAGCAGTAGTAACGGTGATAGTGGTGGTTGCAATAGTAGTGGCATTGGTAACGGTGGTGGTTGTAGTAGTAGTAGTAGTAGTAGTAGTAGTAGTAGTAGTAGTAGTAGTAGTAGTAGTAGTAACGGTGGTAGTGGTGGTTGCAATAGTAGTGGCATTGGTAACGGTGGTGGTTGTAGTAGTAGTAGTAGTAGTAGTAGTAGTAGTAGTAGTAGTAGTAGTAGTAGTAGTAGTAGTTAAAAGTAGTTGTTAAACAGTCCAATTCACATAAGTTGTCAGGGCGGAGTAACCATTTTGATAATTATACTTACTTTTCGGTTATCAAAAGCTTCAAGGGAACAACGTTTTATTCCTCACTGGTTGCTCGTTTGTGTGATGACAAACAGAATTGATTACTCTGGCCAGTGTAATTTTAATGCCGTTATTCTTTATTACTTTAAATCTAAACTTGCTCCGGTAATAAAAGGGTTCATGAGACTCCATCCTGTAACGTTAAATGAATTTTACTATAGTAGTAGTAGTAGTAGTAGTAGTAGTAGTAGTAGTAGTAGTAGTAGTAGTAGTAGTAGTAGTAGTAGTAGCAGCAAGTAGTAGTAGTAGTAGTAGTAGTAGTAGTAGTAGTAGTAGTAGTAGTAGTAGTAGTAGTTAGTAGTAGTAGTAGTAGTAGCAGTAGTAGTAGTAGTAGTAGTAGTAGTAGTAGTAGTAGTAGTAGTAGTAGTAGTAGTAGTAGTAGTAGTAGTAGCAGTAGTAGCAGTAGCAGCAGTAGCAGCAGCAGTAGCAGTAGTAGTAGTAGTAGTAGTAGTAGTAGTAGTAGTAGTAGTAGTAGTAGTAGTAGTAGTAGTAGTAGTAGTAGTAGTAGTAGTAGTAGTAGTAGTAGTAGTAGTAGTAGTAGCAGTAGTAGTAGAGGTAGAACTAGTTATAATAAAAGAAAAGTGAAGGCAGTGGTTGCGGTAAGAGAGGTAAAATAATATATCAGATGCCAATTGTGAATATAATTTTAAACAATTGTGTATCTCTTTGGAAACATTCAACGTAACTATTTTACAAAATTGTTTGTGATCGAAAAAAAATTACATCTGCAGATTTAAATTTAACAGCTAAGGCTGCCCGTGAACTGATGAACAATATTTGCGGATAAAAATCACATTATGAATTCAATTTTTTAGAAATCATTCAAAATGAACTTTGACAAAACCTATACCTTAAAATTCAAAATATCTAAGATTTCCATTGTGCATTTGCTCCTAATGTTCCAATGTTTTGTTGTCCAGAATCAGCATTCCCTATTTACACATATTAAAAAGAGACAATAAAACTTTGTATCTTGTAAAACTCGTCATTATCGTTAGAAAATAAAATATATTTCGATCTAAGTCAAGTCTTTTGCAACTCCATTGATATTTAGATAATAAACATAAAGTATAAAAATGTAAAATAAAGTACTTATTGTGACATTAAGTCGTTTAAAGTTAAGTTCATAACTAAGACAGCATATATATTGAAGCAAGCATCAAACTTTTCAAAGCTTTAGGGTGACAACAAAAGACTATGGAAATCACAAGAGATAAAGGAAATGTACCTTTTATGACTATAGAAACGCACACTTTTGCAAAGCCACAAAACTGGAGAAAAATCAAATTGTAAATTGAGCATTAATGAGACACGCCATTTTCTCGGATCATAAAAAGGCACGCTTCACCATTCTGAAATACTACTAATATGCAAAAACGCCAAGTGATTTTACTCTTTGTAAAATGCTGGGAGCTTCGTTTTTCTTTGTTGTAGCTGCATATATCACAAATATCAAAAACCAGGGGCATAACTGACACAAACGGCAATTTAAAAACGAGCATAAACTATTAATCGCCAGACAAATATCGTTGGCATTTGCCTCCACGAGACAGACATGTGCATGATTCGCGGAAGAATTCCGATTAAGGATTAATATTCCGTTGATCTTTAATTATCACCTTCTCAGCACAATTAGAATAACTGTATTTTCATTTAAGTCACGATTCTCAAGGTAATTCGAAAGATGAGCATCGTACATTTGTAATGATCATACATAAACAGCTATCAAGATGATGCGGCGAACGTGGGTACAGTCATGCTAATTTTACCCTAAACTATTTTACACGCTTGTTGACATCATTCATATTACGCGTTGAAAACATTTTATGCCCGTGTACCTGTGTCAAATTCATCAACTTTGGACAGGTAACAGTCACGTCATGATGACAACAATTAAAATATCTTATTAACATATTTTGTTCCAGAACTTGGTGTCATCCGAGTAGCGTCTACACCGTTATTTAAATTGCGAGTATCGACATAATTTAGAGGCAGCCATAGTGAAAATAGATGCAATCATTTGTGTAATATCTTTTCGGTTTATTCTTACAATTCTCTGGTTAAATTGACAATCACTTCGGATAACTAAATATCCGATAAACATAAAAAAAGAAAAATATTAATGTCTAACGGGAGGAGAACACGGGGTTGATTTTAGATATCTGATGCAACATATTATTCAATTCGGTGTTTTATGCTCCATGTTGTGTTTTTACAGTGTCAAGTTGGCATGCAAGTGATCGCCTTTTTACGTTACCTGTATAATTTTACATGTATCTGAAATTGCTGAATCAAATTTCCAAGCAATTTCTGTAAGATCTTACATAACAAATATAAAATTCTACAGAAAAGAACTGCACAAAAAATTAGGATATCCCTGTAAATTTTGTTGGGACGTGTTCATTTTCTTTGATCGCCAAAACATGTAACATAATAAAACAGGATGACACTGAAAATCATTGTATTGAATAGTATGCCTATTAAAGAAAATTTAAACGTTTTATGGCCAGAAGCGGTACACGGATGGTAACAAGAAGAAACATCCAACATTATGTCAGCGCAAAACTTGAAATTTGCTATTGTGTATCAAATTCAATGAAATCAATGAAATTGAAGCAGAACTAAATGTATCTATAAAAATTGTAATTATATCATATGCTGATGATATGTTGATGACCTACAGAAACAGCTAGATTGGTTTCTTTTAGAATATTGTAAAACATAAAAAATGTCTGTAAATGTTGAAAAAACGAAAATTGTTATTTTTTCAATGGGACGTAACCCTAGAAATATAGTTTTTACTTACAATGGTGATGAAATTGAGATTTTAAATTACATTAAATATATTGGTGTGTTCTTTTCAAAATCAGGGTCTTTTCAAAGACCAAAACTGGCAAAAAGCACTTAGCTAAGAAGGCAAAAAAGCAATGTTTGCAATTTTTAAGAAAGCTAGAAATTTCCATCTGTCTGTTATTGATCAACTACATCTATTTGGTAAAAGTGTTGTACCCATTTTGTTATACGAATGTGAAATCTGAGGTTCTGGAAATATTGATATAATTGAAAAGGTACCATTTAAAGTTTTGTAGAATTTTGTTGAATCTAAAACAAAACACTCTTGGAATTATGATTTATGGAGAATTGAAAAGAGTCCCTCTGAGTATTAATATTAAAGTAAGAATGTTTAGTTTTTGGTCTAGCCTATTACCTGGAAAAGAAACAAACATGTCATTTTTAATGTACTTAATTGTGTATAAGAAATTCCAAAATGGTTTTGAAACAAATTGGATGTTGAATTTAAAATCTATTTTTTATAATTGTGGTTTGAGCAGTATATGTTTGTCACAAAATGTACATAATCACACTTGGCTTGTGAATTATGTTAAAGAAAGTCAATGTGGTCAATTTCAGCAAAACTGGTCATCAGACTGTGATAATTCAAGCCAATGTATTGTTTATAATTTATTTACGAATTTTAAACTTAAATATCAAACTTATACAATTTGTTCATTGGATATTACTAAAATTAGAACTATAGCTAAATTTAGAACAACAAACCATCGTTTACCCATTGAAGTTGGAAGATGGTCAAATACTCCTTGAGAAGAACGAAGGTGTAATAAAATGTAATTTAGATACAGGTGAGGAATGTCATATGTTCTTATGTTGAAAAAACCTCAAAGATGAACGAAACATTTATTAACCCCCAAAATACTACACACGACCATATACGCTTAAATCTCAGGAACTTTTTTCTTCCAAAAAGATCAATTTACTTAATAAAATTGTCTAAACTATCAGAATTGTTTTTTTGCAGGGGGTCACCCTCTAGGTTAATTTAATTCATTTATATTCATGCTTGTATAGATACAAATATGTATTGAATGACTGTTATTTAGCTATGTTGTTTGAACAACTTGTGAGAATAAAAAATTAATTGAATTGTCGTTCATATGATAAAGGCCAAGTGGCCGAAAAATTTTTAATTCTGAGTGTGTTTATTATTTTTTTTTTCGCATAACGATATTTCTCTTTGGGGACATTGAATTTTATTGGAAATATTATGTTAAAAATAATTACTTAATTATAGAAAATACAATATCACTACGTATCAAACAATACATAAACAATATCAAATGCTTCCAAAACAACGTCCAATATCGAAACTTAAAACAACACTTACACTTTGAACTTAAAACATATTTAATGTCATAAGAAACAATAAATAACAACAAACTATGTAATACATTAAAGTGCTAGAAATATTTATAGCTAACAAATACATACATAGATCAGCAATAAATTTTGTGTTCCAAATACATGGAGATTTTTAAAACTTTGTACAAAACAATAAATGTAATTACAGTGGCAATGAGGATGGTGATTTTCTTTCAAAAGTGAGAAGAAAATCAAAATAGTTAAATGCTTTCCTCCTTGTGATTGTAACTAATATTATACGTGTAACACCCATACTACCTAGTTGGGTGGAGATGTACGGGGAGTGTACAAATCCTGGCTCAGCACTCTTGAATAAATGATTTTATTTATACCCCAAAAAAATGATATTAGCAGCGGTATATAAAGCCTAATAGTCTTAGAAAAAATTATTTAAGTTCTAGACGTAATGACATGATGGTTTTATCACGTTCTGATTTTGATTCTATCGGCTGTTATTTCCAAAACATAGAGGAAGACGAAAATCCAAAACCTCACGTATGGTTGAAAAACATATCTTTCTGTCATCTTCTTGTGTGTTAAATGTTTCATACTGAACGTGTGTTTTTTTAACCGGGTTCTTTCTGAAATTTGAAACAAAGAACGTGGAGTCGTCGCATCGTCTTTTATTTATATACACTGAAAAGTTCCAGTCGGGACAGCAAGGCTAGGATCTAGCGTGCACCTTTTTTTTTCTTTTTTGAATAGCTTCTCTGATATTTGACATTTGTGAAGGACACCAGCATGCCGAACCTGAGCTACGCGTGTCTTCTATGTGTGTCATCTCATATTCGGGTGTTTCCTTGGCAAAATCTACATTTGATCTTGAATGACGGTCATCAATACCAGGAAGTTTAAATACGTAAATATCTATTTTGCATGTTGTTGAAAAACCAAAAAAAAAAAAAAAAAAAAAAAAAAAAAAAAACAAACATTATCGGCTGATATAGGTCAATGAAAAGAGATGGCACGGGTCAGAAATTCTAGCATAGAATACCCGTAGCTAGAAATATGAAACGTTATTCCAGACGAACCTTTTCTATCCAAAAGAATATTTTTACTTCCTTTCACTTCTACTTTGTCAGCAGTTATCGCAGAAATATCAAATATCTATGGTGGCTGATTTTTGCCATATCGACTTTTCGTCTCCCCCCCCCCCAAAAAAAAGCTCGCTAATTAGCGACATTTTGCTTGGCCAAGCGAAAAGTCGAAAACTCGCTGATTAGCGACTGTTTGTCCCGAAAACCCTGCTCATTAGCGACCTTTCGCACCGAAAACTCGCTAACTAACGAGTTTTCGCTTGGTGAGGCGAAAAGTTGAAAACTCGCTGATTAGCGACTTTTCGAGGCCAAAAATCAAAATCACAAATCAGCCACCATAATTATCCGTTAATCCCGGAACTAAGAGTGCTGTTCAATTGGCACTCACCGGCTTCCCACCGGTCGACCGGCTAGGCGGGTAAGTCGGTTTATTGGAATAAAAGTTTACAAGGCGGGTGAACCCGGATTGCCCGTTTTTTTTCAGCACCGGCTGATGAGCAGGCAAAGATGGCGGCTTAATGGTAAGTAATTTAAGATACAGAATAAAACTGACAAGTTACGTTATATACTTTTATGAAAGCTTAATTTTTAACCAGGATTACGTTGACAAAGCACCAGCAACAAAATTGAGCTCTTCTACATACATACATATGACAGGGAATTTTCTGATTGCGTAATAGGACCATTGTTCTACTACAGCAGTGTACTGTTGATTTTCCCCTAGCCTAATAGCCTAGCTGATCAGCGACCAATTCTCGCCAACTTGCGTGGAACGTGCAAACACATGCATACTTTCACAGACTTTTTTGTGTTCCATGCATAAGATACTAGATCGATTGTGAAAAGAAATAAGAATTATCCGAGTAACCAGAAAATATCGGATAAAATAAAACTACAGGAACCTGAAATTCTGTCCGTTTATTGATATACAAATCATTTAGCCCATTTAGCTCATTACAGAGAACAAGCTATGTAAATGATTTAATATATATATATCAATATCCGGACAGAATTTCAGGTTTCTGTGAATCAAACAAGGTAACGAGAATTGGTCGCTGACCAGTAGACATAATTATCGAAATAATAGATATACTTCTCAATAAATTAATTGATCTCCTCTTAGCATTCAACTTTCGTTATAATTACATTGTTTATAAATTCGGATGTCAACATAAGAAGATATATTGAACTTGAAAATTAAGTGAATTTATCTTGTTTGCCAAAAAAGCGCCACAGGTAGACAACCTGGTTTCCCCGGAACAACTGGAGGAAAACGGAGGACATTTATTTCATTGACGGAAACTACAGATAGCTTATATGACAACACGATTAATGTCACATAAATCACTATAGTCCGTGTTTGTCCTTTTTTCACAGATTTGTATCTGTATCCTGGAAATCCTTATGAGAGTTTTTACTTTTGTATCTGAGATTTGGATAAATATACTTATTTTCTGTCCTATAATTTGTAATTATAAATGCTTTAGAAAAGAATACATGAGGTTAACTGCATAAAGAATAAATACTGCATTGCAGAAATAGTGTATGAATTGTAATTTATGTTTCGGTAGATAATATCCATAATTATGTATATTATATAACAAACGCCGCCATGTTGAATGTGGCCGCATGTACTCGATTCGCAAATCAGCCGGTTACATGACCGGTGTAGCCCGGTTTCCACCAAGTACTGATTCCGAACGACGAATCGAGCAGCACCCTTGTAGTACTAAAAGTTTGAAACCGCATGTTGAACTTCTGGTAAAATATGTAATTACTTCCTATTACATTTATTGTAAATGAATGAATTTATTAAAAAATAGTTAGATATACAAAATAAGTTCATCAAAATTAGTACAAAACCTAAATTTCTATTTTTTGGAATGATAGCAAACCAGCTTACTTTTCTGTACATATTCCCACTGAAAGGCGACCAATTTCTTTCGTAGCCGAGTTTAAAGTGCATCGCAAATCAAACCACGACGTCTTTCGTCTCTTGACATTGATGTTTCAAATCTCATTTGATGTTAGGGAGGCTTTGTGGAGTGGATCGTGCCAGTTTTACTTGTTGTAGGCGTGTGGTCTTTTCAAGTAACACTGTAATCAAGTTAGTTTAAACTCTATTTTTTATTGCTTCAAATCAATATAACATGTAACAGGTGAACAGTATTAATAACAATAGGATTCGGAAACAAGTTTGGCAACTTATATAAATCCGTCTCCTTTAATTTACAATTAATAATGATAATCTTATCCCTTGATTGCCAGGAAGCAATAATCCGTATATTAACAATATATAAATAAGTAATACCTAATCAGATAGCACCAGATGAAAATGATATATATAAATTTTATGGTATACTTGAGGTAAGAAATAACTTAATAGGAGAGAGAGAGAGAGAGAGAGAGAGAGAGAGAGAGAGAGAGAGAGAGAGAGAGAGAGAGAGGTTAATTTTTGTTTTCTAGCTAGTAATCAAGTTTTATCCATAACAATTAAACTCAGGTCATTATCATACACCTGAAATGTTGCTGACAGTTGTGTAACACAACGTTTTCAGTATTGGGTTTTTACTTTGTTTTTGGACGTGAATTACCCTTTCTGTGAAGTTATCTATCCTTTTTATTAAACTCTCCAAAGGGACCTCCGTGGTCGAGTTGTTAGAGCATCACGCTGTAAACCACGAAGTCTCTCGCCTCTAATTATGGCAGGTACGAGATCCGCCGGAACCTAAGCTGATTTTGTAGGAAAGTTTGCCAGTTTACTACGGAACATAGGCATACCCCCCCCCCTTTTTCACATACAAATTTTATTTTGTATTAACATCACGCCTGGAATCCAGAAAAAAAGCTTCCCAAAGCTTTTAAATTAGGCCTACCATTTTTTGCGCAACGCTACAGTCGGCGAAAACAATTATATACTCTTCATACCCTCTAACTCGAAATCCTGGATCCAATCAGGCTTTGTCTGTAAATCTTGGATTTTATGAATTTGGACCTCCGACTTTGTATTATGTGTTGTGGTTGTCCTACATATCGGTAAAGATATTTTCGTTTGCGTTGTCTTAGCATATAGGGGCCGAGTGATTAGAACATCGCGCTTTAAAGTCTCTTACTTCCTGTCAGCGCAGGTTCGAGTCCTGTTGGAACCTAAGCTGATTTTTGTGAGAAAGTTTGACAGTTTACTTGCGGAAGGTCGGTGGTTTCATCCTGGGTACATTGTAAACGGGTTCTCTCCTCCACCATTAAAAACTGTCAGCCGCCATATAACTGCAGAAAAATTGTTGAGTGGCGCAAAATTCTCAGCATGTATTAATATAAATTTTTTTATTTGTGAACAAACTTTGCATTGGATCAAAATGTATACGATTTTCCCTTGTGTTATTATCAGCTAAAGATCTAAAATTCCATTGATAATAGACAATTCTTTACACAGAATGATCGAACGCACCATTTTCACGAGTACGGCATCTTGTCTCCCTCCCCAAGAAAAAAGCCCCCCCCCCCTCCCCACTTTGAAAATTCAACGTATCGCTGATTGGTAAGTTCTATGACAATAAGGACTAAGATTTAGGATTTAGCACTTAACTGGTTCCTTTCTGGTGTATGGGCCAAGTGGATAGAGCGTCTCATTTTAAAGTTTGAAATATCTCACGTACTTCTAAACAGAGCGCGTTGGAGTCTCACTGAAACCTGAGGTGATTTTGATTTGTGAAAAAGTTTGTTTTTTACTTGTGGAAGACTGGTGGTCTCTTCCCGTGTACATTGTGACCGGGTTCTCTCCTCTACCACTAAAAACTGGTTGCCACCATATGACTGGAAATGTTTTGAGTGTGGTGTGAAACAATATTCAAAATTCAAAATGTTACCGCCTTATCGTTTTAACAAAAATAAATGATGATTATCATATTGGTTATAAACATATGATATACACAGTGTCGTTTTTCTTAATTTGAAATTTAAAAGTGAGCACATGACCTCTAATTTTCAATTTCAAAAATATATAAGAGAAACGCTATGCATACGTGATAAGTTGATATTATATACCTTATCACAATATAAAAAATAATGAATCACAAACACATTATTACACAGCAGGCAGAGGTGCATTAGCATCTTCGAAATCCATCTCTCACAATGACTGAACTAATTATTAAATGTATAAAGGCTTTAATTTCCCTCCGATAAATTCAACTGAAGTATGCATTCTGAAAGGGGGATAACTCCTTGTTGTTAAGCAGAAAATACAAGTCAAGAGAGTCCGTGGAAGTAAGTTAGTATTCTATTATATGTACAAATGACTTTACAGTGATTTATTCAAGTTTTATGTCAATTTCTTTGCTAACACCTATATGAAATAAATCGTGACCTACAATTCTCATAAAGACAATTATTTTTTCTTCCTCTTGATTTTACAAATCAATAGTGGGAATTCGGCTTAACAACCAGTAGATCTTTTAGAGAAACATCTTATACAAAATGGTAAAAATCTACCCGGATATAATTTTACCAAAGTGTATATGGACAAAGTTGAAGCCACTAAGTACTTCAAAACAGTAACCTTTTTTCAGCATATAAATTAACCGTCGTTCATTGAAAAATACATACAGGCCTACATATATTATTACGTTTGGCAAAAAAATGCAGAGAGAGAGAGAGAATATAACTTGAAAGGCTTCAAATCAAAATGGGACTGGCAAGTGGTCAGTGATTATATACGATCGCGAATTATTCAGTATATAAATATTAGTCAAATTATTTATTTTTAATTTAATTTTACATTAAAATTTTAATTTTCTGTGTGTAATAAAATGATAAAAACATTTAAGAATGCAACTGAAAAAAAAGTACGAATATCAACAGTTCCGAGTCATGCAGTTTCATACGTGAAGAGTCTAAGGTTGCGGAAGGCCGGTGTCTTCCCGGGTACATTGTAACCGGATTCTCTCCTCTACCAATAAAACTGGCCGCCAACATATAACTGAAAAAATAGTCGAGTGTGGCATTAAAAACTGTTTAAAATAAAATCCAATTTTAGACATTGGCTACCCGAACAGTACAGATTTTGCGCGGTTCGATACCTGTACTTAACGGTATCCGTCAGTCACACTGCACTCGTAATGAGTTTATTTAATCACGAGTAAAAGGATACCCTTTTCGGTACGAAATATAAAAGCTTTGAGGATAAGCTAGACGAAAAAAATAAATATTTGCATCATTATTTCACGACCATGGTTCAAATTACCTTAAAAAAACGCTTGTTTTGAGACAAACATCAACATTAGGCTACCTAAACAGCAAAGCAGGAAATTGTCAATTTTAATTGATTCCGGCAATTAGAATTTTCTTGTGCAAATTGATGCTGCTGGTGACACTTCATGGTTTACACTGTATTTCAGCCGTACGCCAGCTTTCCGCAAGTGTGCATCGCTCATAAATGCCAATATATCAAAGAGCTATATTTGTGTTAAGTTAATGCTCAGCCAAGTATGACTGCACAGTGGCTCTTTTTGTTGAAATACCGTATTAGAGGCCAGCAAAAGGAAATATATATTTGTATATAATTGGGGAAATCGTCTACTTAAAGATACGTGTTACTCATATAATCGAATTATTACAATGATTGTTACATACAAAATTATATCTTCTTGCGATTCATTTTAAAGAAAAATATTTTGATAAAATTACAACGTTAAACCATAGGTAAATAATAAGACAAAATGTATAAATTAAACTGAAATAAAACGAACGGTTTTTAAAGAACCTAATTTTCTATCAAGTACCCCGGGTCTAATAAAATACCACTTGATAATGTTTTATTGTGCTTTAGAAAGAATTGTAAACAAGAGCGCACGTCAGCTATCTAATAAGGTTCGTTAATCATGTTCTTTTTATCGTGTGCATGGCGCCCGAGAGAAAAAACTCTAGTATGCAGTCACACTTCGACTTCGTGTTTACCTGGCCGAGGATTTCTTATTAGGTTACTTGGCAATAACGACCGTCTGAATGGTAATAGGATTATCCTGGATGCAACAAAACCTTGTTTGCAACACATCCGGTTTAGAACAATTGCATGGAACGGTTTCCCCTGTATTCACCTATTGGGAGTCATCTTTCATGTTGACAAAAGTTAAACGAGATGTCATGCTTTCATGCCGGTCACGTGTCGGAAGGAAATCCCGCCCCCAGCACGCGAGCTTGTCAAGTCCTGAACGATACAACTTTATCTCCCAGTTAGAGCCAATCAAATTTCGTTTGCCTGTCGCTTAACTCGATTACCAAGTTTGACCTTTCAAAATTTTGATGAATGTAATTTTTCTGACGTTATATATAAATTCGAGTTAAACTTTACATTCCAACCACTATCGAAGGTGTGTAAACACAACTAACTAGACTCAACACTTGTTTCCTCGCCACTGAGGCTGAATAATAAATAATGTTCCAGGTGGATTTACACCTTAATTAAAGATCATTTGGATTCAGTTGTACATATAAATCGCCTAAAAACTATGGATGTGCAAGTTTCAGAGCACGATGGACAAGTTTATGATGCAAATGCACTAAGTTATTCAACAACATCAACTTCGCCAGGTGGAATTATCCAAAACGCTATGTACCCGGAATATACGGAATGGCATCAGGGAGCAATAGACCCAACAAGACAATCAGACGTTACTCAATATCAAGCATACATGGGTTATAATCCCATGGCACAGGGGGACATCGTGAACGCGGGGTCTTACTGGCAAGGCGAGATGCCTATGCACCCGGGAATAGGACCGTTCAGTCCATACGGGCATTCTGAACTTCAGGGTATGAACTTTTCAAACAGTCCAGTGCAATCATTAGGTAAAAACGGAAAGCCAAAACGTAAACGTGTACAAACGATGTCTCAACGGCGGGCAGCCAACATAAGAGAAAGACGTAGAATGTTTCATTTGAACGAAGCTTTTGATGAACTGCGTAAACGTTTACCAGCATTTAACTATGAAAAAAGATTGTCAAGAATTGAAACTTTACGATTGGCAATAACTTATATCTCATTCATGAAAGACATATCTGACGGAGAAGATCCTAAAGATGTGAAATTAAAAACTTACAAATCAGACGATGGTGATCTATTCAGTGAAATGAGAGAAAACATCAACGTAAGTGATGACTCGATGAGTGCCTAAAGTCATTGAAATCCTTCAGTGTGTTGTTCAACTGTTGTTAAGCAGACGACACGTGAGTAGGTGACAACCGTCTGTGACAACAGTATCCAACTAGTCAGTTCTAACGGATGGCTGAAATCCAAAACGGAACGGATACCATGTAAAGTTTTAAAATTGACAAAATTATGTTAATTTTGTTATTTTATTTGACTGTTTAAACACTTTGTAATGTGAAAATGTTTTGTTAAATCAGGACTTATTTTAGTTCTATTCTTATGTCTTCAAATTTTGTGTTCAATTCTCCTGAATGTGTTCAGTACTTTTTTGTTTTAATCTATTAATTTTTCAAATCGTTCAAAACTTTATTAATATATGAATATGTATTTCGTTTTTATATATATATACATAGGAATATTTTTGAGACTTCGATAATAGTTTTGTTGTCGAATGTTATTAACAAAATGTATACATGTTTCAGTGCCTTTATTAAAAATGTCTTCCGAAGTTTTACAATATGAATTGTATATTCATGTGAAATATGAACAAATAATTGTATTTGATTTTAACGACTATACTAAGGAAGAAAGATTGAATAAGTTACAGAAATAAAATATTTAATTATTTACGTATTTGTACTTTTATTTGTTTATTTAACTTAACCTTCAAAATGTGGTCTAATTACAAGGTTTTAATGATCCGGAACCTGTATAAATATTACAATGCAGGCAACAGTTATAAAATGATTTAACTTTTGTTTAATTTTTCACATTGACCAGATTCTGCACAATTCGTCGAACTGTTGTATTTTGTAATTCAATTGTCTAATTATACACGACTATATAATACGGATCTGATTAGTTGAAACTTTTTTATTTTATATATATTGCAAATATATTGTGATACATGATGCGCTTTGAAAAAAAAACCGCACTTTTGTTTTTCAAAAGATATTTATTTGGTTTGCCGTTTGGAATCATAACTCTCTCTCTTTGTGTGTGTGAAATTAATCGTAATCAAGTGACCAAAAAAAAATCAAATACATTTTGTAAGAACAAATATTAGTTACTGGAGTCAGAATTTTCAACATCCCTCTTTTGGATTAGAGTGTGCAGAGCACAGATGATGTACCTGAAAACGATATGAAAATATGGTTCTCTTTTACAAAGTACGTGTATTAACAATTGCGGAGAGTGCATACTCATTATCGGAGCGAAATTGTTATAAAAAGTGAACAAACCGTTATGTTTGAATGGCCTTTATAGGCAGGTGCCCTTTATACAGAGGTTGCTTTAATGCATGTATGACTGTATTTTAAATACATTGTATAAAGATCTGCGCACGAAATCACCCAAGTTACTCAATACTCAAACCCTTTTCAAGTTTTATCATTTTGATTATACTGTTGTCTGTAACACTTCTAGAAGTGCCCGACAAGGAAATGCATCTTGTTTACTCATCTTAAAAATTTCGGACAAATAAATTCCTATTAAAAAATGAAAAAAAAAAAATGTTGAGTAGGTAGTCAAAGTTGAGTAGGTACTCCAGATAGTTGATTACTACCTCTGAAATTGCTTTTTATCATTAATATTTGCAATTATAGGCCATAAATACCGTGATGTATATATTAAGATGTCCAGTTGCAGAATAAATTCTGGCGTTTTATCGGTAAATCGGGGGGGGGGGGGGGGGGGGGGGGGGGGGGGGGGGGGGGGGGATTCAGCTTAAGTATTTGGTGATTTCGGGCCCCACTCTCCGTTTCTTGATTGGTTAACATGAACAATTCGAAAAATGGTAGCGGAGTCATTCCTGGAATGTAAAGGGCGTGTTTTTTTGCATAAAATTTTCAATATGTATATATTTGATATTAATATTTGTTTTCCAATAACTATATTTGATGTATCCTACGTTCTCTACAGACTTTTAAGCGTGTTTCGCTTTGCTACAATGTATAATAAATCACGAAACATTTGGCTTGTGATACCTGACATTTTGACCAATGACACGACTCTTGTTCATTTGACCACTTCGCGAAGTGTCTGTCAGTGTGTGTCGTTAATCTGCATAATTATTACTACGTCAGACGTGCCAGCAGACGAAGTCCCTCACTCATGAATATTCAACAAACCCGGACGAACAATACCGGTCCGTCAAGGGATAGTTTAAATGTGTTTACCAAAACAAATATTTCGACTTTTTCTTTTGTTACTTTACAAAACAAATAAGAGCTATACAGAGGCATAACGACATTCATATTTCAAAATAGTTTGTGAAGATAAGATCGGTCCAGTGTGATATGCAATATACAAATAGTAAGATTGAATTGATAAATAGCAAGTGAATAATTGCCTAACTGGGTTTCTCAAGCAACTTTCACAATATATATGAATCTCAGAACCGTTATGTCTTTTTTGTTATTGTACATGTATATCAATGTAACGAGTAAACCGGCTGTCTAAATTTAAATCTTTAAAATACTTATTTACCACTTTTTAAAACTGATTTTTCTTTTAGAGAATTTAAGGGAATACAAGTAGAATGTCAGTCAATATGGAAATAAATTGTATTTATGTTATTTACACAGATTAAACCCTACATGTATAGAAAATGCTCAAGTACTGAATTATTGTTAGCAATGGCTTATGACACGGGAAATGAGTGGTTTGTTAAAACATATACATGTACAATATTCATCAAATTGTGAACGTTTTTTGATATTTCATTAAAACACAAATCTTTGTCTAGATTTTAAAGGCATATACAACCTGTCCAAATGAAAGTTTTTGTCTGTATTTCAAGTTTCAAATATTCGACATTTTAAAAAAATAAAATGTTTTTAAAAAAATTCCAGGTTAAAAAATTGTTATAATGCCGTATTTGTGAAAAGAAATCGAATGTGAAAAATGGGCGAGTAAACATTATTGTGTATTCTTACGTGAATGAAAGAACATCAGTCAGTACTTCAGACAGTATAAGCATTATGTGTTAAATTTTTTTACATCAATATCAGCGGCGTATATTTCCTATAGGCTAACAGGCTGTAGCCTATACACCCCCTCCCGAACTTACCCCTCTACATCAATATCAGCGGTGTATATTTCCTATAGGCTACCAGACTGTAGCTTATACAAAAAATCCCCCTCCCGCACCTACCCCTCTACATCAATATCAGCGTCATATATTTCCTATAGGCTAACAGGCTGTAGCCTACACGAAAAGTCCCTCTCCCGCACCTACCATTTTCTCGGCGTATCGCGCCTCGAATGAGGGCTTCGCAGCCAAAATATATATCTTTCTTAATAAACGCCGCTGAATATATCTTTTTAGCCTTTTTAATTTAAGTTTTGATTTAATTGCGATATATTATTTAAATCAAAATGACAGCCTTTACGCCTTTTATGTCTTTATATTTATACAGAATTATCTATATTTGGAGAATTGTGTTGATTTTAGGCTCTCAATGACTAGCCAAGCACCATGTGTATAAGACATCATCAACCGCATTTTCGATAAAATTTGAAAAACATTGCTGAAAAACATTACATCATTATATATCATCCAGAGAAACTACAACAACAATTGTCCAATTCAGAAAAAAAAAAAAAAAAAAAAAACTGGTTGCAATTACTTTTCTAAAACTCAATTTGAAATAAGATAAGCCGTATTCTTTCGTCTCTGAAGACGCAAGCTAAACCTTTATCTGGTTAGACTACAAGCACGTGCCGCTAATGTTGCGACACCGCAGTCATTTCATTCAATTGTAAATATCCAAACTACGAGAATATTGTTGAATATAATATGGATGTAATTTATACAGTGCTGGAAAACCAAAGGTTGCAAATATTTAATATTTCTATCTGCACGAGGCTGTTGCTATGGCAAATGCATCCACGCAATAGCGACACCTTTAAACAGAAAGCCACAAAACCGAAATAAGTCATTTATTTTCATTTTACCCCATATAAATGATCAATTGAACTTATTTCAACTAACCCTGCCTAATGCTTTTCTCCACAATGGATTCGTCTTTATCGTTATTCAATGGACAACTCTACGTCTTTATGTAAAAATTTTATTCTAGATTTTGCAGACGCAGAAATCGCTTTCAAAATTATAAATTTCTTCGTTTGCGTGAAATAATTGAAATGTAAATTTTGTAATTGGAAAAATCACTTTTTTGACGGGCAACGATTTTTTTCTTTAGTTAATCGAAAAGACGTAAAAAAAGACCAGAAAAAAGAGCTGCAGTCTTTGATTTCGGTAGTTTACTGTTTTCTTGATCTCTGTGTTGTTTATTTATACTTAGTGCAAACACGTCAATTTATCAGCATTCTAAATCATAATTTTTATATTGAGCTTACATCACAATGATAAAAAAAATAAATATCTTAAATGTCTTAGTTAAGTTATTCAGGTGTGAAAAGAGTCTTCCTTTTATGTTTGGTCAATGTGACACATCAATCATGTATTGTGCTTTTGGGTACACATCGGAGCAGAGGTAAATTTCTACCCGTATTTTGCATTATCTTTCATTGACAACTTTCACATACATGCCATAGGCGTCGGAAGCAAATTGAAAGTGGGGGGGGGGGGGGCTAAACCAACTTAAAACACACACACGCCAGAAACGTCTTGGGGGCTAAGCCCCAATTTTCAACACCTATGCCTATCTTTGCAAAAAAAGCCCCCCCCCCCCCCCCCCGGCTCCGACGCCTATGCATGTATTTGGATAAAACAAAATTGAAAATTGCGATAAATGTATGTTACATACAGTATTTTGAAATGCATCGATATACATATACACCATCATTGAACCGCCGTTTGGTTCACAAACGTGATGAACTTGTTAACGTGATGACCAATTTCAGACAAAACATATGTGTTGCATGCAAAAAAGTCACTTAATACGTTAAAACACACTTTCTTGATTCTTTAATTCCAATATTTCTGTATCTTATTTTGTTTAATCGGAGTTATTTTTATATTCTAACAGCACGCGACGTTTGGCGTTATTTTTCTGATTACACAGGATATTCATATTGATAACTTCAGTGCCAGAATGCGATATCACTCACTGTGCAAAAGTTCGATAAATTTAAGTTACTAAGAATTATCTTTTAAGCATTTCGAAAGTTTCGACAGTTGTCGCGCATAAAAGCTCAGTGCAGTGCAAAAGCTCGATTCCATTTAGTGTATCCCAGTTCCGCCTGACACATTTCACAGAATTGTTGTTGTATTTTTGTTTAAAGAATCTTTCACTCATATGGAGATGTCACCAAATGCTGGATAAGGGCATCAAATTTTGGCCATTGAGCAGTGAGGGTTCTTTAACGTGCCAACACCTACTGTGACAAGGGACCTCGGTTTTTATTGTCTCATCCGAAGGACAGAAAAAGCCAGCCGCCACCGAGCACTCGACCGCGGAACCTTCGTAGAGAGCGTAAGAAATGCTAGAGCATCTAAATAATCAGGCAGAAATTAAGAAAAATAATCTCGAACATTGAAATATCAAATAGCATTGAATATGGATTATAAATAAAGTGTTTCTTAATTTTACGTAAAATAGTTTGATTAAAACATTTTGTAAGTAATATTCAAATAAATACCTATTCAAACCGAAACTGAAAGTTGTCGTTCAGACCGCCGGTGTTATAGAGTGAGGCTTCCACCATAGCCAGACTCCCCTTCCCGTGGCGATCACACTCTTCCCCCGTGTAATTTTGAGTGAGTCTCACTCTAGAGTCAGCCCTCCCCTAAAAAGGAAGCGTCACTCTAGCGTCAGCCCTCTCCCTAAAAAGGAAGCGTCACTCTAAAATCAGCACTCCCTTAAGTGGATTTCATTTTGCGTCGTCCCTAATTTACTTCCAGAAATCTGGAGCCAGACAATTTTTGACACCAAATCTTTTCTCTCACCCTTGGATATATACAGAAAAACGAAGTAGTTTTACACACGCGGGCGTGCCCAAGGACGGACCTAGTATTTATAGGGTGGGTGACCCGACGAATGATGCATTTATTCTGAGTAAAGAGTTTAATATCATGCATTGTTAGATTTTTAGATCTTTAGCTGATAATCCAAGTAAAACGTACACATATTTATCAATGCAGATTTTGTTTACAAATGAATTTTCATACCTGCTGAGAAAATATTTGAAAAGGAATATTTCTTTGCATATATATTGGGCAAACACTTTTGAGAGAAATTAATTAAACCGAGGCGAGTAGTCAGATTAAAGCCATAGTATAAACAAAAAACATACAGATAAGACCAGGTTGGGTCCAGGATTTGAATGAAGTGTAGTCTAAATTTGGAATTTTTTGTATTAATTTTCCAACGTTTATAAAAAATTAAAGAATTTACACATGTCATCCAACTTCAGGGTGCATACCCACCTGAATCCGCCTTCTCGCAAAGACAAGCGAATACTAAAACAAGACAAGAGCTATACAAAGGGCAAACAAAACTGTCATGAATTTACTGTTGGATGTAAATACAAAATTTACAACATGGCAAGTTGTCATGTTGTAATTCTTGTATTTACACCCCCATGAAATTTTAAATTTATAACCTAATAAAACGTAACTAAAATCCGGGAGTAAACGCTTGTACTCATGATCCTTGGAACAAGTGCAACAACCGACTTTGAGAAATACTTATTTTGGATTTTTTTTTCGAACTGCCATTGACTTGAGAAAGCCTCGGTGTGATATGTATATTCCGCAAAATTAAGTTAAAGCCAGGTCAGCTCAACACAATGAAAGGGGTGGGGTTGGTGGTGGTGGGGAGCGCATGCCTTTTTCAAGCTGCTTTATCATAATCATATCAGGTCTGATTATTATACATCGTTATCCCAAATCATCCTCCAGCCGATGTCATTAAGTTAAACCCTTGGTCTTACATGTAATTCAGAGGATTAATTTATTATATTTTTACGTGCTTCTTATACGCAGCCGTAATATATATATATATATATATATATATATATATATATATATATATATATATATATATATATATATATAATATATATATATATATATATATATATATATATATATATATATATAAGCAAATGAAAAAGCAACACATATCGTGAGACGGGAATTTGAAGATGGGAAAATGTCACTATGGGCAAGTTTACACTTTATAACTAGGTGTTGTGTGAGAATCCCTGGGGTGCACTGACCTGCTCTGGGTCGAGTCTTCCCACGACCATTGGGAAGAAGACTAGCTCTAGAGTGGAGACGCCGGGGGAAGTGTTGCTATGGGGAAAACCTAACTCTATAAGTAGTCGTAAAGTGAGATATCCCCTGGGGACGGTCCTGCACTGGAGCGAGACTTCCTCGGGGGAGGACTCTATCTAGAGTGAGACTTCCCCCTTGGAGGAAGTCCCACTCTAGAGCACGACCAATGGGGGGGGGAGGGGAAGGACTCACTTTAGGGTAGGGCCGCCTGGTGGGATTGGGGGAATCCTCAGTCTATAACACCGGCTTTCTGCTATAAGTCGATGCTGTTGATAATGCTATACATATCGATGACCAATGACGTGAATTAATTTTCAGTCTAGATCAGGTGAGCATTGATGTTACAGTCTTAGCTTAGTATTACCAATTACGTGAATTAGTTTTCAGTCTAGATCATCAAGTGAGTATTTATACACAAGCAGCAAATAATTATGTATTTAGGTTTAAAACTGAGGGGCACATATGTAAAGAAAACTGTCCTTTGGCATTGTATATATCCCACCAGGGAATTCGCCTTACTTCATAGGTGATCCATACGGAGATATTGAAAATGAACTATTAAATTTCTCTGCAAATTTTGATAATGTGTGTCTCTTGGGAAATTTTAACTCCAAAACAGCACAAGAGAGAGATTTTCTTGAGATAGACAGTGATGAATTTTTGATTGTAAATAATATAAATAATGCTATTTCTGTACTTAGTGAACTAGGATTACCGCGTATACGCTCTAACCGAGACACAAAGAAAATAAAGTAGGAAGCCAAATGTTAGAATTTTGTAGATGTAATAACCTTTTGATTTTAAATGGCAGGGTAGGTGTGATAATGGAGTTGGTCATCTTACTTGTAAAAATAAGATTGTTGTCGATTATATAATTGCTACACCAAACTGTAATATTCTCATCAAATATTGATGCAAATAAAATAAGTGAATTGTTAAATGATTTGCAAACTGCAAAGAATGAACATGTAAATAGTGTACATATTAATTCATTTGTTAGTAGAATGTGTAACATAATGATTGATCCTGCACGTAAAATACTAGGTAATTATGACCTAAACGCATGTAAAAATAAAAATAAAAGTGATAAACAGTCAAAACCTTGGCATTGGCGTCGGAAGCAAATTGAAAGTGGAGGGAGGGGGGGGGGGGCTAAACCAACTTAAAACACACACACACGCCAGAAACGTCTGGGAGCTTAGCCCCAATTTTCAACACCTATGTCTGTTTTTACAAAAAAGTGGGGGGGGGGGGCTTAGACCCCCCTACCCCCCGGCTCCGACGCCTATGCTCGGTATAATAAAGAGTGTAAACTAAAGAGAAAAAACATTTCGTTATTTAAAAAGAAACACAAAACAAATTAAAACTGATGTGTCTGAAATTGATGACAAAAATTGATTTTTTAACAAAACATTAAATGCTGGTGATGCACATGACATAAAATTACCTGGCGTAAATAATGACCAAATGAATTTCATCTAAAACGAACCTATTTCACGTACTGAAATTGAAAAAGCTTTAAAGAAACTTAAAAACAATAAATCACCAGGTGGTGATGAAGTAATAAGTATATAAAGAATTCAGTTAACAGCATGTTAGATATCTATGTACTCCTTTTTAATATTATTTTTGACACCTGATTAATACTCCAGCAGTGGCTAACTGGTAATGCTGTTCCAATATACAAAAATAAAAGAGACAACTCTGACATAAAAAACTATAGACCTATTACCATAATAAGCAGTTTTAACATTTTTTGCATTTATTCGTAATTTAAGATTAAACCAAATTTCTGATGAACTGTCTCTGATATGTAATAACCAGGTTAGTTTCAGGAAAGGTTGATCTGCTGCTGCCAATATGTTTGTTTTACATGATTTGTTAGACTTAATTAGAACTAAAACGAGAAAGTTATTTTAATATGTTTCTATAGATTTCGAAAAGACCTTCGATAAAGTGTGGAGAGATGGTCTATGGTATAAGATGTGCATAAATAACATTAATGGGAAAATGTTTAATGTGATATTTAATATTTATCAGGGTATCAAATCTAGGGTAATTGTTGGTAATAAATGTACTGATTATTTCCATGTTATGAAGGCCTTAGACAGGGTGAAAATCTCTCACTATTCCTTTTTTCTCTATATCGTAATGATTTAGAGTCATTCTTACTATCAAAAATGTCAATGGTTTGACCTGTATTAACAATGATATAGAAAATGATAATGGTGTGCAACTGAAACTTTTTACTCTATTATATGCAGATGACACAATTTTATTTTCAGACTCTGTAAATGATTTGCAATTACAACTTAACTTTTAACGAATATTGTGAAATTTGGAAACTTAAAATTAAAATAGATAAAACTAAATTTATGGTATTCTCTAAGAGACATACAAATCAAGAGGTTTCATTCAAGATTAATGGTAAAGATGTCGAAAGAGTATGTGATTTCAATTACTTATGATTACTTCTGTCACATAATGATTCTTATCGTATATAGCCATATATGATGTTTTTAAAAAAGGTCGACAGTTAAACGTATTTGTCAAAACACAATATGACTTATTTGAAAAGATGGTAAAACCTATATAACTCTTCGACTGTGGAATTTGGGGATACATAAATTTAGAAATTGTTGAAAGAGTACACTTAAAATTTTATAAGTTACTTTTAAATTAAAAAAAAAAATCAACACCCATTTTCATGGTATATGGAGAACCTGGTGTTTACTCAATGTCACTTTACATTAAATTAAGAATGATCAATATTTTGGTTAAAATACAGGAAAATCAGGAATATAAATTGCCTTCCCTACTATACAAAGCTCTTTACAAAAAAAAACAAAAAAAAAAAAAAAAAAAAAAAAAAACAAACAAACTAGCAGGGAACTTAAATTATAATGTTCTATATATGAAATATATATATCATGTGTTAAATGACTGTGGGTACAGTCGATATTGGTTGAATGTGGATGTATCAACAAATTGTATATATACTTTTATAGAGCAATAATTGTGTGACCAATTGTTACAGCATTGGCAATCAGAAGTTAGTACGTCACCCAGAGCTCTTTGCTATTGTTTATCTAAGAAAGAGTTTCTTGTTGAAAATTATTTAGAAATTTTGAATAATAAAAAACAGAAACCATTCTTTGAAGATTTAGAACGGGAAATCATAAACTTCCTAAAGAAACGGGTAGGTTTTTTTTGTTGATAGAAGTAACAGATTATGTCATAATACAAGAAAACTTTGTGATGAGTACCATTATGTTTTTTGAATGTCCAGAGTTGAATGATGTGCGTAAACTGTATTTGAAAAGGTTTTACTTACACAAAGTAAATGTCTTAAAAATTTAGATGACTTTTTCAGAGTAGAAATGTGAAAATATTGAAAAACTTATGTTCATTAATCAATAGTATTAATAACAGAATTTGTTCTCTGACGGAACCAAACTTATAATAGGCTTTCAAATGATTATTTATTGTAACACAGTCTAGTAACGATTACAATGTTTTTTTCTTTCCTTCCTTCCTTCTGTATACATCGTTATTTATGCATTTAACAATACTACTTTTCCTATAAGACTACATGTACCTTGCTATGTAACACAGTGATATGTGCTTTAGATATATTTGTTGTATTTTCTTTGTACCATTGAAATAAACTGAACTTTGAACTTGGTGGGTATTGTTGTCCCCGGGCCGATTGTTATAGCCTTAACTTAGTATGACCCATTACGTGAATTATAGTATGACCCATTACGTGAATCAGTTTTCAGTCTAGATCAGGTGAGCATTGTTGTCCCCGGACCGCTTGTTATAGTCTTAGCTTATTATGACCCATTACGTGAATTAGTTTTGAGTCTATATCAGGTGAGCATTGTTGTCCCCGGGCCGCTTGTTAAAGTCTTAGCTTAGTATGACCCATTATGAGAATTAGTTTTCAGTCTAGATCAGGTGGGCATTGTTGACACCGAGTCACTTGTTATAGTCTTAGCTTAGTATGACCCATTACGTGAATTAGTTTTCAGTCTAGATCAGGTGAACATTGTTGGCCCCGGACCGTTTGTTATAGTCTTAGCGTAGTATGACCCTTTACATGTTTTAGTTTTCAGTCTAGATCAGGTGAGCATTGTTGTCCCCGGGCCGCTTGTTATAGTCTTAGCTTATTATGACCCATTTCGTGAAATAGTTTTCAGTCTATATCAGGTGAGCATTGTTGGCCCCGGACCGCTTGTTATGGTCATAGCTTAGTATGACCTATTACGAGATCTAATTTTCTGTCTAGATCAGGTGAGCATTGTTGACCCCGGGCCGCTTGTTATGGTCTTAGCTTAGTATGACCCATTACGTGAATTAGTTTTCAGTCTAGATCAGGTGATTATTGTTGTCACCGTGCCGCTCATGATACTTTAAGCTTAGAATTTCCCATTTGAAAGCAGTTGTCATTTGAGCATTTTGGCCCCTGGATTACTTTTTATTAGTCTTAGGTTAGTATTACCCATTATATTAAATCAGTAGCTTCATAAAGGTAATAAGACCTACATGTCTAGATATCACACTTGACCTATTTTGTCAAACAGGACTCTAATGTCAAATTTGAGACAGATATGCCTAATTGCAGTGTGATTTTTTAAGTAATACATTTAAATCGACAGGTTTGTTTTATCCACATTTTATCTAGCAGTTCAAATCAAATCTTATATTCATAATAGTTAGGTTGCATATTTTCTAATATTGATATAATTTTGATTTAATGAAATTGGATTTTTTATATTAAAAATCAACTGATCTTTCATTAAAAATAAATTATCTTTTTATATCAGATTTAAATCCAGATAATAATTTTTATGATATAAAAATGTTACTCTAAATTTGATAAATCGATTATATTAAAAGATATGGAATGCATTTCACAACAGCTTGCCATTTACATATATTCGGTTAATTTTCATGAAATTTTATCATTGAAAAGCAAATAGATATTGTCTATTGTCTAATAAATAAAGAAATCGGTATTTTTGTATTAAAATTGGGAATAAACTTCGGCTTGTAAGCCCTTGAGTAATTCATTGCCTATTTTTCGATATCAAAAATCTTTTTTCTAATATTAATAAATCGAATTTTTTTCATTAAAGATGCCGATTTTGATATTAAAAATAGGTCCTATTATACAGCATGTTTTCACTTTTTGATTTACCAGTGGTTTAAAAATAAGTGAAGTAAAAATGAAGAGGAGCCAATGCCCTAAATCCATTAGAACAGATTACAACTTGGATATATAAATGACCTCAACATGAAGAACAATTATGAATACCAAACGAAAACATGATACATAAAATCTTTTATCGGAATTTATTAATAGATATCAAAATATGGGAATGTATTTTCCAGGAATATTTTGCTTTGATGCTCGACACGATGATGAATACGCCGTAACAATTCCTCGTGAAGTCCGATAGAAAACCCCTCTATTATCGATTTCGATATGTTGATAGAGCACGCACTTCAAACTTGGATATTTCTTTGTCATTACCGCACTTCAAATTGACCTTTTGTAACAGAGCTTACAACAAATATAAATCTGCTCTTGACGTTTTCGTTATTTATACCCTCCTCCACCTGTAAATCGCGTATTCGAAAAAAGGAGAGTGAAAACTGAAAAGAGACTTTTTGAAATAAAAATTCTGTAGACCTACCGATCTTGTAATATTTACACAAGCAAATATAGAAAATATTTGATTAGCACAGGATACAAAACAGCAATAAAATTGCTCAGAAAACGCGATTTTAGAGATTGAGCACAAAATCAAACATCGAGAGTTACAACATCAAAAAGACCGAATGTAGTGTTCATAACGTTGCAACTCAAGGAGATCAACAAAAATATGTTCGCTTAGAATCTGCAATTCATACTATTGTTGCGCAACCGCAGTAGGTCAGGTGAACTGTAATCTTTACCGCATTTGGGGTGAGTAATTTCAAGTACGTTCTCGACGATGAAACGTCTGTCAACAAAGTGTTACGCAAGAGGCGACGATACAAACATTGTAACTGGGCACAATTTGATCATTTCAACAAAGTTTTTGTTGCGTTACGCGGGATACCCAGTCGTCTAAACTTCTTAAGATGCTTAATCTAGCTTTAATTCAACAAAAGTATTAAAACACGTCAGTTCGCAGCGTCAAGAAGAAAAATAAACGGTAACTCATCCATGTAATCCATAGTTTACACGTGAAAAGAAATTTAAAAAACCTTCAATTAAAAAAAAAAATGAAATTGAATATTTCAAATTTTGCTGTTTCCCCGAATTTCATACAATTTTATTTAATGTATTTTTCAAAAAGTTTCAATTTATTTGAGAAAATATCCTTCGTAAGATTATTGCATCCTTAATAAAGACTGAAGCATGAAAAGAGCTATAATACAGCTTCAAAAGTTTTCAGACCATACAACATAACTTGCGAATTCCTTATGTAAATTAAAGGTTTTCAGACTATCTAAGGGAGCTTGAAATTTCTTTATGTAAATTTAAGGTTTTCAGACTATCTAAGGGAGCTTGAAATTTCTTTATGTAGATTAAAGGTTTTCAGACCATACAACATAGCTTGCGAATTCCTTATGTAAATTAAAGGTTTTCAGACTATCTAAGGGAGCTTGAAAGTTCTTAATGTAAATTAAAGGTTTTCCGACCGTCTAAGACAGCTAGCATTTCCTTTATATAAACCATACAAAGTGAAATAAATGGAAAAGAAAGGAAATTATGTCGTATTGATGTTTTTCCTACCGTCGAAGACACGATTGCGAGATCCTTATGAAACTACATGTCTATATAATAAAAACATGGAGGGGAAGATATGTCGAATTAAAGGTTTTCAGATTATTGATATAACTGTTAAGTCGACTTGGTTATGTTCAATTCGTCAAGTAGACTACGTTGCCAAAACATAATTCAAGGCGAAAATAAAGTTTAGAGTCTACACAGGACAGTCTATGGACAAACACCTTTAATATTCCGTCACCAGACAAGTGAACACATTTTATTTTTTGATTCGTCAACCACCTAATCATCTTAACAAAACACATCGAAAATGCATTAAGATGGGATCTGAAAGTTAGTGGAAACAGTAATAGTAATACTGGTAATAATAGTTTACCACGTTTACAGTTTTAGTTACGCTATTTATAACTTTTGTGGTACTATGTTCATCACCTTCTAATTGGTAATCTTCTTTTATTGATACTCCTCAAAGTTCAGTTAAAAACGAATCATTGAAAATAGGCCGATTAAGCGGCATTTCCAGTTGCTTTTATCAAATTTAATGAAATACGAAATTAACTAAAATTGGCATGCGCAAGTAAGGAAGAATTTGGTTAAAATGCTCATCTGAAAATCCCGTGTTTTGATTATCGTTCTATTTACAGCATGTTGATAATTACAGATTCCACAACGAGTGGTAGTTGAATATCGTGTTTATCTAACATGTGTTAGATCATTTTCAATGTGTGAAAAGACACGAGGTTTATCGATATATATATATATATATATATATATATATATATATATATATATATATATATATATATATATATATATATATATATATATATATATCCCAGAGAACTAGAAATTAAAGATACACCAGAATCAAGCACACACGCTACATACCTAGGCATTTTACTTACTGTAGACATAGACGGGAAATTAACAACTAAGCTAGACGACAAGCGTGACAATTTCGGCATTCCAGTCGTAAATTGTCCATATTTAAGTAGAAATATTCCACAATTACGTGCATATTGCGTCTATATTTCACAAGTGATCCGATATCCCAGGGCGTATTCAACATATGAACATTTCATATACAGATGTAAACTACTCACTGACAAATTATTGACACGGGGATATCGACAAATGCGTTTGATGTCAAAGTTCCACAACTTTTACGGTCGGTATAATAGTCTTGTTTGCGATTACCCTGTTTCACTAAATTAAATGTTGAGTTGCCTGTTCGATAGCAATTGTTCAGACGTCTCTACCAATTGTGACGAGGATTCGTTCCCCACTTATTTCATATGGATTTGACTGTGGGCTCACGGCGGATGTGACCGGTCAACAGGGGATGTTTACTCCTCCATGGCACCTGATCCCACCCCTTGATTTCCAGAGGTCCATGTTTGTCCAATTTTTACCAGTTTTATATCTATATCCTGGACATCGAAAAGACTTATACTTTGGTATCTGATAATTGTTATATTATAATCACGAGTGTGGTTTGTAAGTTAATTATAATGTTTTGTACTGATAGACCGCGCAAAACTGGAAGTATTTGGGATTGCAAAATAAATAGAAACAGTCTAGACATTGTCGAACTATACGATGGACAAAGTAGCATTGGCTTCACAATCAGCATCTTTCCACATCAACGTAAATAATACTGCTATGCTCATAAATTTTTCTGATGTCTTCCTAATGATTTGGATATACCAGTGCTTGTTCCACGAACGATCATTTCAACGCAGAAACAAAATACAAAGTGATTAGTTGACGTTTCTGGTATGGAGTATCGATTATAATAAGCTGATCTTTTCTCTAATGAACCTATGGTGTTGGATAACTTGCTTCAATAGTAGTTGTTTATTGTCTGATTTACATAAGATGGCGGGGCGGAGTAAACTTTTGATTATCATACGGATGATTCGATTTTACTCAATTTCCGGTTATGAAAAGCGGCACGGGTTTTATTCCTCTCTGGACACTCTTTTATGTATTGTCACAAGTAGGAACGATTACTCTAGTCAGTATAATTTTAATGTTAAACTTATTAACCTAAAATTTAAACTCGTCCAGTTCAACAAAGTGTTCATAAGACTCCGCCCCGCCATGTTATATGGATTTCACTAATGCAGTATATATCAAATGTGACTGCGGGTTTGGTTTCTCCTATTATATTTTTCTTTTTATAAGAAAATACATTATATACATTATAATCATAATTTCAACCAAATTCATTTTTGAAATTTTTTTTGAAAGCTTTTTTTTTGTTTTTCACGATTTGGTCTTGGCTTGACCACATATTACATAATGTTACAATTTTGCAGTTGACATGTTTTTCTAGAGTTCCTCTTTCTATGCGATTTCTTTTCACGCCGCCTTAAATGCTTTCTATGACTAACTTTGGATAACCTTGCAATCTCTTTAAATAAGTTCTTTATTTTGCGTCCAAATAAAAGACGTCTAAAATAAAGTAGCACATGTGTCTTGTATTACAGAGGATATTGAGGATGCCTTCTTTCATTAAAACAAAGTCACATGTCCTTTTGTCGGTAGATTTAAAATACTAGTTTGGAAAGAAATACGGAAGTATTAAGATTCTCATTTTCAGACAAAGTGTCGGTACATTTTAGGGGCTATTCTTACAACATCTGACTGGGTTATGAGGGCAATAAGTGTACTTCAAATCACCTGTCACGATACAGATTGCTACATAATAAAACAGCTCTAATATTCCGATTCAGAAAAGAGTACTCGACACGGAAGATTATATTAGAAATAGGACAACATTTGTACTTAATAAATGTCTTCTTTAGTCTTTAAACTATCCGAAAAAGCAGCTTATCTTATTAACATAATACGACGAGAAATATATAATAATTATGTATATTGTGTCTATGTGAGTGCATGTGTGTGTTCACACATTTTCTTTTCTAAAAATAATAAAGTTATAAAGTAATTATAGAATTTATTATGGTTATTAGAGATAGCTAACATAGCGAGAATTTGACACGTGAAAACAACTTAAATGACTTTGCAATTCAATTCTTACGTAAAAAATATCGTATGAATTGAATTGCTGTATTGATATCTTCTTTAGGTTCATATAGATCTACTTGTCCAATGGCTTAAACAGAGAGAGAGAGAGAGAGAGAGAGAGAGAGAGAGAGAGAGAGAGAGAGAGAGAGAGAGAGAGAGAGAGAGAGAGTCCAATGGCTTAAACAGAGAGAGAGAGAAGAGGAGAGAGAGAGAGAGAGAGAGAGAGAGAGAGAGAGAGAGAGAGAGAGAGAGATAGAGAGAGAGAGAGAGAGAGAGAGAGAGTATTTAAATACGTATACAATATTTAAAACTAATATGCTATTATAAGTTAAGATAGAGGCGTTTGTTGTGGTAGACCCTATTAGCGATTTCTCCAGTTACTTTTTTGTCACCAAACTTCGTGTAAAATCCTGACCCAGAACAGTGTTCTATAAACAGACTATTTAAACATACAGACAAAAGCCTCTTATAAACATCTTTGATAAATGTCCTCTTGGGGTAAGGGAATAGTTTTTTGTCTTTACTATCACTTTCGTAAATGTCAAACAACCTCTGTTATCTTAAGGACAATAGATACAGGTAGCGGCGAAATAAGAGTATGTATAAAACATGTGAAGGGCTGATCGCGTGCAGAACGACATTATTTTGGCCTGTCATTAGTATCAACCATGCAAGGATATTTTATACTCTTCAAGCGGCCACGCGAGCTCTTCTGTCAAAAAAGGTCGGCACGAGCGAGTTGAGTGGCAATACATCAGATTTGCTATTCAAAAAGAACATTCCACACGCGCATAGTTTTAGATTCTATTTCAAGCTGAAATGCGAATTGCTTTTATAATAGAATAAACTTTGTTTTCCAGAAAAGAATTATTGAATATATTTATTGCTGTAAAGCGCCAAATGAGATATTACCCACACAACTGTATATTCAATCACCTAACATATCCATATGACACGGAAGTTAGGTGATTCTTTTCTGTTCACTTGTACATAAAATACAACACCACAAATATTTAAATGGCAATGTTTAACCCTTGCAACTCAACAGACCAACGTCTAATACAAGAGATAAAGTTCGTATGATTAAGATATTATGGGGAGAAAGGGTTAGGTTTCCTATCCTTTCTGACCTATGTTTGATCATAAGGCATTTTAAATTTTACCTAATTTTATTGATCTATTATCGCAAAACTGTGAAATCTGAGTAAGACTAGATTTCTCTGTAATTTTGTAGATTCTCTTTTTTGAAATGTTTAAAGCTACCGTTAAGTCCATGTACCAGAAGGACTGTCTATGTTCGATCAATAGATCACCATTGTTTTATATAAATTTGTATAACGGACTCCTTTGGATGAATTTATGGATCGTTTACAATGTACGGTTGTGAAGGTTTATACATTGGTATGGCAACATCTTGTGTCATTTCATCACCAAATCGATAAGTACACCAACTGTTGCACCCTTTTTGACTGAATGTTTAGAAATAAATCAATGGAATGATGAATTTGTACTCCTGCAGCACATATACATATCTTGAAAGTTGTTTTTGTCCTTAATTGTCGTGTTACAGTATACAGATAATATAATAATTAGTTTTGTATCGTATGTTTATCTCATAGGCATTGCAGGGTGAGTGAAATGTCTGACATGTATTTCAGCACTTCCTTCTGTACGATTAAAATATGGATGATTTGCAAAAGAATGCAATGACTTTTATATTTGTTACAACCCTATCATTTCCCTGGTTTCTGACCACCACCTTTTCTAAACGACCAAAACAAACTTATATGGGTATTGAGTAATAAAGAATAGATCATCATTGTCATGCATATTTGCAATGCTTATATAATGCTTCTGGCTAATATTACTCTTTTTTCTTTATAAATAGACACCGAGAAGTAACTAATGAAATAGCTGATATTTTCTCTGAAATGAAAAACATTTATTTTGTAAACATCCCCCGATATTCCAATGCCAAGACATAGTTAAAACGGCTTCAAATGTGTTTACCTAAAAACATTTCGATTTTTCTCTACTTTTACTACGTGTACTTGATGTACAATAACAAATAAGAGCTATACCCTAGCTTAAAAAATCTCATATTCCTATAAATTTTGTTAATATAAGGTCAGGTCCAGTGTTGTTTGCATATACAAAACAGTAAGTTTAAATCGATCAATTGCAAGTGAATTATTGCCAAACTGGGTTTCTCAAGCAATTTTAGCAAAATACAGGAATTGTATGCCTATGTATAATCTCTTTTTTTGTTTGTATATCTAAATACATGTAGGAAAAAGAAAAGAAACCCCTTTTGAAAAAAAGTGTAAACAAATGTAGGGAAAAGGTAGGTAGAACAAAGTATATCTATATTCTTAATCACTACTTCAACTGACCATAGATAAGTTATAACATGAAAAAAATCACTTGTACATGGTGAGCACGGGTGTCTGCTGCACATAAGGGCAGAGAAAGTTCAAATTTCGACTACAAAATTATTACATTACCTGTACTTCATCTGAATACTAATCATAATCACAATAATAGGTAAACACTTTATACATTTTAATAATTTCACGTTACTGGAAACTTTTATAAAGTATATGCGTATTTGCCCCGTCTAAGTAATTCCTGTGCTGGTTCCTGCTCTAAAGTATATGATTTTTTTATTCTAAAAATGAAAGTCAGCGTCTTTTAATTTAATAGAATGAGGTTTGTTTAGTAATTATTGTGAAAGGCTGTGTTTCACAGGCGATGCAATTAGTACGCTAATTCATTGTGAACAGTTGCTTCCCGTTTCGATTGTACTAGGTTTTATAATTCTACCTAATAAAATGACAATAACTGATTCGGGATATATAGAATTTCTATCTAAATGCATGATATCTAGTGAATTATCGCTGTGCTTTTACATTTTTGACTTAGGACAATATTTTATTACATCTGGATATATGATTTAAAAATATTAAAATTCCTCTGATAATTCACTGCATGTTCTGTATAATCACATGCTCAACAATCTTCTTTTCCGGTCATTACAATTCAAAGTATTCGATTATATTGACTGCTATTTTGATATTGATATTTAAAACACTACACGCTTATCATAAATAGATATAATAAGCACCCATAATAGAAAAGGTCTCAGATATCAAGGTATAAATCATAAGGATGTCCATGATATAGGTACATATATGGTCAAAATGGAGAAACACGGACCTTTAGAAATCAAGAGAATTGATCAGGTGCCGTGGAGGAGTAAGCATCCCCGGTAACACCCGCCGTGAGTTCACAGTCAAATTAAAATGAAATACGCGAGGAACTAATCCTCAGCATAATTTGTACAGTCGTCTCAACGACCGCCATCGAACAGATAACTCAACATTTCACTTAGTGAAACAGAGTAGTCGCAAACAAGACTATTGAAGATTGAAATTTGCGGAACGTTGACATCAAACGCGGTTTTCGATATCCCTGTGTCAATAATTTGTCAGTGAGTAGTTTACCTCTGCATATGAAATGTTCATATTTTGAACTGGCATATCTTATCATTTGTGAAATATAAACTCCTTATGTGGGTGATTGTGGGATATTACGACTTAAATGTCGAAAATTAATGATGGGAAAGCCAAAATCGTCGAGTTTGTCGTATAGCTTAGTTGTTTATTTCCCGTCTGTGTCTATAGTTAGTAAAATTTCTAAGTATGAAGCATGTGTGCTTGATTCTGTTGACAAAACGTGAATACATCTAAATGTCAAATTTAAGGACTTATGACCTTACTACAGACTGGTACTTCCTACAGAAATGGCAAAGCGATATAGATAATTCACCTAAAGCAATCAGCCATAGAAATTTCAAAACAACACTGAGTTTAGAAAGTTATCTTGTACACCTCCCAAACAAAAATTCAAAGATTTTATGTAACTTTAGATGTTGTAATTTTAATTTTCAATGGAAATCAATAGATGAATAGATGGCATAATATTCCAAGATGTGAAAGAAAGTGTACACTTTGTAATTTAGATGGATATCATTGTCTTTTAAAATGTAGTGATATTGATATTGCATCCATAAGGGAAACATTATTACCTGAAATATATCATAATAATTCCATTTTATTTAAATATAGAAACCTTACCAATTAAGTAAATTTATAAGTTATATAAGAAACAGAGTCCAACCTCCAGGTTGATTTAGAGCTTCACTTATCATGTTAATTGCGCATGTGCTGATTTGATTTGTATTGTATATTTGTATATATTTATTTGTTCTCTACACTGATGTAAATTAGTTTAATAGTTAATAGTTAGTCATTGTCATTTTCATTGTGAGCACAGGTGAGACGACACAGTTTAATTGCTTAAAAAGACTATAAAACAATTTCCGGCGATAATTAAATTTGAATATTAATCAAATAATTACAATAGTCATTTATAAATATATATACAAAGAAGTACAAAGCAACGAATTAAAAAATGAATGCAACAGTGTAATTCATAATTATAATTTCATTAAAGTCTGTAAATTTAATGCTGTAAATAACACCCAAGTCTTCTCCGAATTCACACCTATAAACTGCTTCCAATTTGTGATGATAATTATAGGATGTATGCCTGAAATACGTGATGCAGACGACAATCCTTGCACTTATGTTTAACCTATCGTTGCGGTACTCAGTTTATAAAAAAACGATAAAGAATTAATGCAGAACAATATCATAATTCACTTATAAAATGACAAAAAAGTAACGGTGTTCACATCAACCATTATCGAATTAAAAATATTTTTTTAAATGAAAGCTATTGTAATTTATATCAGTATTCTATCTCCCATTGAAGCGCATCCGCCCCTGGGAAATCCGGATCTATTTTTCATCTGAAGTATGATTTGACCACAACGACGACGACGACGCCGATGATGATGATGATGACGACGACGACGACGATAGCATATTTTTTTGTCATTATCGAGGTAAAATATATTTTAACTACAGCCGGGAAGTGATCGACACGGGAAAAAAATACAGCTTCTTTAAATTTCAATTTCAATGGCAGTCGGATTTTTTCCAAATTAGTATCGTAATACAGTCTATTACATCTAGGCGACATTTTAATGCGGATACACCTAATGGGGATTTTGCGTGTGGTTTTATGGAACATTGTAACTTAAAACTACAAGAACAAAGGTTATAAAGCTCACAATAAAATAAAACCTCAATCTCAACCATTGAAAATGAGATCGTGAGTATACCCGTGTTTTTAACTGACAGAGAAGCGGGTGGATTTGAGTATGTACAAAAGTTTTACACTTCCGCGATTTGAATCCCTTGCCTGTACCGTTCACAGAAGCCAATATTTATCCCTCTGCCAACATATATAGTTAAATGACATAAAGTACAAGTACTTGGATAGGGAGATCTCAAATAACTATTGATCCGCCAATGATATCTTCTTCTGTAGATATAGGAATGACCACTCGGAAAATAGAAATTTCATAAAAGAGGTATCGTTTAACAAATTAACAAAAGAATTATTGGGGCTTTCCACTTTCCAGTGAATTTTATTATTCTTCCCAGAATTTTTGGACACAGATTCCTCAAAACCAGGAAGACTTAGAGACTTCAAACTTACATCAATGATAGATCACCAACTAAAGATGTGCATGAAATTTAGTCAAGGTCATTGGGTCAAAGGTCAAGGTCACAGAGACCAAAATTTCGAATTTTATGTTCCGCGATAACTGGTGACAGACTCAACACAGGAGCATGAAACTTCTGTCAATTAGTCTCATAGATTTTTTCTAGAACTGTATACTTTTTAAAGGTCACAGGGTCAAAGGCCAAGGTCACAGAGACCAAAACATGAAATTTTATGTTCCGCGATATGGTGACAGACTTATCACAGGAACATGAAACTTCTATCAGTTAGTTTTATAGACTTTCTTTAGAACTGTATATTTTTTCAAGGTCATAGGATCATAGGTAGGTCGCAGACACCAAAACGTGAAATTTTATGTTCCGCGATAACTGGTGGCAGACTTAACACAGGGACATGAAACTTTTGTCTGTTACTCTCCTAGTGATTCTCTAGAAGTGTATACTTTTTTAGGGTCATAGAAATAAAAGGGCAAGGTGATAGAGACCAAAACGTCAAATCTTTTGTAATACGATAACTGGTGACAGACTAAACACAGGAACTGTGTACTTTTTCAAGGTCTTTTAGTCAGAGGTCAAGGTCACACAGACCAAAACGTGAAATCTTTTGTAATGCGATAATAAGTGATATAATCAACACAGGAACATTAAACTTAAGTCAGTTAGTCTCCATGACTTGCCTTAGAACTGTATGCTTTGCAAAGGTCATTGGGTCAAAGGTCAAGGTCAGACAGATCAAAACATGAAATTTTATGTAATGCTATAACTGATAACAGACTCAACAGAGGAACATGAAATCTATGTCAGAAATTATCCTTGACTTTCTCTAGAACTTTACACTTTTTCAAGATTATTGGGTCTAAAGGTCAAGGTCAGAGAAGTAAAACACATCGGATGTAATGTGATAACTGGTGACAGACTTAATGCAGGAACATAAAACTTATGTCTCCCTGACTTGCATGAAACATAGATTAAGGACAAAAGACTAATCACGATTACTTATCTTCAACATGACTGTCTTTTCATGGACACTGGAAAGCCCATGTCTTTGTCTTGACAAAATCTAGTTATTATTATCTATGCCAACAAGGATCGACGTCTGCAAGGAGTGCACGATAATTTTGAATTACAATGATAAGTATCCTGTTTTCGTGGTTTTGTCCATACATTAAGTATTATTATCACGCGATTAATTTTTTTTTACCAAACCAGTACTTCATCTTACCATGTTTACACTTTTAAATTTACAGGGGATACACCAAAAGTATTAAATCGATACATTTGTCGAGTTTATTCCTTGGTAAATCCGAAATGTGTACGTGCAATAGATTTACGACGGGTGTGAAATCTAGTTCAATTTACAGATTAAGCTACTCAATAACTGGAAACACCCTTTTTCTTTTACAATTATGACCCCACGTGCTTGGAATATCTAATTATAATTTTTCAAAGGTCGGTGATGTTTTACAAAGAATATCTGACGGTATTGTTCCGTGTTTACTCTGTTTGATGTACAATATTGATGGTTAATTTTGTATTGCAAATGATGTGAAAATAAACATATATTTTTATTGTATTGCAAATGATGTGAAAATAAACATATATTTTCACTATTTTTTGCAGGAAACTTGATATATGTTCCGTGAATGCACGCGCAAAGAAATAGAAACGAATGGAATATATTCTGGTAATAATAAAAATTCAATCTACATTTCGATAATGGTTGTTGCACAGCTCTGCATCTCAATTAACTAATATTATTCTGCAAACCTCAATATTGTTCAAAAAGCAGAGGTAATATGTGTACTCGCGTGCAGCAAGATGCAAGCGGATGAATATCGCACTCTTCTGGCACGTGCTGTCTCGGCACGAACCGTATTTTCGTGACACACGTGGAATATATGATTCTAATTGAAAGAAAGCTTGCGTATTGTATTCAGTTCTTACGAAGACAAGGGTTTAGAAATTTAACGAAATATTTACCGTCCCAAACTAATCAACGTGTTGCTAAACAAACGGGGTGACAGCCTTGATAAAGACATAGAACATGTAAAAATAAAAAAGACTGAAATTGGACGAAATCAAAGTTGTGCTGACTTTAAGCACATAAACCTTCTGACGTCACAATGACATGCTTTGTTGTGATTTATAAAAACGTCACAATGTTTAGAAATATATAAGAGAGATTTTGACTTAAGAACACTGAAAATAATATTTCATTTTTATTTAACACTTTAACGCATTACACCTGCCTTTGCTTTAGTTTCAATTTCCCAGTACTGATCGAACTCGTCATGGACTTTGCTTTTATTCCATGTACTTTTTATATCGAAAAAATATGATTGAATCCTTCAGAGTTACTCATTGACCGCAAATATCATATTATAAGCAAAATTTATTCATTCATAAAAAAGAAATAATATATAGAAACGCGGTGGGCACCGATGCAAGGCGTTGCTCTATCTTATAAATTATTCCTCTTCACAATTCAAATTCTAATATAAATCTTGGAATCAAATGAGCTTAATTTTAAATCTAAGTTAGTACAGTTCAGCGATCCTCTTAAATCATATCTCAATGACTCTCGCAATAACATTTGTATAATCAGAGAGCCCCGTCATTCCCCGCAATTTTCAAGACACATTTAAACATTCTTTGTACAAGAGACGGCAGACGCACAATTTCAGGTGCTGCGGTTTGCATTGTTGTGGTTTCACCTATTTCTGTAAATGGGTATTTAACCTAAATAATTATTTCCCCAGTATTGGATTTCACTTGCCCGCCCTGATATAAATAAATAAAAGATCGAAGGAAACGGTAGAAAGAAGAAATTCTTAAGTTTCAAGACCACATATTCGACTGATGGTTTAGATTGTGTTTTTTTGGACATATACGATATATTTTTGGACACTTTCCCCGTCAATTTCATTATGTTAATTCAAGCTTGACTAATGTAAATGAACAAATGCATGTAAGCTGCAAGTGCAGTAGAACGGTTTCTTTCAAAACTATTTTGGAGATTTTTTTTCTGTGATTTTTTATGGCAGGTAAAAGATATCCAAACCGGTAGCTAGCTTTTAAAAGAAATTAATCTGATTTAATAGTCCTCTGGTTTTGATTGAAAGAGTAATTGCATATTTACACTTGAAACGGGGAAATTAAATTAGATGTCACATCAGTTACGTAACAGTTTAAGCCTTTACATGTGACAAACTTTATGAATTGATCGGTAAATATTTAAGATTTTTCAGACGATATATGTTCTGCGCTCGTGCGGTACAGACGGAAAGACAAAACCTCGCCGTTGAACGCCAGTGTTTGCATTTTCGGCATCACTTGATTCCGAAAAGGCAAATTTAACAACTACCTGTAAATATTTAATTAAGACTGAAATTCTATTGAACATTCTGAAATAACTGTTTTGTTTCATGGTTTAACTCAGCTGTTTGTATTGGTCGAATCCAACGTGTTTACACGTCGGAAAAGAACATCAATAGTTCGTGGATCAAGTCAAGCGAACAATGCGTGCAGGTGGACAGGGCAGCAGCACTATCAAAAGACATCATGTTTAGAAAAGTCATTTGATCATACTGATTGAATTTACACGATACAGTATCAATAAAGATTTCCTGAATTAAGGTCTTAACATTCAAACAAGAAAACTGTAAATCATTTGGAAATCTAGTCATTTAACACAGTTGTCATAAAATGTTTTTCCTCTATTTCATCTCTAAATTTTATTTCATTATCTGGATTTCAATGAGTTCCGTGGAGTGTTACTTTTTTCGTTTGCTCTTTCGGATTATAAAATATATCACTGATTACTACAAAATCACTCCTCATTGTCTGCTACATGGATTACGAGGTCAAAGGCCTCGGGATTGTAATATCATTTTTGAGGAGGTACGTTGTTTCATAGGTTGAAAAAGCGATTGACAATTTATTATAATAGACAAAATATTGTACTTACCGAATTTGAATATACTGTATAAAAATCAAGAAGAAAAAATGTGTTTACCATCAATTTTGGTACATACTGTAGAATAGGAAAATTTCGTGGTGTTAAAATTTCGTTATTTGAAAAATAATAATATTCGTTGACATTAAATTTCGTTGAAATTGAAAACGTGTTTGTAAAAAACATATTATAATTACTTGGTGTGATTTATTTAAATTTCGTCATGGTTTAAATTTCGTTGATGAATGAAAACAAAGAAATAAACGAAATCTAAACCACAACGAAATTTTGATTCAACAGTAGTAATGTACGAATGGAAAGACAGTACTTCTTTATTAAACATAGAACTTTTGATCATAATACAGATAACTGTACAGTGGGAAAATAATTCGCGGTCTTAATATTCGCTTTAGTTAACGGTGTTAATAAATCTGTGATATTAATAAAAAATGAATAATTGTGTGGAATGTGCAATTTTTAGCGAGTCGCAATTTTAGCGTTTAGTCCCTAAATCAAACGATATATAAGTTTAGCGAGAAGGAATTTCGGAGATTTCATGATTTTATTCAATTTTAGCGACCTCTCCACTCTCGCTAGTAATGCCAAAATTGAATCCTCGCTAAAATCCTGCTTATACTATATATATATATAATATATATATATATATATATATATATATATATATATATATATATATATATATATATATATATATATATATATATATATATATATAACACCAATGGAATTAAAGCCGCAAGTTACTTCGTCTTTGGTCTGATCGGTAGGTATTCACACAAGATGCCGATTCAAACTAGAGTACCATTAACTATATGACGACCTCGCTCTGTTTATATCAGCATGAAATGAATCGTTACAATCAGATTTACAAAGTTACATTATTCTTACTTACAATAATGATTATTTAACAAGACAATTCCTCTTACCTTTATGAATGCGCACACAAAACTTGCTGATAACACTTAGCAAATATTTCTACTTATGTAATAATAGATTTACAAAAAGAATACTTTAAGAGAGCAACGTAAGATTTATTATTAGTTGCAAGAGGCATGGCGCATTATAGAAACCCCTCCATGGAACGGGTATGTCCATAGTGTAATTCGATTCTGTGGCCCAAATATGGCACAGGCGTGTAACAATGGCAACGATTGATTCAATAAAAAATCATGCAAACTTCCGAAGGGCCCGCCGATTAACCACATACCACCATATACTTAAATATTCCCGCGATTGGATAGAATAGCGGGAATTATTTTTCTGTATGTTACGAGTGAACAACTTGTTCGATGTCACGTGTTACGAGACACGAAGTAACGCACACTGGGGTTTTTGGCGGTCATTCTAGGCCTGACCGTCAAGCATTTAACTAAGATTTAAATTTATATATATATATATATATATATATATATATATATATATATATATATATATATATATATATATATATATATATATTATATATATATATATATATATATATATATATATGTTTTAAAGATAGTTTATACTTGTGCATATTTATTCGATGTTAGCTTGTGCGTCAAGCTCCGGAGGCGGCGCTATTCAGGCACTACAAGCACAGGTTTCCATAGTTTTTTTTACTTTTAAAATAATAATAATAGTAAATGTAGCTAAGTTTTTAATCTGTGGTTTTTCCTGGGTGGCATTCGTCGCTGGCGAAGGAGTTGCATATTCTGAAAACAGTATACATGTGTATAGGAGTAATACATCGAAAACGTAGTGGTGGCAGATAATTTTCTAAGAAAATTTTTCATAATGACTAAATAAAGTGTATTGTATCTATATTTATACTAGAGAAAGTTTCATCATTAGACCCCGACTGCCTAGATATCTCACCAGGCTAATTGTTATTTGTATTGTTGGTTTATAGTAAAGAGAAGAATACCACATACTGCCCAGTATTACAACATAATACCCCAGAATTCCACATACTACTATTATGTATTTGACATTCTACCCGACCTATAAGCTTTCAATTTTGTGCACAAAAGTCAATTCTTTGACACAAAACCCAAATCTGTGCCACAAAATTCAATTCTGTGGCACAAAATTGAATTTTGTTCCACAAAATTCAATTTTGTAACACAGAATTGAATCTTGTCACTCCGAAGTGGATTTTGCGGTACAAAATTGAAAGTTTGTACATACAAAAATTGATTTTGTGGACAAAATTTAGCAATGTCCCACATGGCGCCTCGTAGCTCAAGTGTGGTATGCTTATACAGATAGTAAAGTCGAATTAATCATTTGGAATTTTGTTTTCGCGGGCAATATTCACAAAATATATTAGAACGTTAGAACTTTTATGCTTGTATATAAAAAAAAATCTCAGATATCAAAGTATAAATCAATAGCATGTCCAAGACATAGATACAAATCTGGTAAAATGGACAAACACGGACCTCTGGAAACCAAGAGGTGGGATCAGTTGCCATGGAGGAGTAAGCATCCCCTGTCGACCGGTCACACCCTATATATATTCTTTTGTCATTGTACAACAATCTAAGTAGTAAAACAACAAATATTTTGTTTTTGAAAAAAAAACACATCTAGAATCTAATGTCCCATTAAAGATAATCACAAAACCGGCCAGTGTCATTTCTTATACAGATTGCGTGTGAGATTGAATATTGAGTATTTGTTTTCTTTCGCTATTTTTCGGAGTATATTTATATGTCTACTTAGAGGAAATCGTGTTAATAAACGATTTTATACCTGCAGTAATACTATATGCGTTTTAAATTTTTTAAAGGCAGATGAGAGAACCCGGATACAATGTACACAGGAAGAGACGATCGGCTTCCCGCAAGTAAACTGGCAAACTTTCTCACAAAATTAAATCAGGTTCCAGTGGGGCAAGAACCTGCGCTGATCGGAAGTGAGCAGATACTCTAACCATTAGGCCACCCTATATTTGGAGGATACCTTCGTGGCATGATATATCGGTTTAATATATCGATAAGCCAGGATCGAGTCGAAAATCACGACCCACTGTGAGTGGTCTAGGTCGTTCTGTAAGATGAAAATATCATGACCTCGATCTCATGTTCACGGATGTCCTCTGCAGTCGTTGTTTTATTTCTCTCTTTCCAAGTCCAATGCATTCCCACCTGTCGAAGAAAGGAAGACATCCTCAGCGAATAAGATTTGGCACTTGGAAGTGTATTGTATTAAGTAATTCTGTTTGTCGTGCGTGCCTAAAAGGTGTAAATCGTTTTGTTAATCGAGATTTTACATTTGTACTTTTGTATACAGTGTATAGTAATAGGGGTTTCGTTCGTGATCTTAACATTGTACGCTACATCTCTATGTCATCTTTGTGTTATATAAAATTAGCATTCGGATCATATTTCTTCATGATATTCTTGTAATGTCCTCTTGATTATTTACAACAATGTATTTGATGGATTGATACTTGTTGCATTTATGTAATCGGTTTACGTTGCATAATTGTCCAAAATATTTTGTAACCCTTACAGATGTTATATACCAGATTCAAATATATATATGGTTTTGTGGATTTCCAGTAAACAATATTCAAAGATCAAAATGAGGTGCATGACAAAAACCATATTGCACGCCGATGGACAGTAACCTAATTCAAAAGTCACATGTATAATTTCTTCACAATCTTGTCAATAAAGGCTACTCAAGGAAACTAAGACAGGTGACTTTTATATAGAGGTTTATTCATTATAAAGAAGAATGAAGAAGTACCAAGATAATCGAAGATCCAAGTCCATTGGAATACGACAAATTAGATATTAAAACAGTCTCAATATAAAGAATAAGTGCGAATCAAAAACGGATGGAACCGGTCAATCAATTGAACAAGTACCAAATCTGGGTTTCTCAAGCAATTTTCACAAATGTATAGGAATTGAATAATGTTTATGCCTGTGTACATCTCTTTTCTAAGTAAAAAAGGAAATATTAAACGCGACGATTGCAGATTTCCCATCGTAAGTTTTTCACATTTAAATAAACAACCCAGCAATCATCGGCATATGATGTTTATATCTAAAAATAATCCGATATGTCAGGGGATGCTTACTCCTCCATGGCATCTGATTCCACTTATTGATTTCCAGAGGTCCTTGTTTGCCCATTTTTTCCCAAATTTGTGCCTATATTCTTGACATCCTGGGGATTTATACTTTTGGTTTTTAAAATATTTTTTGTTTTTACCATCGAGTACGTATCGCAGTTGGTGGACATTTTGTCTGCGAGGATACTTGTCGTTTGGTACATACATTCTATAAATTAAAAAATGCATTCTGGATAACAAGGCGCCCAGTATAAAAAGGTGTCCTTCTCTCGAGTATACCGGGAGCACAGACTTGCAGAGATTGGTTGGTGCTCCTCGAGTTGTCCTCAGCGACATAACCAACATATATATTGAAAATGAACTCAAGTCGAATCTGACATTTTTTATGGGCACATAAGCATCATTATGCCTGTACAAGAATTGGTCTAGTATATATATCATCCATTTCAAAATGTTCTATCAAAAAATGTAAAGCATGTAATATACTAATAACTGATCAGAGATACACTAGTAATCTGACAAATAAGCATTACAACACCAGAAGCTGGGATCATCTGGATTGTAAAACGTTGTTTACGGAATTTAGTGTACCTTGTGTGGATTAATTTGTGTTGGCGAGACAAAGGGGGCCCTTAAATAAAGTATCTGGTATCTGTGTATCTGGTCATCGATTTGAGGTTAATAGTGGGGTTCAGCAGATGCTCTATCGACATTTCAGCTCCCATGACCATTCCATATTGTCTATGAGAGTGTGTATGATTGAAAAGATATACCACCGGACCAACGATCCCACCTTGAATACCCCATTCCGAAGATAACGTGAAGAATATTGGATACCACAGCTTGGCACTGCATACCCTTATGGATGTTCACAGTGTAGTAAAGTCAATGTTATGGAACTGTTTAATCCATAAGTAAAACGTAAGCGAAGTCACGGACATCGGTTATACAACAGACCAAACATACATGATGTCACTTTTCATCTCTTTTACCTTACGTTAAAAATTGGGTATTCATCACGTTCACAGCAAACTTTATTATATTCCTTTTACACTTCTTACTGAACTTTTTCAGGAAGCAAGAATGAACCCCATCACGGATTGTTCAACCCCAGAATACACAGAAGCAGAATTCATTCTAATACTGCTAAATCAAAAGAAGAAAAAATCCTTTAATCTGACATTTAGATATATAGAATGCATTCAAATGCTGCTGGGGCCTGACACAGTCGGTAGTGCGCTCGACTCTTAATCGTAAGGTCGTGAGTTCGAGTCCAGCCGACATCAGGTTGGTTTCCTGTTCTTTGGATGAGACAGTAATAACCGAGGTCTCGTGTCACAGTAGGTGTCGGCACGTTAAAGAACCATCACTGCTCAATAGCAGTAAGTACCGAGCATAGGCCAAAATTTGAAGCCCTTCACCGGCATTTGGTGACGTCTCCATATAAGTGAAAGATTCCTGAGTGGGACGTTAAACAACAATAAACAAACAAATGCGGCAGAGGGTTGTATGAGTACCGGCGATTAACATTATATAAACCAATCCTAACATGTGAAGGAAATCTTATTACAAGTAAACAGGATAATACTTTACGAATGAATAATTATGAAGCTATTGATGAATTTTTACGCACTAGTAAACGGTTTCAGTTGATCTACTCATCTCATATGTGATTATAATTCTATGACCGAGTGGGGAGAGGCTGCGCTTTGACCTAAGGCATAATATATCATCCTTGGTAAGTAAGGGTTCGAGCATTCATGGTGTTTACGGCGTTTCTGTCAATTAGACTTCATCAGTTGAGCTCCAATTTGAAAAGTATGTGTATTTTCTAAAGAGAAAGTGGTATCATACAAGGCCAAATAATATCTCTTAAAGTATAGTCGAAATCCGTCTAAGAGTAAAAATTGTATAAAAATGACCATCTTAGCATCAGAAAATTTTCGAATTTAAATGGTGTTATCAGTGCCAAATATTACTTTAGTATAAGATGAACAGCTGGTACCGAAATACTTAAGTATTTTGAAGTTAATTTAACAGGATTTTTGTATATATATTGTATAAGGAACAGTTAAATAAGAAAGACTAGCCTAAAAGTATAGCACTGACGGTACCAATGAATAAGGAGGTTCTTCTGTGTGACGTAATCACCTCAACAAAGTTTTTGGTCAAAATGTTATCAATGTGTATAATGTGAACTGAAATTTGCATCTCTCTCATTCTCTCAGCAGTTGATTTTACAGCAATGCATACAACAAACACGTCTTTCACTTTGAACGTCTGTCCTTATGATATATCTACATATAAACATTTCATATACAGACTAACTGATAATTTGTTGTTACAAGGTTATCTAGAATCGCATTTGATGTCAACTTTCTGCAATTTAACGGTATTTATAATTACCTTGTTTGCAATTACTATGTTTCACTTAATGAAATCTTGTTGCAGTTGTTGAGTCGTCTGTACCTGTTGTGACGAGGGTTGATTCCTAACATATTTCATTCGAATTTGACTGTGGACTCACGGCGGGCGTGACCGGTCAACAGGGGATGCTTATTCCCCCATGGCACCTGATCTCACCTTTGGATTTCCAGATGTCCATGTTTGTCTAATTTTCATCAGATTTGTATATTGTATCTTGGACATCCTGAAGAATACTATTTTGGTATATGTTATTTTTGTTTACCTATATAGGTAGTAATAAGAAAGTCTAAAGGTTAGTACATCTACAACAGATACACGAATTAACTTCACCAATCAGCAGTGTACTTTATACTATGGTTATAATAAGCGACTAACACGTAATATAAAATTGACGATGATTAGTTCCCTACTTAATAGTACAGTATACTATCTCACATTATGATGATATCAGTAAATTAAGTTTTGCGCAATAATGATAATAATTCATTTTCATGCACAAAAAATGTCAATTTGAGATATATTTCAAGTATTTAAAATTTCCTTGAAAAACACGAGCAACAGGAATTCAATTTGATATGCATTTAATTCGGCTCTATATTTCATATCTAATTTGTTTATTTTTCTCAACATTTAAAAATAGTAACTTATATAAAACATAAAAGTAAACAAATTTTAATACTAAGTAGCTATCTAGTAACTAACTAGGTATGAATGCATATGCGAGTATAAATAATGTTGGAAACTATATCAGGTCATATAGAAATATAAAAATACCCTAATGTGCCGAGTACAATGTTATACTAGTAAATTTCCAAACACCTACATTTGTTCTAGTGGCTAATGCTGTGAATTTCATGTCATGACGTCTTCTCTAGTAAGTATAATATTTCGATTCGACTGGGTGGAACTTTTGCTGATTATGGGGAAGAGATCAATGCTTTGCCCGTGGAAATTATAAATAAGAGTTTTCTCCCAACCATTTAAAAAACCAATCGCCAACATATCAAATATATTGATTTGTGTAAACACTAATAAAAATATCTATATCATTACATAGGTAAACCATCGAGCATCGATACTGAATTTTAAATTCAAATTATTGATCATTTAATAATTAACATTTCCCGTGTGTAGTAATTTAATTGCTTATATAAATATCACGGTAGTGACTTCCGTATCACGGTTATAGATAAAAACTTTCTTTGATTTTCATCACCGTCGCTGTATATACTCATTACAAATTGTTTGAATCATTCCACCCATAATCCGCTTATGAGTTTAGATATTTTATTTTTTCTTCATTTGAACTGGTAATATGTTTTATACATTAAAATTTATTTTATAGCTTTTCAACCAGAGATTTGTTGTATGTCTGTATTAACTGATTTCATCTGTGATTTTTTGAGTAATACCTTTACATTCAGCGTGAAGGCAATAAATTTACGGTTTGGCTTTAATGGCTCCAATCGTATTTAACGTTTCAAAATGCCTAAATTAAATCACGAACTATTATGTGAATTTAACCGATACCAACAAAAATTGAAAAAAGTATTCTAATTGATATTTCTGCAATTTTATCTCTTGATCTTCTGCCGATGCAGAGCAATAAAGTCTTCCTAAAAGAAACATACGGCAACTGCTGAAAACAGCCCAATAAGATATTACAAGTTGTCAAGAAAATGAATCATTTAAACGAATCTATGATTTATATTCGTTCAAGAAAAAAGTTTAAGGCTGGATGAAAAATTGTCTGACAGGACAGAAGTCAGTGTCACTGTTCAAATAAACAGCTTTGCTTCTGCTTCAGCGCACAATATTGCTGTATAATTCTCCGTATTTAAATCTGATTAAATCAAGAATAAAAGTGTCGAAAGCCAAGTACATGTTATATCAAATGAATTTGCCAACGGTAACGTATTTAATTCATCAATTTTATTTACTGTTATTCGAGAAGGTAGAATGTTTTTGAATACAAAATCAAATACTCCTTCAATACTACAGAAAAGGTTTATATATATATATATATATATATATATATATATATATATATATATATATATATATATATATATATATATATATATATATATATGTGTGTGTGTGTGTGTGTGTGTGTGTGTGTGTGTGTATGTGTGTGAAATATATATGTTTTTATTTGTTGAATATATGTTGATGTGTCTTGAAGAAAGAATATATTGTTTTTGGATAATTTCGCTGGCGATTTTACTTTTAAACATTTATCATTACGACAGTATTTATTAAAGGGACATTAGCCGTGTTTCTGTAAATATGTGTTCGTTTTACTACATAGATTGATGTACAAAAACAAATAAAATATATACACATGAATAAAAATGTTATATTTTTATATATTTTGTGAAAATAAGGTCGGGTCCAGTGTGGTATGTACATGCAAAGAGTAAGATCGAATTAATCATTTGTAAAGGAAAAATGGCAAAATGGATTTCTCAAGCAGTTTCTTCAAAGTATGTAGGAATATAAAAAATTGTTATGCCTGTATATGTCATTTTGTAATTGTATATCAATCTTAGTGGCAAAAAAGAAAGAATAAGTTTTGGAAAAAAAGAGAGAGCATATTGGTAGTTAGATAAATACATGTAGTTATATAAAATGTTCCTACATTCATCCTCATTTATTTTTTAGTGTAAACAGGTGATGATTTCTATTTTTTTTTTAAATTTTTGCAATACCACATACATTCAATACTTTTGATTAATCTTAGTTTTCCTATTGAGTGTCACAGAAAAAATAGAAATTTTGTTTTCCAAAGGAAACCTTCACAGGGGCATACTGTTGAATGATACACTTCTTTTCGTCTATAACTGATTCTTTTATGATTTTGAATTTGTTTGCTACAGGTATGTGAAGATGCGGTTCACGCAGGTCTTTGACACGCGCGACGCCGAGGAGTTCTATTAAGCCCATGTTACGTTATTTTGATATTCAAATTTTGGAGGACGTAATTCTTTGTGACCTCTCTTGATCATTTAAACATCTCTCGGAGAATTTGACTTATTCAAACTTATTGAAATGTTATGGCTTTTGTGGTATTTATTCATCCCGGCGTGGTTCGTATCAATCAAAGAGAAGGAGCTCAAATCACAAAGATTATATCTGAAATCACCACTTCAATAGATAACACTTTTTGCACTATATTCATAGTTCATTCAGTAATTGTTGCTAGAGTTTACAAAGCAATTCTATGTTGTATAATCCAAATGTTTAGCCGTTGTTGCTCCTCCATGACTTCTTATAGACATATGACCGTTATTTTCACATACTATCGTGCCGAGCTCTCATATTTTATTTTCGCTTTTTAAATTCTGTTTTTAGTACTGACTTGAAGAGATGAACATGAATTTATCATCTTTGGAAAAATGTCTGTATAAATGTGTTTAAAATGAACTTATCAAATTAGATATACATAATCAGTAGGCACACAATTCGGCATCTTTCTTCATGGGTATATACGGTTTATATGAGGTAAATACAAACCACTTAAGGCGCCATTAACTCTTTGTAAGCCCAAGTGTCTTGATTTAAATGTAGATTATTAAAAAGGCAATGCTTGTTTTTTTTCGGTAAAAAGATACATTTAGTTATATGATAGAAACCATATACAAAAAGAGTTTTATGACACTCTGAAAAAGGTACCGGTTATTCAAAGCACCTCGATAGAATGATTGTCTTGTTTTATTTCAGTCAAGGTGGCTTGATGAGTAAATTGGAATACTTGTCTGAATTGAATATTCTTTCTGCATTTTTATTCTATTGATCTACTTTGGTCGGTACTAGCACATGGTTTTATATACACATAAAATATGAAAAAGAAAGAAAAGTCGAAATTGTAAAACCAATTGAAAAATGAAAAACAGAAGGGCAAATAATGATAATACATGTAATAATAATAAAAATACTAATCAATGTATTAATTGATAAATTAATTTATTTATTTATTAAATTAACTATCAATACATCGAATTAAAATGTAAAAAAACGCAAAAAGTATCACAATTTTACGGTCAATACAAATATTTCTGAAAATATCTCCAAGGTAATTATTAAAGATGTTTCAAAATCTTCATAATAATTAATAACAGTTAAATCATGAATAATAACGGAAGTATTACACTTTTGGAAAACTTACAAAACAATGCAAACAGTATCTAATATTGTAACTGAAAACTCCATGAGTGTGATGTAAAACACCAATGACACAGCAAAAAGTGAATCTCTCTCTCTCTCTCTCTCGTCTCTCTCTCTCTCTCGTCTCTCTCTCTCTCAGTCTATCTCTGTCTCTCTCTGTCTGTCTATCTATCTATCTATCTATCTATCTATCTATCTATCTATCTATCTATCTATCTATCTCTATCTATCTATCTATTTATCTATCTATCTATCTATCTATCTATCTATCTATCTATCTATCTATCTATCTATCTATTTATCTACCTCTCTATCTCTATCTCTCTCTATCTATCTATCTATCTATCTATCTATCTATATATCTATCAGTTAACATTCTACCCTTTTATATAACGTCTGTCATACTAGATCAGATCCATCTTTGTATGTGTAATAGATTTTTCAGTTTTATTGATCTACCAAGACGTATCTTTGACTTTAGTTGTATATTGTGTGTTTGGTTTGGGACACTTACAACAATAGAACTTTAAATTACAGGTAAACATAAAAGATTTGTTGATCCTGAATACTATGGCTAGTACAGTTATCGTAACCAGCTGGTGCCGAACTACCGTATCATACAGATTTTTAATAAATGCAACACGTGTTTACGGAGCTCTTTTCATATTTCTTTAATGTAATGTAGTTTTATACCGAATCAATAGCAGGAGAAATAAATATGCTATTGAAAACAAATTATTGAATTTTGCATTTTGCTGAAGAATCATTAGTCATTCGGACTTATTAAGTCATCTCTTTGTTACTTAGTTTCCCACCAATTGACTTTTAGATCCCCTTTACTCCCCATATTATACAGGCAGTACAAAATAAGAACAGGTGAATGTGTTTCTTAATATTTTAAATATATAGAAAATGAAGAAAAGACATGTAAATATATCTTCTTAAGTGATTGAGAAGCTTGCAAAACATACTAGGGTATTGCGTGGATTTTAAGACGAATTACGTCATATGCACAATTGTAATCCGTACTACAATGGACAGCTGTAGATTTTTATTCAAACATTTCACTTATACGACATGCGAGCTAAAGTCTGGGGTTATCGCACACCAAGGGTTTAATTCATCCCATATCTGACTTAGGTGGGTCGTTGTATTTCAATATTCATGTATAGTTGTCATCATTCATATTTAGATCAAACGCATGTATATTATGAATTTGATAACAGCATTCAGTATTGAATTATACGGTTTTCATTTCTGTTCTTTCATACAACTATTGTCTCTTCTCTGTTTAAGTCAGTCACGTCCCTCTCACACAACTTTTGTGATATCGCCAAGTTGATGTCCGTTCTCTCCCTCTAATGCAATCATTGTGATATATCCTCAGTTGATGTCAGTCACGTCCAAATACAACTATTGTGATCTCTCCTCTGTTGATGTCAGTCACGTCCCTCACACAACTATTGTAATCTCTCCTTTGTTGATGTGTGTCATGCCCCGCACACAAATATTGCAATCTCTCCTCTGTTGATGTTAACCACGTCCTTCACACAACTATTGTAATCTCTCCTCTGTTGATGTCAGTCACGTCCCTCGAACAACTTTTGTAATCTCTCCTCTGTTGTTGTCAGTCACGTCCCTCATACAACTATTGTTATCTCCCCTCTGGAGGTATTAGTTACGTCCCTCGAACTATTGTAATCTCTCCTCTGTTGATGTCTGTCATGTGCTTCATACAACTATTGTTATCTCTCCTCTGGTGTTATAAGTCACGTCCCTCACGCAACTATTGTAATACCTCCTCTGTTGATGTCTGTCACGTACCTCACACAATTATTGTTATCTCTCCTCTGTTGATATCAGTCACGTCCCTCACAAAATTATTGTTATCTCTTCTCTGGAGATATTAGTCACATCCCTCACACAACTATTTTAATCCCTCCTCTGTTGATGTCAGTCACGTTCCTCACACAACATTTGCCATCTCTCCTCTGTTGATGTCAGTCTCTTCCCTCATACAACTATTGTTATCTCTCCTCTGGAGATATTAAGCACGTCCCTCACACAACTATTGTAATCTCTCTTTGTTGCTGTCTGTTATGATCCTGGCACAACTGTTGTAATCTCTTCTCTGTTGATATCAGTCAAGTCTCTCACACAACTATTGTAATCTCTCCTTTGTTGATGTAAGTCACATTCCTCATACAAATATTGGTATCTCTCCTCAGGAAATATTAGTCACGTCCTTCACACAACTATTGTTATCTCTCCTCTGTTGATGTCAGTCACGTCCCTCACAAAATTATTGTTATCTCTTCTCTGGAGATATTAGTCACATCCCTCACACAACTATTTTAATCCCTCCTCTGTTGATGTCAGTCACGTTCCTCACACAACATTTGCCATCTCTCCTCTGTTGATGTCAGTCACTTCCTCATACAACTATTGTTATCTCTCCTCTGGAGATATTAAGCACGTCCCTCACACAACTATTGTAATCTCTCTTTGTTGCTGTCTGTTATGATCCTGGCACAACTGTTGTAATCTCTCCTCTGTTGATATCAGTCAAGTCTCTCACACAACTATTGTAATCTCTCCTTTGTTGATGCCTGCCACGTCCTTCACACCAATATTCCAATCTCTCCTCTATGGATGTCAGCCACATTCCTCATACAATTATTGGTATCTCCTACAACTTTTGTAATCTCTCCTCTGTTGATGTTTGTCACGTCCCTCACAGAAATATTGCAATCTCTCCTCTGTTGATGTCAGTCACGTCCCTCACACTGCTGGTGTAATCTCCCCTCTGTTGATGTCAGTCACGTCCCTCATACAACTATTGTAATCTCTCCTCTGGAGATATTAGTCACGTCCCTCACACAACTATTGTAATCTCTCTTTCTTGATGTCAGCCATCACCCTCACACAACTGTTGTAATCTCTCCTCTGTTGATGTCAGTCACGCCCCTCACACAACAATTGTTATCTCTCCTCTGTTGATGTTAGTCACGTTACCCATACACTTATTGTGATCTCTCCTATGCTAATGTCAGCCACAATCCTCATACAGATATTGCGATCCCTCTTATGTTGATGTCAGCAACATCCCTCATACAAGTATTCTGATATCTCCTCTGTTGATATCAGCCATATCCCTCATAAAACTATTGTAATATCTGCTGTAATGAATGCAGTTCTGTTCCTCGTACAACTATTGTGAGTTCTTCTAGGTTGTTGTCAGTCACGCCCCTCAAACAATTATTTTTATTGCTATGTAAATGTCGGGAGCATCCCTCATACAACTATTGTGATACCTCCACTGTTGATGTCAATGACGTCCCTCATAGAATTCTGATGTTGATGCCAGTCACGTCCCTTATTCAAGTATTGTGATTTGTCCTATTTCGATATCAGCCACCTCCCTCAACTATTCTGATCACTCCTATTTTGTCCCTCTCATACAAGTATTGTGAACTCTCCTCTGTTGCTGTCAGCCACATCTAACATACAACTATTGTAATCTCTCCTATGATAAATTCAGTACTGTCCCTCATACAACTATAGTCATCTTCCCTCTCATACCACTCTTGTGATGTGTTGATGTCAGTCACGTCACTCATACAAATATTGTGATCTCTCCTATATTGATGTCAGCGAAATCCTTATACAGCTATTGTTATATCTCCTCTGTTGATGTCAGTCACGTCACTCATACAATTATTATTATATATCCTATGTTAATGTCAGCCAAATCCCTTATACAGCTATTGTTGATGTCAGTCACGTCACTTATACAATTATTGTTATATATCCTATGTTAATGTCAGCCACATCCCTCATTGAACAACGGCAAACTCTCTTGATGTCAGCCAAATCCCTTATACAGCTATTATTATATCTCCTCTGTTGATGTCAATCACGTCCCTCATACAACTATTGTGATTTCCCATTTGTTGATGTCAGGAACATCCCTCATACAATGATTCCGATCTCTTCTGTGTTGATATCAGTCACGTCCGACATACAACTATTGCGATATCTCTTCTGTTTATGTCAGCTACGTCCCTCATACAACTATTATCATCTCTCCTTTGTTAAAGTAAATCACGTCTTTATCATACAACTATTGTGATATCTCCTGTGTTGATGTATTATATTCACGGATATTAAATTTTGCGATATATCGGTTGATAGTTAATATAGAGAAATTAAATGATCGCGAATAAAAACATCTATAGAGTAGTGTGATATCTCCCCTGTTGATGTGAGTCACGTCCCTTTCATACTACGATTGTTGTCTCTCCTCTATTGATGTCAGTCACTCCTTTCATACAACTATTGTAATCTCTCCTCTGTTGATGTCAGTCACGCCCTTATACAACTATTGTAATCTCTCCTCTGTTGATGTCAGTCACACCCTTATACGACTATTGTGATATCTCCTCTGTTGATGTCAGTCATTCCTCTCATACAACTATTGTGATATCTCCTCTGTTGATGTCAGTCACAGTCCTCGTACCACTCTTGTGATGTCTCCTCTGTTGATGTCAGTCACGCCCCTCTTACAACTATTGTGATATCTCCTCTGTTAATGTCAGTCATTCCTCTCATACAACTATTGTGATATCTCCTCTGTTGATGTCAGTCACAGTCCTCGTACCACTCTTGTGATGTCTCCTCTGTTGATGTCAGTCACGCCCCTCTTACAACTATTGTGATATCTCCTCTGTTGATGTCAGTCATTCCTCTCATACAACTATTGTGATATCTCCTCTGTTGATGTCAGTCACAGTCCTCGTACCACTCTTGTGATGTCTCCTCTGTTGATGTCAGTCACAGTCCTCGTACCACTCTTGTGATGTCTCCTCTGTTGATGTCAGTCACGCCCCTCTTACAACTATTGTGATATCTCCTCTGTTGATATCAGTCATTCCTCTCATACAACTATTGTGATATCTCCTCTGTTGATGTCAGTCACAGTCCTCGTACCACTCTTGTGATGTATCCTCTGTTGATGTCAGTCATTCCTCTCATACAACTATTGTGATGTCTCCTCTGTTGATGTCAGTCACGCCCCTCTTACAACTATTGTGATATCTCCTCTGTTGATGTCAGTCATTCCTCTCATACAACTATTGTGATATCTCCTCTGTTGATGTCAGTCACAGTCCTCGTACCACTCTTGTGATGTCTCCTCTGTTAATGTCAGTCACAGTCCTCGTACCACCTTGTGATGTCTCCTCTGTTGATGTCAGTCACGCCCCTCTTACAACTATTGTGATATCTCCTCTGTTGATGTCAGTCATTCCTCTCATACAACTATTGTGATATCTCATCTGTTGATGTCAGTCACAGTCCTCGTACCACTCTTGTGATGTCTCCTCTGTTAATGTCAGTCACAGTCCTCGTACCACCTTGTGACGTCTCCTCTGTTGATGTCAGTCGCGCCCCTCATACAACCATTGTTATCTCTCCTCTGTTAATGTCAATCACGTAATTCTCATACAACTATTGTAATATACCCTTTGTTGATGTATTATATTCACGGATATTAAACTTTGCATTATTTCAGTTGATCGAGAATATAGCGAAATGAAATGCTCCCGAATAAAAACATTTATATAGTAGTTTGATATCTCTCCCCCTGTTTATGTTAGTCACTCCTCTCATACAACTATTGCGATCTCTCCTTTGTTGATGTCAGTCATTCCTTTCATACAACTATTGTGATATCTCCTCTGTTGATGTCAGTCACGTCCCTCATACAACTATTGTAATCTCTCCTCTGTTGATGTCAGTCACATTTCTCATACCACTCTTGTGATATCTCCTGTGTTGATGTCAGTCATTCCTTTCATACAACTATTGTAATCTCTCTTCTGTTGATGTCAGTCACGTCCCTCATACAACTATTGTGATATCTCATCTGTTGACGTCATTCCTATCATTTTCATACATCTATTCCGATCACCCCTGTTGTTATCGGTACCCACACTCATATACCTATTTTGATATCTCATTTTTTTTCCTACAACTACCATACAAGTATTGTGGTCTGTTTATTGTTGTTTTTAGTTTTGTTGCTGTACTACTTTGAACTCGCCTGTCAGTCTTGTCCGCCATGTCTTTTTCATACAGTTTTTGTGTCATTTCCTCTGTCGATGTGAGTTCCGTCTCTCTCATTCGACTATTGGGAACTCTCCTCTATCATTTGCGTTCCAAAAAGTGATGTTCTATCAAAAGTTAAGGCCATGCAGGAACTACACACAGTTTTTGAATTAATTAGTTGATTTATTCGCCGTCACATAGTATCCGTCGTTTTAACAGTAAACATTAAAGGGCCTTATATTTAACATTTTGTTGAATATGTTTTGAAACAGAGGAATCCTGCAGAAATGCCTAGCGCAGAAAAGTTAAAACAGTAAATCAAAAATACCTTTCTGCAAGGCCTTTCAAGATACATATTTATTCTTCCGAATACACGGAATAAAACAAAGATGCAATAGCCATAAGAGCGAGATCCAAGCTGTATGGTTCCAAAGTTAATATATGTGTCTCTATATCATTATCTGTGTTTATGTATTAACAACAATATTAAACTAATCATGATACACGTGTTGTTATAATGATGTTAAAATATTGAACGTATATACACGTTTCCGAAACTGGTAATAAAACAGAACTCTACATATTTTTGCATATATTATTTTATATCTGTAACTAATTGCTTCCAGAGCTTGAGACATTCTTTTTGTTATCACAAATTTTGTGTATGCCGTCATTGTTTTAACTTCGTCAGTCACAACGTTACTTCACTGTCAAACACCTGTTGCACACATGCATACTATTTAGCTGTCATTTAACCCTGGACAGGCAGATAGATAAGTGTATGATATTTTACCTGCAGCTTACAGGTAAAAAAATGAAGAGGTGTTTTGTTATCTTAAACTTGTGACTTCGAAATCGGTACCATTAGAATCTTTATTTTGCTATGTCAGCAAATGTAATATTAGTTTGAAGATTTCTATAGTATTTTTCATTTAGGGTAATATTTGTGATACAAAATAGATACGCAGCAGAAGGAGACCAACGACCAACTAAGAAAATATATAGTTTTGTGGCTTCTAACCTGTATAATCTGGTATAATCTGAGCCATTAGCCGGGTTTTTTTGAATCCACTAAGAAAATATCTTGGTTCATATTATTGAATAAATATCTTTAATTTCACAAATCATTTATTAACATTGTGATTTTATCTTTTACAGGTAGCAACACAATAATTGAGACTCAAGCACAACAATTTAGATCAAAGCTGTCATCAAAACCCCAGGGCACCTTAAGTCGGGTGCGGCGCGCCTGCCCTCTGTTTAACCTGTTTTTGTTCAAATCGCTGTATTCGTTTTCATTTTCAGTGTTTGTTAAATATATCTGGAAGATATTTTTGTTGTACGATTGAGATTTGTATACATTTTTAAAAAGTATTTTAAACGGTAATCTAACCTTATATTTCGTTTTTAAAATATTATCGTGATTTTTAAAATAAAGTTATCCTAGCATAAACAATTGCATATATTACTGGAATAAAGACCTTTGAAGTAGCGCTTATATCAATGCATTTTATCTCTTGACTATTTTCACATCGCAGATGAAATATCATTTAAAGGTAGAGAACGTATTAAATATACAGGTAACTCCGTCGCGTATTTTCTTATGATAATGATTGACAGACACCGGCACGCGACAATGTCAATCTACCTTGAAGGATCTATTCATACTTTCGGCACACGCCAATGTAATTTAAAAGAACCAATAAAAAAGGATTACCTATTTGCAGTGAACAGGGTTTCTATTGTTCACCTCCACACATGACTTTTTGTTATTCTTCTGAAAAAATGCACTTAATTTTGTCTCATTAACATAACTGTTTATCTCCCTAATATGACACTAAATATTGAATGTATGACTTTGATCGGTAATAAATTGGAATATTTAAAAGTACTATAAACGGACTTTTCTTTACAAAAAACAATTTTCTTACCTTACAATTAATGGCTGTAAGAAAAATAGAAAAATCGTTTAATTGGTTTTGGTTTCTTGTTTCCTATTCTAAATGCGTTTGAGTTAAATTATATACTTCTGTAGTCGTTTTAATTTCAATAAACTATATCAACAAATTTGTAAAACTTATTATCAAATAAAAATGGTTGTTTGTTATCTTTAAAAGAGTAAACTGTACTAATAGTTTACGAAATCGAGTGCATAAAATGCATTTGAAAATACGATATGCGATTTGAAGAAAATAGTTTGCTCTTAAAAACCATACTGTTCAAATATCTGTTTTTAAATTGTCTATATTTCCAAGTGTTTGAATTTATATCTTCTTACTAATAGCAGCATAATCTATTTGTGTACCAAATTGATATCGACCTGTTGTGTCACAGCTGGTGGGGCGGCGAACCAGACGACACACTCCGATGCAATACATCATATAGAATTTTCTCTGAACAGAAAATAATAGATAGCGGCGTTATTTTGTAGTATTTACACATATTCAATACAAATTTAAGGAATGGTAGTATGAAATTTCACACCTTCGGTAGTGAATAATACGTCATTTTGTCATTGTTTTCGTGGAAAGATACTTCAGTTTTGAGAGTATGTGGCGTTTTTCAGTTTTCGACAGTGATACTCATCTAGTGACAAATACAGGAAACAATGTAATTCCACTTAGTGAAGAACGTAAAATAGGCAACCATACGAGTATCTTTAAAAAAGAATTAATTGTATGGTTGTGTTAATTGAAGGCAATTCCCAAATTATAGATCGAATTATAATAATCGATACATAATCGATACATAATCGATATAAATAATCCAGTGTTGATATGTCCAGTCTTAATGGATAGGTGGTGAGTATATAAATGTCCAAACCTCGGTGAATGATAGCAATCTGACCTTAATGAATGAGTGATCAGTGTATACATGTCTAATCTTAGTTAATGAGTGGTCAGTGTATAAATGTCTAATGTCCCAACCTCTGTGAATGAGTGGTGAGTGTATAAATGCCCAACCTTAGTTAATGAGTGGTCAGTGTATAAATGTTCCAACCTCATTGAATGAGTGGTCAGGCTAGAGATGTCCAACCTCAGTGAATGAGTGGTCAGTATATAAATGTCCCAACCTCAGTGAATGAGTCGTCAGAATAGAGATGTCCAACCTCAGTGAGTGTCCAACCTTAGTGATTGAGTGATCAGTGTATTATTTTCCTTGGTTATTGAGCTATCCAATCTTAGATACCCAGTATTGGCAAATAAATGGTATTTATTTATAAACCTCATTGAATGAGTGGCAATCCAACCTCAGTGAATGATTGGTTAGTGTATGAATGTCCCATACTCATTGAATGGGTGATCAGAATATAAATACAAAAAAAAATTTAATGAGTGGTCAGTGTATAAATGTCCAATTTTAGTTAATGAGTGGTCGGTGTATTAATGACATATAAATGTCCAACCTTAGTGAATGAGTGATCAGTGTTTTAATATCTAGTCACAATTAATGAGTTACCCATACCTAAATACCCAGTATTGGCTAGCCAATAAATGGTAAGTGCCATAACGTATTTGTGACAGTGACATTGATGAAAGATCTTTAATCAGTGAATTTGACCATAATTTCATTTTCGGTTGCATGAGGTAGGATGTTTAATACATAAGCGGGAATTTTGGAGTTCGATCCCCAATACCGGTTCATATTTAAAACATTAAAGAATGTTTTTCTCCAAGGGCTTGATAAAAGGTATTTTAAGTGAATTCTCAAACAGATGTCAGATGATACCCTCATTACAATGTTAACTGTCCATAGCACGGGTAAATTATTATGACATCTTCTGATAAGTGGAAAACGTTCAAGTGATCTAAAAACAACTCATAAAATGATGTTTTCATACTTTTTATCATATTTGAAAAAGTACAGTTAAATATGATTTAATATCTTGCACACATGCTTTGCCACATAATCGTCATTCTTATCTCTTGTATTGCTAAATCACTTAAAGTATACAATAACCTTCCTTGTGGTAATTTTATGTAAGAGATGAAAACAAGGTATATCCATATACTGGGTGACGAAGTGCAAGGATCTTTGCTGTAAGAATGTGAACTTAAACCACCTGACAAATATAACAGTACACTTATCAAAGTATTTATTGTAGGAAAGTCAATAAGACTGTATACAGGTATAATGAGTAGTTGACAAGCAAAAATACAAATTATGAGTTTATCGGAAGAGAGCTTGCGATATACCCGTACTACTTTTAAAATTATTTGTTAAAATTAGCTAAATTAAAATTTTTAAAAATCATTTAAACACCTGTTTACATGCAAATAAAATGTACAACTTTAAAACTAGTTCTTTAAGTATTATTTGTTTATGTAAGTTGATAAACAGAATACCTTGTATATAGGTTTGCAAAACAAAAAGCCAAAATAAATGCCGAAGACGATCGTTTCTGTCGATCAGACTCCATCAGTTGCACTGATGTATAAATAAATGTGGATTTCCAAAACAAACAAAAATTAGATTTTTTAATTTGTAAATATTAAGTACAACTTATCCCTCAGCGGTAAAATGAATAACACAATATAGATATGCAGATGAATCGTTAATAAAATGGTCTCTGTAGAAGTGATGGGTTGTAGAAAATATAATTCCATGCCGATGAGACACCGGGTTCATAGAATTGTGATTAGGTTGAACTTCATGAAAAGCAGTTTGTATGTTGCTTACGATCAGATTTCCAGAGGTTCGTGTTTGTCCATTGTTTTTATCAGATTTGTACCTATATCCTGGACATTCTAAAGATTTATACTTTGGTATCTGAGATTCGTTATAATCTTAAATTCAATTTTAGATTATATTTTTTTCATTCTTTTAATTAATATTCACATATACTTTAAATTCTACATAAAACTTACAGGCAAGTTCCCTTTAAAAGACATCTTAATTTGTTTTACATTATTTGATGTACTTTTAGTCCAGTACAGGTTCGGTAAATAGTTCGGATCAGGTACCACCATATCCCATATTCTAGTCATGCATGCTGTGGTGTCTGCTTCAACTCCATATCAAACCACATTAGAAGTAACAAACCAACAAACAGATAAAAGAGGAAAACAAACCTAACATACAAATTTAAAAGTATCTCATCGCGTATCACACTGCATCAAATGCATAAAGGGAACGATTTGTAACATTATTACTTCTTGCAGGTGGTTTTTGAAGAAAAGCGTAATTTATTCCGAAACTTACAACGTAACTACACTATGACCTTTGCGTAACATAATATAAAAGTTTACCATTAGAATACATTTTACGTTTAAATAAACATGAAATTACCCTACTCATTCGTTGTATTAATGCGCTGCAGATTTGTCATTGCCACAAATTTATGAATGATGTTAAGAAACTTTCCAGACAGCCTTATGTATCGGGTATCACTTTGGATAAATTATTTTTAAATACGTCATAGTACACACGGCTCTCATGTGCATCACCGACAAGGAATGCGGTCTAATTTGCATGCACGAGTTTGAATTTCGTTTGCTAATTCCGACAGGACGTCGCGGTAACATGAGTGAGGTTACATTAATATTTCCTCTCTGACACGTGCTTATCTATAAAACAAATTATATTTTGAGGTTGTTATTTTTGTCATCAAAGTAGCGGGATAGCATTTTAGTTCCATTTCACGCAATGACAAATGATTTGATACTGGCTTTTAACCAAGCCACGCATTCTATTTAAGTAAGGAAATATATCCATATAAAGATTAAATCCAACAATGAGCCAATGAAGACTAAATTGTCTGCGCATGCACGGCACGTGCGACCAGTGTTTGTCTGTTCCGGTAAGCTACGTTTGGAAGCTTTCCATATGACTCCTCTGAATTATGAAAATACAATTTGATAATGATCGTGTGTTTGTTTTGGTTTTAAGAACTTCCTTATTATCACTGGTTATACGCCATACGAGCACACATTGTAAATGTTTTGTGCGATATTGTAAATTCTATATGATATATTATTTCTATTATTGAATAAACGATAAACAATAAAAACGGTTGTCAGTTCAGTTTTGCCTTGTCAAATTATCTGTTCTTGGTCTACAACACCGATCTTTGAAAAAATGTTGAACAGCCAACTTATCAGTATTTTAAGAATATGTTTCTTCCGGTAAAGATAAACAGGGACGAATATTTCTATATAAATAGTATAGATATAAGATGAAATCGCACAACATACAGTCTCCGCAATATCAATTTACCAGAAATCAATACACATGTATATTTCATGAAAGAGTACATGCGTTTTGGTCCACATCTTGTGATGAAATAAATACTATTACAGCTCTGTGGAGCTGAACCAAGTTAATTCTATATTTGGAATAACACCACCTTGTTACGCACATTCAAGTTACATTTACTGCAAATCCGAATTTTTTCATAGGGATTTTTTTTTGGCGATACACAGGTTATAATTTTATTCGCGAGACAATTTATTCGCAATTTCGAATGCACATTTCGTCATACTATTAACATACCTCATTATTCGATAATTCTACATACACACACACACACACACACACATATATATATATTTATCTATCTATCTATCTATCTATCTATCTATCTATATATATATATATATATATATATGTGTGTGTATGTGTATATGTGTATATACAAGTATATATCATCGAAATATAAATTATTTCAAACATAAGCATGTATTAAAATGATTATAAATTATAAAATCAACATTATTACCAATACATAAAAGAATCCTAAAATAATAACATTATTTAAATATGTCCTCAGATATATCTATTCTATCTTCATTTCATGCTAAATATCATAAAATTCCTGATCAATTTATCTTTGTGAGAGATTAGTTTTTTTTAGGGATGAAATAAAATTTAATGTCAATTTTTTATTTTCCGTTATCTAAAATGACGTCTGATGATTGTTTCCTCACAAATATTTCAAAGGGGCATTAGCTGTGTGTACCAAAAGAATCATTTCAATTTTTCAATTTTTCAACTTTTACGAACTGTAACTGTTCTATAACAAATAAAAGCTATACACAGCCATAAACATCTTTAATTTCTATATATTTTGTGAAAATACGGTGAGGTCCAATGTAGTATGCATATACAAATAGAAAGGTTGAATTAATTATTTGCAAGTGAATAGTTGCCCAACTGGGTTTCTCAAGCAATTTTCACAAAATATATATGACTTTAAGAATTTTTATGCTTTTGATTATCTCTTTTTTGTTATTGTTTTTCAATCTAAGATGTAAAAGAAAAATAAATATAAAAAATCCACTGCTAACGACCCTTTAATGCATTTTAATTAATGCTGTCAATTTATTACGTTCCTTAACAAACATCACAAACCTCGAAAGCGAGGTGGATATGTTTCAAATATATACAGGTATATCGAGTTCTGATGATTTAACACAGGTAGTAATTGGGGGATGTCACGTTTTGGGCCTTTAAATTCAAACCCATAAAACTAAAAACCTTTTTTATAATATGTATGACAGGTATTAAAAGATTTCACTTCAATGATACAGGATTATAGTACAGATAAAATGTACGACTCTTAACACACACATGACCGTGTTGACGTCCATATATCAGATTTCGTCACGAGACGGAATACTTCCTACTCATTATTTTCGAATTTAGTGATAAGCCATTGTCATATAAAAATTGTGTTGTAAATTTCACTTCAAAACGTGGATACGATATGGGATTTTCCAAAAGCGAAGATTGTTTAATTTCTATAAAACGATTTCGTGTTTTGTTCTTGGTCTAACAAACACGGATGCGAACATGAGGTTTCCACTTTTTGATAACCTATCATGAGCCCTTGGGACTGAGATGAAACTTATAAATATCTACAAATATCTACATTAAAATAACCTTTTTCATTTGTATTTGAGAATGTTTGCACTACATGTATTAAAATGAATGAGTTTGAAAAAGAGAATAAATTAACGCCAAATCACAAGAATACATTATATTAGAAATACAATACATAAGAAACAAAAAGAGACAATACAATGTTTTGTCCATATTACAAATACCCTATAAAGCACTGGACCGCACACACCTGAGAAAATTTATGGAGCTAGACGACTATTTAAGAGATTCAGTGTGTATTATACTATTTTGATGTAATTAATCAGCTGTCTGCCACATTTCATGACTTGTTTTCCACTAAGTAGCAATCAGAAAACTATACATAGACATTTATCCCTCAATTTGTTTTCTTTGACTCTAATTTTCAATTTCTGTCTTTTGCGTGTGACTGTCAGTGTGACTTAAGACATCTTATTTTGGTACATTTCACACTGGCGGGAGAATTGCCTTGATAAGCGATAAAGTCGTGTGCTGTTAGCAATCAAGTCCTGCAATATTCTTTTCTTGACTCTAGTCTTGGGTATAGTGTTATGTAAATTACATGTTATAAATTTCACCGCTCGCGTCTTCGGTATCGCTTTTCAATCTAATGTGCACGTGACAGACCAGTATAAGAAACGTAATAAGGGAATTGCCTTTTTGAATGTAGTTTTCTTCTTAACTGTCGTGAAAATGATATTACAATTTGTTTTTGTTTGGAACCCAAACTTTCACGAGCGTGATTCTTTTGTAAATACAGGTATGTTGTGAGCAATCGCATTTTTTCTGTAGTTCTGTGATTTTTATTTTAGGTATCTTCTTCCTGATACCTTTACTATAAAATCACCTGATGTATTGTGTACATTGTTACAAATTTAAAACCTCTACAGCTGAATACAGTATTTGTTACATAGATGCACATTCGCTTTCATCGCTGTTGTATATATCCTTCACCTAACACTGCTGGGGTTTGCAGTTTGTTGCAAATAATATTTTTTTAAAAAAGATGACACATGGACATTGGTATCAGCTGTTGTCATTTCAGTGGGTCAAAAATATGCTGTGTATAGAGGTTATGGTATAACATCCATTAACTTAACACTAGAAGATTGACCCCAAAACAAATGAATGAGAAAAATAACATATTACCAAATTAGTTTGTTCTAATCGATTTGAATCTCTCTTTAAAGTAGGTTATGAACAAAAGAAAGGTTTGATTTGCCAGACAAAATTTAACATATGATCAGAACTTTTTCATATACTTTGGAATCAATACTATGTCTTACAGTTTATTACATAGCAAGCCTACTCGAATATATACTTTGCTAAACGGCAAGTCGGGGCAGACGTTTCCGCGCTTTAAAACTATAAATGATCTATACTCCAGTCGACTTTCAGTCCCGCTGGAACCTTAGTTGAGTTACCTTTTTGTTGGCGGTTGTTGAGACGTCTGTACCAATTGTGACGAGGATTCACTCCTGACGTATTTCATTTGACTTGACTGTGGACTCATGGCGGGTGTGACCGGTCGACATGGGATGCTTACTCCTCCATGGCACCTGATCTTGGTTTCCAGAGATCCGTGTTTTTTCATTTTTTACCGGATTTGTATCTATGCCCTGGACATTCTATTGATTTATACTTCGGTATCTGAGATTTTAAAACTTTGTTAGAACATATGATAGTCCGGGAGTTCAGTGGTTGACCGCCACATTATTAGGGGACGGCCATTTGATTTTTATGGGGGTGTGAGGCTAGGATCTTATTTGAAATAAAAAAGGCAGGAACAAAATTTGTGGTGAAAAAAAATCCAGGATTATCAATTTTTTTTAAATAAAAAGGCAGGATGCAACTGATGAAAATAAGTCAGGTCCAGTTTTGGGAAACACTTTAAAGCTGAATTTAATTAATCAACTGTTGTATTCAACAAATATACAAAAATAAATAACAAATGAAATGTAAATATTTTGGCACAACCAATATGAAACAAGATTGCTCATTTTTTACCTTCACTTGATAATAGATAAGGAAAATAAATAAAAAAGTAGAAAATATAAGCAGTGGAAGTTTGAATTCATTATTACTTCTGTATCTATGGGGCGCCGTTTTACTTTTTAATACCATTCAGTGATATCACTCTTTCGAATAGGCGATAACACTTATTCAATAAGTGATAACACCTATTTGAAAGAGTGATATCACGAACTGGAATACCGATTAAGTGATATCACCTATTCGTATAAGTGATATCACACTTTCGAATAGGTGATATCACTTTTTCAAATAGGAGATATCACTTTATATGTTTTATAGGTGATATCACCTGTCCATATAAGTGATTTCACCTATTCGAATAGGAGATATCACTTTACAAAACGAATAAGTGATATCACTTATTCAAATTTGGAAACAGTTAAAACCTTATGCTCCCCATTTCTTCCATAAATGTAGATCTGCAGTGAATATCAGTAGGCCTATATCTATGGAAGAACAAAGCGCAAAGGACGATATAACGGTATCGTGATGAAGGCGCAGCGCTGCAGAATCGAATCATCTCCTGTGTCTGTTGTAGGATTTTGACGGAGTTAAGTATTCAAAGCAGACAGAGCCGCCAAAACCACACCGCCGACTCCTGCCATTTTGAACTAGGGTCCGATTTCCGCACAAAATTGTTTTAAAAGTGGTTGAATTCATAATTCTTTAGACCAAATGTAAGGAAACAAAAAAAAATAATTTATAATGCCAAAGATGACACAAGTCATATTTTTGTTAGACCCAGGAATATATTTTATTTTTGTGTAGGGAGCATTCATTGATTCATAAGTGATATCACCTATTCGAATTGGTGATATCACTTTACAAAACAAATAGGTGATATCACTTAGTCGAATAAGTTATATAACTTATTAGAGTAGGTGATATCATTCATTCAAATAGGTGATATTATTTATTCTAATAGGTGATATCACTCATTCGTATAAGTGATATCACTTAAGAATTTATAAAAGTGATATCACCTATTCGCATAAGTAATATCACCTATTCGAAAAAGTGATATCACCTATTCGAATAAGTGATATCACCTATTCGAAAGACTGATATCACTAACTGGTATTAAAAAAGTAAAACGGCGCCCCATATGTATCTTAATTGTTTGTTGCACTGATTCAAACTAATGCTGTCATCTAGGACATTCATAAACTTTAATAAAATTTCTCATTAGTAACTATAGGGTAAGAAGAATTCCATATTTAACATCTGGTGAAATAGCAATTTAATGTTTATTAACTGAGGCTGTTCTGGCTGCATCTTATATCAAAAAGTAGTGTGGAAGAGAGTTTTGATATCTTGGATTTGATTTGGTAAATTTGTAATAGAATTCATGGTGTCATACCACTGTCAAATGTTTTTATATGAGGGTACTGAACTAATCATATACAATTTCATTATGCATTACATTGGTGGGTTTGTGTGCTTCATTAGATGGTTAGATTTAGTGTGTGGAAGCTGAAAAATTGCCCCACAGCTTTTCAGAGCCTTATACATGTACACTGCTTTTTCAAATTATCTTTGTTGAAACTCAATTCAATTTGGGAACATAATCATTCTGTCAGTTTAGTTCATTTGAGATATCAGCTGGTTCCAGTTTGATATCTAGAACCTAAATATTGAACTCTCTCGGCTTGTAAAACTGAACATTTTCTGGGTAACCATACTTTGAACCATTATAAAGAAACCTGTGATTTTGTGTATGGAATCTAGAAAATATCTCGTCAAGCTTCCCAACTGAATAATTCCAAAGTGTATGCAGATACTCCCCAACTCCCTTGTTACCACTAAATTTCACTTTGGAAATTTAATCCATCTAAACATGTATATCAATGGACCATTTGGAAAGGGTTAAAAGGGTAAATCTATCTTAATCTAGTGTTTGGAAGCAGCTATAAAAAGACTTTTTGGGACTAGTAGAATAAAAAAAAAACATCTGGAGTATCCAGGGCTTTATCCCTCCCAAATTTAAGGCTGATATTGGGCTATATTTCACAATCGTAAATTATATCTTTTTCCCCGTTTTGTTTTTAGCCATAAATTCCCAATCATGTACATAACATAATATCTTTTACACTATTTCTCATTTTTATGCTGATATATTCAATCATTGTATTTCTTGAACATTGAAATACGGCAGCTTTAAAAGATAGCAAATAGCAAAATAAATGAAACAAAAAAGTAGAAAAATAAGAGAAAAATTCCCAATTTTTAGCCAAAATACTGCGAAATTCCCAATTCCAGTGTCATTGGTCATGTTCCCAAAAAGGTAAGAAAATGCCCTGGTTGCACATCTGAGAGTAACCCAGACCCACTAGCATACAGTTTGACTCTTGAATAATTCAAGCATAAATCCAAACTCCTGGTATTCAGCTTATGTTTGTTTAATTTCTGTTTATTTTCAGAGTTAATCAGTCTATCAATGGATTATATTTTTAATGGAGAAAGAGGTCACAATTTAGTGTCTTGAATCTTCTTTCAAGATGGATATTGGCGTGATATATTAGTTCATTTGAATTCACCTGTGTGCTCACATCGTGAACCTTGCTATAATGAATACTGTGGTATCTGTGCTTTTCATATCGGTAAACAGGTGTACTTCCATATCATACTGAAACATGTGCAGAGAGTTATGTAGGCTATTGTATAACAATTTTAAATACATGTACATATGATGTTTCATTTTATATTATCAGCGTCAACCCCACCCCACCGCTTTCTGAAAAATCTTGATCCGCCAATGCATAAGAAAGAACAAATATAATGTAAATGTACTTGATATCTGCTCATTAGCCATGTTTTATATACATTGGACAAAGCAGTTTAATGCAGCCATAGTTAACTTCGTCTTAGTGGGTAACAACAAATCAGGACAGGAAAATTGAGTAAATAATAAAAAGTTAGTACGGAAATTAAAACGAAAAAAAATCCAGGTATAAAAATTTTAACCTAGCCCCCCATTACAAATCAAATGGTTGCTCACTTACAGAAAAATGGTTGAAAAGGCATTAGTTGTGTTCTTTTTTTCAATTTTTTCCCTTTTCTACTTAGATTGATATAGAATAACAAAAATAAACATACACAAGCATAAACATTCCTGTATACTTTGTATTTGAATTTTGAATGGTGTTTAACGCCACACTTAACAATTTTTCAGTTATTTGGTGGCGGCCAATATTTATTGGTGGTGGAGAGAACCCAGTTACGATGTATCCGGGAAGAGACCACCGTTCTTCCGCAAGTAAACTGGCAAACTCAGCTGAGGTTGCAGTGGGACTCGAGCCTTCTTTGACAAGAAATGATATTGCATGGTTCAAAGCGCGATGCTCTAACCACTCGGGCACGGAGGTACTTCTGTATATTTCGCAACAAATGCTTGTGAAACCTTGGTTTGGCTTATTCCTCCATGACACCTAATCCGACCTCTTGATTTCTAGAGGTCCGTGTTTGTCCAATTTTCACCAGATTCGTATCTATATCCTTAACGTCCTAAAGATTTATACTGGTAATGAATTAAATGCAATAAATATGATAAAGCTTGTGGTAGTTTAGTCATAGATCGTTCGACTCGCAAGCAAACGGGAGAGGTTTTAAGATCGATTTCCCGTAAAGACTCTATAATGGTAGTGAATATTCCATCACCAAGCATTCGGCACACGGAGTTAGAGTCGTGGGTTATTCGGATGGACCCGTGTCGCGAAAGGCATGACACGTATAAAAGATCCTTCACTGAATTGTTGTCAGTCCAAAAAAACCCAGGTAAAATCTGTAGCACTTATTCTAAAGCTGGTGACATTTGAATATAAATGAGAAATTCATGACTGGGACAAAAAATGCAAAACAAAGAAGACAAATATTATAATGTAAAACCACTACTAATTGTACCTATTGTATTCAGGGGAAAATCTTGTACTAATTTGTATCCACTTTAGCTGTAGTAAGAGCTTTTAATGTTATTAACTTTATTTCACTTTGTTTATGTGTTAATATAATGAATTTGGAGAGAAAAAACCTTGTACTTTATTAAGCATTGTAAATAACCTTTGGTGACCTTCTGGCCATATGGGGACACAAGACACGAGTGGTTGATAAATGGTCGTGTGCAAGGGCTGTGTATGTTGATGGACATTGATAAATGTTCACAGAGAGAGAGAGAGAGAGAGAGAGAGAGAGAGAGAGAGAGAGAGAGAGAGAGAGAGAGAGAGAGAGAGAGAGAGAGAGAGAGAGAGAGAGAGAGAGAGAGAGAGAGATAGATATGCTGTAACACGATTGTCTGAAACAAAAACATAATAACATAATACTTTGAACATTCTATAACGAAAAAGGAAAATTTGATGGGACTTATATTTAGTTATATGTTGGCTCGGTATATAAAACTAGAAAAAAAACCTTTATAATTTTAAGATATATCATATCAACAGTTTCGTAAGTCTGTAACCGAGTATTGGTTTGAAATTTCATTTGGGAATCATACAATTCATGTAAAAAACCTCATATTATTTTGATAAAGAATAGTGTTGTACATCATATTATTATTTAAAAGTTGTATATTCTGACTTATTTCATTTGATTTGATCTGTGGACTCGTTGTTGATGTGACAGGACAACAATGTATGTTTACTCTTACATGGCACATGATCCCACTCCTGGCTTTTCTATTTGTTAGCAGATTTGTATATTGTCTCCCGAACCTCAAGACGTTTAATAATTTAGTATCTGTAGTTTACATACAATTGTGAGAAAACAATAGATCGCTACTTATAGTGTTGGGTTAAGACTTCTCGGCCACACAGGTTTTGATTTTCGTCCTGGACTAAGAATTTACACCTTATTTGAGATATCTGTTTCCCAAATCCGGATATTTAGTGGTAATGTGAACCTAATATTCAATGTTTAATTTGACAAAAGTTTACGTGTAATCGGTCTATCAAATACATATTTTATGTAATGCAAGTATCATTTTAATTTTAAATATTAAATTTTATGTTTATTATTGTACAATAAAGTTTAATTTAAAAGCAAATGACACAAGGAATCTTATATGAAATTGATTCTGCATTTTTCGAATGCTTTGTTCACATGCATTCATCATTATAAATCATATACATCTATATATACCGTTCTGAGTGTCGTGATATAAAATTATTTGTTGCTGGTGAATATTCGGGTTTTTACACTGGGTTTTATTTTACTTCAAATTTAATGTTATTTTTTCATCTGACCAGTTTAAATGATGATGCCATGTCCCTCTAATGTATGTATGTATGTGCGTATGTATGTATTATCTTTACCATTTTCTTCAAATCCCCAAATTGATTGTTGAATTGGAAAAATTTGTCATTTTTACTCTATTTCAATTTCCTCCACTGAACATCATCTCAGGCGTCAAATAAGAATTAGTCTTTATCTGAGCTGCAGAATTTACGACCAGGATGAAATGTTGCACTGTAAATTTAAGTGATGGAATTAAGTAGTGTTTGCAGTTGTATTCCAGGATTTGTATACGTGCTCACAAAATTAAAAGCGACAACGTTTCCAACTGAAAAATTGTCACTTTCTGTTTAATGTATTTTTCAGCTTGCACATAAATCAGTTAAACACATTTAGTTTGTTTCGATCACAAAAACAGAAAAAACTGTAATATGTGATGACTCATGTTTTAATATGATCATTTCATGCTTAAGAACATTAGGTACCATGATTCTCTAGACCTATCTGCATCTGAAGATGGAAATAAAGGTATGTTTTTAATTAATATAATAAAGATATAATAATAATAATAATAACAATAATAATAATAATAATAATAATAATAATAATAACAACAATAATAATAATAATAATAATAATAATGTGATATCAATTATTATTATTATTATCTTCATAATTATTAATACTATTATTGATTTGATTCTTCCTCTTATTATTATTATTATTAATAGTAGTAGTAGTAGTAGTAGTAGTAGTAGTAGTAGTAGTAGTAGTAGTAGTAGTAGTAGTAGTAGTAGTGGTTGTAGTAGTAGTAGTAGTAGTAGTAGTAGTAGTAGTAGTAGTAGTAGTAGTAGTAGTAGTAGTAGCTGTAGTAGTAGTAGTAGCGGTAGTAGTAGTAGTAGCGGTAGTAGTAATAGTAGTAGTAGTAGTAGTAGCAGCAGCAGTAGTAGAAGTAGCGGTAGTAGTAGTAGTAGTAGTAGAAGTAGTGGTAATTTTAGTAGTAGTAGTAATTAAACTATTCGTTATTATAATTATTCATTATTTTTTTTTACCTCAGAATGCATCCTACATGATCATAGATCAACATAACAAAAAAATAAAACAGAAAATAAAAATATCGCCGGAAGATTTAAAAAAAAAAAAAAACGAAAACGGAAAAGTAAAACGTGCCCCAATATGCATCACAATAAACCCGATCTGTCTTTTTGACAGTTTGACTCACAAATGATGGTATGAACGGTTTCGTTTATGTATCAAGAAGAATAATAAACACCGTTATAATAATTAATCACAAAATTTATCAGATGATCCATATTCTCAAAGATTCTGCGCTGTGGAACTGTGGGACAAAGCAATACTTATGCTTTGTTGTTGACTGATTCTATTACTTGAAACCTTGATATCTGGTTATTTCGTGGTGTCAAAAATTGAAGAACGAATTCAAATTTACCAGCATTAACTTTATACATATTAGATTTGATTGCATTATTATAAACCAACAGGGTACACCAGAACTACTTTTGAAGAAGAAGAAGAAGAAGAAGAAGAAGAAGAAGAAGAAGAAGAAGAAGAAGTAGAAGAAGAAGAAGATGATGATGATGATGATAACGACGACAATAATGATGATATATTTATTATAAGTTTGTCTCGACAACAAGATAAAAAGTTTCTCTTTTGTAACATATACTTTATATTTTTTTATTCATCCAAAGGTTTTATTTTAAACTCGACCATAATATATTTGTAGTAAGCGACGGAGCTTTTGACTGTGATTAGAGAGTTCCGGGTCCGAATACAGACTGAGGCAGGTATGAAATGTACAAATACATAGATACCTATCTTACGTGAACTGAATAATTCGAATGAAGAATTAAAAATACCTACATACGATATACATTAGTATGAATCCATCTGCACTAAATATGGCGTTTGATTAAACAGCTTTTAGAAAATTTGAAGGCACACAATTTTTCTCGAATTCACAGCATCAAAACTTATGACTTCTCTACTCTTTACACTACTATTCCACATGGAAAATTAAAAGAAAGACTTTTCAGCATCATAGACAACTGCTTTTTCACTAAAGGTGGTACCCGAAAATTTAAATATCTAGTGATTGGCTATCAGGATACTTATTTTGTCAACACCACTCTGATTCTACACATAAATATACTGAAGTTGATATAAAAAACATGCTGGAATTTCTAATAGACAATATATTTGTAATGTTCGGAGACGTGGTCTTTCAACAAACTGTCGGCATTCCCATGGGAACCAATTGTGCTCCTTTATTGGCCGACCTGTTCCTTTATTCATACGAAGCAGACTTCATTCAGAAACTGCTGAATCAAAAGAAGAAAAAGCTAGCGGTGTCTTTTAATTTGACATTTAGATATATCGACGACGTTTTGTCAATTAATAATGACAATTTTCATACATATGTCAATGCGATATATCCCAGCGAACTAGAAATTAAAGATACAACAGAATCAAGCACACACGCTTCATACTTAGACATTTTACTTAATATAAACACAGACGGGAAATTAGCAACGAAGCTATACGATAAACGCGACGATTTCGGCTTTCCCATCGTAAATTTTCCACATTTAAGTAGTAATATACCTCAGTCACCTGCATATGGAGTTTATATTTCACAAATGATCCGATATGCCAGGGCGTGCACAACATATGAAGATTTCATATACAGAGGTAAACTACTCACTGACAAATTATTGACACAGGGATATCGAAAACCGCGTTTAATGTCAACGTTCCGCAAGTTTTACGGTCGGTATAATGGTCTTGTTTGCGACTACTCTGTTTCACTAAGTGAAATGTTGAGTTGCCTTTTCGTTGGCGGTTGTTGAGACGTCTGTACCAATTGTGGCGAGGATACACTCCTCACGTGTTTCACTGGACTTGACTGTGGACTCACGGCGGGTGTGACCGGTCGACAGGGGATGCTTACTCCTCCATGGCACCTGATCCCACCTCTTGGTTTCTAGAGGTCCGTGTTTGTCCATTTTTTATCGGATTTGTATCTATATCCTGGACATTCTATTGATTTACACTTTGGTATCTGAGGTTTTTATATTATAAATGAGTATTATAACAAGTACTAAGGCAAAGCCTTGAAAGCGAACACAGCTTGGTCATTGTTTGGGGTATTTAGGGCTAAATCGTTCGGAACGATTAAGATTCTTGAAAAAAATATTGGCAGGGATGTACATGACTTGTATAGATCTATTCTATATCATAACAGGTCTACTCATAATTAAATATAAAATTATACAAAACCATAATAAATTATTACATAGTGACTTAGTTGTTAGAGCGCCAGATGTTAAACTTGAGGGTCTCTGGTTCGATTACCGATTTACAGAGGTGAGCTTTCATCTCTTGTACGCATAGCTCTATGCCTAGATAGAGGGTATATGGTCTTGGAGTTAGATTACAATTGTCAGATTGTACAAGCCATTAGTAAAGTGTCACATTAAAAGCTGTCATAAATATGAAGCACTCAAGATAGGACATAAACATGCACACACTAAACATGTCTCTCCCTATCCCAAAAGGATGAGTGGCAAAGGATTTAAGTTGTCACACCATTCGTTAAATCAAGCCAAAGCAATCAAAAAATCATTAATTGGCATTTTGATGCTGGTTGTTTCCCTACTTCACGGTAGTTTCTGGGTGCTTTGTCAGACTTCTGTCATTCAGTCTTAATACATGTACTTAGAATGTATAAAATTATGTTGACTGTCACAGAGAAATGGTTCTTTCACAATTTATAAACAGAATATTATTTCCGGATGACTTTTGATCAAAGACAACAATAATATTTCAACACATGTTCATCGATGGATCCAGAGGAGGGAATGCAAAGATCAACAAGCAGGGTAGCATACACAGGACTCTTTTAATGTAAAATTCCAAAATGTAATGGGGAGACCATTGAAAGACTATTCCGTTTCTGATTGCTGAATTTCTTTTCATTTTTGGAGTTAATAAATCAATGAGTGATACGTCTGACAAATTAACAAGTTATAATGTAGTTTACAGAAGCTTCAAAATAGCTTCATATGGCTTGTCAAATTAATAATT